>JAHRHZ010000061.1:1258800-1386980 GCA_024137785.1 Ginglymostoma cirratum | reverse complement strand
CATCATTTTCTGATGAAGGGTCTAGGCCCGAAACGTCAAGTTTTCCTGCTCCTATGATGCTGCTTGGCCTGCTGTGTTCATCCAGCCCCACACCTTGTTATCTCGGATTCTCCAGCATCTGCAGTACCTTTTATCTCTGATATGTTTTGAGTTGTCCATAATTATGTGAATATGTTCCTATCAAGATGAAAATTGTTTACGGACTGCAGTGTGTAGCAGTTGTTCGTTTGGCACCTGGCTGATTCAGAAGTGTTTCTGCAATAAGGAGGAATTATGGCACAGTAGTGAGCATTAATTCTGAAAAGAGAGGGTTTTTTTGTTTATATTATCTACTTGGGAGAAGTGTTTTCTGTTAGGTGCAAAAATGGAAAGAAAAGTATTATTTTATAGTTCCACATGTTTTAAGTACTGTAATTTATTTTCTGCTATATCAAAAGGACTGTACTGACTAAAGCACTAAAATAAACATTGAAAATCATGACAATGACTGCACTGATAATGTATACTTGGTGTCATACACATCCAAACACAATTTACAGGGTGAATATTTTCAGTCCTACAGTAACGTTTCTAGTGTTTTACCATTACACAATTAGGATGTTTTTTTTGAGTAGCAAACTAGGCAAAAGTTGTTCTGCCAGTTTTCAAAAGTAAAATCCATCCCTCTCGAGGTTCCTAATGCGATTTGAACTTCCTGTTAACCACCAACCGCAACCTGAATGAGCTCATTACATATGGTAATAAGGACGAGAAGCACTGCAGCCCTGAATATACTGGTGTTAACATCACAATGCAATGAATTGGGTTCAACACCAGCCTTGGGCAACTGTGTGTTTGGAGTTTGCATGTTCTCCTTGTGTCTGCGTGGGTTTCTTCCCATAGTCCCACGATGTACAGGTTAGGTGGGATTGGCCATGCAAAATGGCCCCATAGTGTCCAGGGATGTGCAGGGTAGATAGATTAGCCATGGGAAATACAGGGTTACAGGGATTGGGTGGGGTGCTGGGTCTTGGTGGGATCCTTTTCAGAGGGTTGGTGCAGACTGGATCGGCTGAGTGTCCTCCTTCCACACTGTAGGGATTCTATGAAACATCAGAATAGGAGTAGGTCATTCAGCTCATCAAGCAATTTCCGCAATTTAATACAATCATGGCTGATTGAACACTTTAATGCTTTTCACCCATATTATCACCACAATCCCTTTACATCTCAAAATATATACAAAGACTAAGCTTCCACAGCCTCTTTAGTAGGCAAAATCCAAAGATTCACAAATCTCTGATTTAGAAAATTCCTCCCCACTAGTTCGAAAGTAGTTCTCCCCTTTTTTGTTTAATTGTGCCCTTGGTTCTAGACTTCCCAACCAGGGAAAACATCTACCCTATCTTTCCCTTTAAGTGTTGTAGCTCTAATGAAATCATCTCTCATTCTGTGAAGCTCCATAGAGTAAAAGCGTAGTTTGCTCAATCTCACTTCATAGGACAGACCCACCATCCAACGCAACAAGCTTATTGAATCTATGCTGCACTGTCTTACATCAATAATATTTTTCCTGAGATAAGGAGACCAAAACAGCACACAATCTAAATACAAATGAAGCAAGACTTTATTATTCCTGTAGCCAAGCCCTCTTGAGATAAAGGCTAACATTCAATCTGCTTTCCTAATATCCTGTTGTACCTACATATTAGCCTTCAGTGACCTATTGATGAGGACGTAAGTATCTTTGCACATCTACATTTTCCAATCTCTTACCATTTAAAAAGTATTCTGCGCGTCTTAAGTCTCCTGAGTAAATTAGAATGAAGGTATTGAGGCAAAGCTGCTTCAGGGGCTATCTGAGAGGGGGACGTGAGGTACCCCTGAACCTGTGGAGTGTGAAGAGTTTCAACAATATTTATTTGTTTAAGTGACTTCATATTTTGACTTCAGACTTGCCAGCTACTGTTTCTAAGGGTAAGAGATCCAAATGATGAGCATTTCACCCACATCCATCCACAGTGACTCAGAAGTAGGTATGGCATTTCTTTTGGGCTTACCATTGTATGCCTGTTGTAATAGAGGAAGACCAAGAGTGTAGCAAAGGAGTGTAGACGCTGGAAATGGGAAAATGAAGACATTGCTGAAATACTGAATAGATCAGGCAGGATGTATGAAGGGAGAAACAAAGTCAACATTTCAGATGATTACATTTCTCAAGTGAACCACCCACACTGTTCACTCTTTGGCTATGAGGGTGATGACCATCTTTAAGACAAGGCATCACTTCAGACAGCAAAACGCACACCTTCAATTTCAGCCAGCATTCTCAACAGGCAGTTGCATTTTACAAGAGAGTTGAGCAATGGGTCCATTTCAGCATCACTGTAATGGAACATCAAGATAAGGCTTAAAGGGATGGCTGGTTTTCCCAAGATCCAAGGTGCAATAGGTGGCACTCGCTTTGCTTTCTAAATTCTGCATTTCCTGCAGAAGGTCCTGAGGGAAGTATCCTAGGTACCACCATTTCTGCTGCTTCATCAATGACCTTCCGACCATCATAAGGCCAGAAATGGGGATATTTGCTGATAACTGTACAACATTCAGCACCATTCCTGACTCCTCAGAGTCCTCTCTGTCCATATGCAGCACAACATGGACAACATCCAGGATTGAGCTAATAAGTAGCAAATAATATTCACACTGCACAAGTGCCAAGTAATAACCAGTTCCAAAGGAGAGAATCTAAACAACTCACCTTGGCATTCAATGACATTATCAACACCAAATGCCCCATGATCAAGATCCCAGGGTTATTATTGACTACAAACTGAAGTGAACCAGCCACAAAAATACAGGGGCTATAGGAGTAGACCAGAGATTAGGAATCCTGCAGCAATGAACACACTTCCCAATTCCCCAAAGCCTGTCAACTATCTACAAGGCACAAATCAGGAATATTATGGAATATTCTCCACTTACCTGGATGACTGCAGCTCCAACAACACTCAAGAAATTCAACATCAATCAGGCCAAAAGTGCCTATCTGATTCACATCTTATCCACTATATTCAGGATTCACTCCCTCCACTACATATGCTCAATGTGTACCACTTACATGATACATTGCAGCAACTCATCAAGGCTCCTTAGATAGCACCTTCCAAACCTGTAACTATTGCCACCCAGAAGGACAAAGATAACAGATGTATGAAAACACCACCACCAGCAACTTCCACTTCAAGACAGACCATCCTGACTTGGAAATATATTGTTGTGTCAAAATCCTGGAACTTCCTTCCTAACACTATTGTGGGTCTGCCTACAATAAATGGTCTGCAGCAATGAAGGAAGGTGGCTCACCACCAAGGGCAACTAGGGATGGGCAAAAAGTGCTGGCCCAGCCAGCAATACCCACATCCTATGGACAAATGATAAAAAAAAAATTCAATGCACAATTCCCCATCAGGAAAGACATCTGATTGGGCAGATGGTATGCGACACCAAGCAAAAGATTCTCCATGTCAATAAGCAATATGCTGGAAGGTGACTTGATATACTCATCCTTCAAAATATCACTCTCCCTGGCCTCTTCAAAGAAGATGATTCAGTAATTTAATCAATTTCTTACAAATGGTAATTCTAAAACCTGCTCTCAAGAGAATTTAATATCTTTATACTACAGTTCTCCCAAATCTCTTAATCTACTAATCATTTCTCATCTTGCCCCACATTTCTGATATCAATTTTCTTTTACAGGAATAACCATTGTGCTGTTTCAGGAATCTACTAAAATGTGTTCTCACCTTCTTTGGAGGAGGTTGGGAATTCAAGCGCTCTCTGAGGTCTCGCAAAATTTTGCTGGACAGAAGGAGAATTGACAAATAACTCTAGTTCATTAATTAGGCTGTCATCCAGATATCCTGATAAATGTAGCATCTTTGGATTGTTTGTGTTAATGACTGCTTCAACTTTAGAAGGTTGCTTCCTATCTGTTGCATTGCAGTGTGCCATTTTCTGATTGAATAAGGTAGATGTTGGGTGGGATGTCTGTTCCACCACTTAATCAGGCTCTCCTGATTGAAGATCTGGTAGGTGGTGGTGATGTTTGGCCCTGGTTCCACATCTGACTGGAACAGTCATCATCCTCTTTCTCTGTCATTTCTTTCAAGTCATCATCTTGTGCGTGCAGCATGAATGTTTATGGGAGAGTAGGGAGTTGATTTCTCAGTCTTCTTCCCACATGTCAGGTTCACATGATGGCATGAAGTTAAATGAAAGCTCAGAAATGAAAGTTGAACGCTATCATTCTCTTCTAGCAATGATTTCACTGCACATACTTCTCTCGCTGCTACAAAATTGGCATGAGAGGATCTCTATGAGCTAGTAATATGGTCCAATCCATAAGATGTCATGACTATAAGACTTAGGAGAAGATGTAAGCCATTCATCACATGAATTCTGCTCTGCCATTCAATGAGATCATGGCCAATCTGATAATTCTCAACTCTACTTTAGTGCCTTTTCTCAAAACCTTTGAATTCCTTCAGTATTAAATATCTATCTATCTTGGCCTTGAATATACCTAATGAGCTAGTGTCAACAGCTCTCTGCAGTAAAGAATTTCATTACCTCTGGAGGAAGAAATTCTTCCTCATCTCGGGCTTAAATGGGCATGAGAACACACCCTCTGGTCCTAGACTTTCCCGTAAGAGGAAATAACCTTGAAGCATATGTAATTTTTTGCCTTGAAACCGGTTTTCTTCCTTTAACCCTATTTGCTGCTTTTGTTATGTTTGTACACACTGTCCCTTCCTATCCAACTCTGGGATCAGTCCTAAATAGCTGCCCTGCAATGCTGCCTCATCCTTTTCCCTTGTGAACTGACATTTACCCTCTTCAGAACCCTTTCCCCACTCATCTTTTTCCATTTAAGGCATTCTCTGCAGTACCGTAGAACTCTCTAAAGTATTCATTGATAAAACTGTCACACATTGCCTGATAGTACAAGATCTGGGATTCCAAGTGTTACAAGCGTCTCCTTCAGCAATCTGATCACTGTTTCAAATATGTGACCCTGCAGTTCCCTGACTTTTATCCAACTAGAATGGTAGTCCACTACCATCAAGAAGATTTTACCTCTCTATTTGAAGAGGTCTATCCCAAGATATTCCCCATATCCTTAATGGAAAGAAAGATGACTTCAATGGCCCTTTTGTCTTCTGGTGATAATAGTGTAACTAATACAGCTTGATATAATCTCTTCCTATGATTTTTGGAGACCTAGCCAAAAATCAAAATATCTTGCTTTGGCTCAACATTTGTGTTACCCAGATGCTCTGAGTGCAATTATTGAAACATATCAAGTGTTAGGAGTCTTGACAAGACAAATATCTCATGACGGATGGGTAAATCTACCACTACAATGAGCTGTTCTCTCTGTTCATAGTACAGTCTGAGAGTGGGATTGTGTGGCATGTTTGATAACCATCCTTTGACCTGAGAACATTGTTCACCAAGTTTCTGTGTATCTCAGATTTGATTCAGTTGCTGACTGGGCACTGGCAAAGTTGTGGTTGTTATCAATGTAAAGGTTTCCACCTCTTTAATTAAAACTATATAGGGATATGGGGTAAAACATCTGCCATAGTTTGCGGTCTTCCCAGAACATATTCTGTCTTTTTAGCAAATCTCATCATTTAGCAAATCATCAGCTGCACTGAGGATGTTACCCAGCATGGTAATGAAACTCTGCAGAACAACAAACCAGCTCGGCGAGTCAACCAACCTCAACACTCACAACCTGAGCTACAAATCTACTCCAAAACCTTAGAGAATCTCATCATTCCCAATATGAATTTTTGTACTTGGGGTTACGTTTTTGCTAACTCCTAAAAAATTTATGGTTGTTACTAAGACTTTTCTTCTATCTTGAAGTGAAGACAAAGAACATATAAATCTGTGAACTTTTCACAAGCCCTTGTAGCAACTAATGCTTCTTTTTCTATCACTTTGCATCTCTTCAGCTTCTGTCAATGAATGAGATGCTTAGTGAATTAGCCTATGGTTTTTATCTTTCTGCAGTTTAGAGAGTACAGCTTCCAGTCCTGTAAAAGGTACATCTGCAGCAATGTTAGTGGGTAGCTCCAGGGTCAAAGTGAACAAAAATATCAGAGATATCAACACTCTTTGATTTTTCTTAAAAGGCATCATTCGTGCATTTTTGCAGCAGAGTCCAGGCCCTACTCAATGCCTAGCTTTGCACTGAGGCCAAATGTAGTGAGATACCGTATAAATCCTCCCACTGATTTAGGTATTCTTGCGCTTGATTGGGAGATGAGATCCACTCAAAGTTTTTCAGTAACAGCAAAGATCTTTCCATAGAGTTTTTTACTCATTTTCACCATATATTTTTTCGCTTATTGCACTGTTAAACGAAACTTAGAATCTACCAAGGTAAAGGAATTATTAATTCATTTAAGAAACATCCCACTGCTACTTTATCTTATCACAAGGCCGCAAGAGAATATGAAAGATTATATGACATTGTATCATTTCTTGGGATAACACATACTATCTCACATTAACATGGCAGATTTAACCCCTAACACCACAATAGCTTGGGTTTGAACATTCCTAGGGAAGTAATCCTAGAAGCTTTGGTACAGGATGAACATTGTTCAGCATACACTTAATGATTACAACAGCAAAATCATCAAAATATAGATAATTATAACTGTTTTCTTTCAGTTTAAAACAATTGACTTAGTCACCTCAGCTCACTTTCAATCATGATTTTGCCAGAATGGATTATTTGATTATTTCAAAAAATTATCGAAGTGCTTTTGTATGGTGGACCTGAGGAGCTGGTATCGCAGCAGTTAGTTAGCTGCTAATGTGCTATCAAATGGTATGTGAAGAAACATGAATTTGGTTTTCTTTATTAGGGTTAATTACATTGTCAGAAAAGTGAAAATGCTTAAAGGTCTGTTCTTTTGTGAAGCTACTCATTTAAAATGACGTTAGGTGCACAGACCTCAATTAGAAATATTTGCATTGTTTTCTTGGCATTTTTATCAATGATATTTTCCAGTTTCACCAATAGAGGGGGATAGTGAAGCAACTTAAAGACACTGAGCTACTAATGTACTGTACAGGAACATGATGTGGAGGTGCCAGTGTTGGACTGGGTTGTACAAAGTCAAAAATCACGTCACACCAGGTTATAGTCCAACAGGTTTATATGAAATCACAAGCTTTCGAAGTGCAGCCCCTCCGTCAGGTGCACCCACTGAAAGGACTATGCTCCGAAAGCTTGTGATTTCAAATAAACCTGTTGGACTATAACCTGGTGTCATGTGATTTTTGACTCTGTACAGGAGCAGGCTTTCAGGCCAACTGGTCTAAATTAATGTTAATGCTCCATATGAGTTTCCTCCCAGCCCTCTTCATAGAACTCTATCAGCATACCCTTCTTATTTAAATATAACTTTTATGACTTCTATCATGTTCTGCAGCATTATCTGTTTTAATTTATATCCACAGCAACTGCAGCATTTTGACTTTATTGAACTTTATGACAGTTAAGCTAATCTGTCAATCATTGTGAATAGGCAGTAATTATAGATTTCTTGGTGACATGTTCATCCGAGTTAAGAACTTACCTGCACTAGTCAAAGTACTCACCTGCAATCATTTAACTGGTTACTGATGCACACTGTCTTGTTGTGGCTCTTGTGGTACAGTGGTAGTGTCCCTACCTCTGAACCAGCAGGCCTAGGTTCAAGTCCCCTTTATTGTTAAACACTACGCTGTGTTATAAAATGGATAATCAATTTTTATCATTTGATTTTTAACACCTGAGAACTTACTAGGATGGTTTTAAAGTGGAAAAGAACATTGACTTTAGATTGCTGCATTGATCGCCTAACCGCAATTATTTTAGCAAGCCATGGAACCATCAGTAAACATGACCCCATTTGAACTGAAATTAAAATGTCATCAAAACAATTGAATCATATTCATATTTGTAGCTCTAGTTTGATTTATACCTTTCTGGAATTTTTACATACTGGGCTGAAAGTCATCTGCAGATTATCTATCTTGAAAGAAAACAAGTCAGACTCATGAATATACAACGAAACTATAATTCAGGCAAGCATGTTTGGGAGAAGAATAGTGAGAAGAATAGTGTAGTTCTTGCAATAGAATCTCTCTCTCTTTCTCCCCACCACCCCCCAACCTCTCTCTCTCTCTCTCTTTGTGTTTCTTCCAATCTCTGTCCCAGTGTTAAAACAAGTTGGAGAAATTCCAATTTCCAAAACTCAACATTTTCTTCAAAACTTGCTGCTGATCGTAAGAAATAAGTTCAGCGGTAGGCCATTCAACCCCTTGAGCCTGCTCCACCAGTCAATGGGATCATGGCTGATCCAACATTGTACACATCCACTTTCCTGCCCTTTCTCCCTAGCTCTTGATTCCCCGACTGATCACGAATCTATCTGAGCTCTAAGTATACTCAAGGATATTGCCAACACAGCTCTCTGTGACATGGAGTTCCAAAGACTCACTACCCTCTGAGAGAAGAAATTCCTTCACATCTCAGTCTTAAATTGGCACATCTGTGACTAAGTCATCTGGTCCTAGACTCTCCCATGAGGGGAAACTCCTTTCAGCAATTACCCTGACAAGCCCCTTAAGAATATATGTTTCAATGAGATCACTTTTCATTCTTCTAAAGTCCAGTGAGTAGAATCCCAACTTGTTTAGCCTTTGCTCATAAGACAATCCCTCCATACCAGGGATCATCTTAGAGAACCTTCTTTGAACTGCCTCCAATGAAATGATATCTTTCCTTATATGAGGGGATCAAAATTGCTCTCAGTACTCCAGATGTGGTTTTGCCAGCAATTTGTACAATTGCAGTAAAACTTCCCTGCTCTTATATTCCAACCCCCTGAAATAAGGACAACATTCCATTAGCCTTCCCAATTACCTGCTTTCTGTGGTTCATGCACATGTTCCCCTAAGTCTCTTTGTGTTGTAACTTTCTGCAGTTTTCTCCATTTAAATAATATTCTGTTCTTTTGTTCTACTTTCCAAATGAACAACTTCTCATTTTCCCACGTTATAATTCAAGTCGCCAACCTTTTGTCCACTTACTTAATCTATCAATATCTCTCCATAAGTGCTTGTATTCCTCTCACAACGTGACTTTCCATATATTTTTGTGTCGTCTGCAAATCTGGCTGCAGTACATTAACTCCCTTCCTCCAACTCATTAACATACCTTGTAAACAGTCACAGTTCCAGCATTGATCCCTGTGGAACCCATTGGTCACGAATCACCGACCTGATAAATAACTCCTTTTCCCCACTCGCTGTTTCCTGCCCATAAGCCAACTCTCGATCTATGCCAATATACTACCTTTAAAACTTATCCTGTGACTTAATCATCTGGGAGGTACCTTATCAAATGGCTTCTGGAAGTCCAAATCCAACACCTCTACTGGTTCCCCTCTATCTATTCTTTTTGAGACTTCCTTGAAAAACACTGTTAGTCAGGCACAATTTCCCTTTCATGAAGCCATATTAACTCTGCTTGATCAGATTATGATTTCTCAGATGAAGTATCTTCCACCATAAACACTGATGCAAAATATCAGTTTAACTCCTCTGCCAATGATGACGATACAAATCATCAATTAAACAACTGTGATCTCAGTCTAAACACAAGGACTTTTTAAACTGCAAGTTCTTGATCTTCCCTCCTTTCTTCCTGGACATTCACCACTTTTTAAACATTATACTCGAGTTTGTGTGTGTTTGATGTCATGTTTTATTCATTTTCTCAGGGTTATTAAGTGACACAATTCGTCTTTCTTTCACTCAGGTAAACCTTGTGCTTCTGATTTGATTCCACTCAACTTGTATCATTATTGGACTGTTATATAGTTGCATGATAACAGTAATTTAAAATCTTTATTGTGGCCAACTGAGGGGTTAACCTTGTCAAAATATTAGAAGTACTATATGCTCGGCTGGAAGCAGCCATTATTAAACTTTACTCCATATTCCCAACAAAGAGGGTATCAGAGAGAGATATTAAACAAAACAACATATGCCTTAAACTGTAAAACGGTACATGTACATAAGTTTGCAGATTACAATGCGATTTCAACCAACAAGAATAATGCCTGAAAATCTAACAGGTTGAGTTGCATTCTTGCTTTTATCGCTCTGTAATCTCAAAATAACATGTATGACAGATACTTAACAGCATAATTCAACAGAATTATTATCATTTGACAAGTAGTAACATAAGAACATTTTTCTCATCAACCTCCTTTTATTCTTTCAAATAAACTATCTGCATTGTTTCTCTTTCCATCTGGGCATTTTGTATTTGGTTTAGCTTGACTTTGCTCTTGCAACATAGAATATAAGGGCAAGAGGTGATATTGAGCTTGTCTAAGACACGTGTTGGACCTCAACTGTAGTATTGTATATAGTTCAGGACACTATTATAGGAAGGAAGTGAATGCATTGGAGAGAGTGTAGAAGCAGTTTACAAGAATGTTTACAGCAAGTAGAAAATTCAGTTAATACATTAGAGAAGTATTCTCCTTGGCCTGTTCTCCTTGGAGAGAAGTAAGCTAAGCAGAGATCTGATAGACATTTTCAAAATCATAAGGAGGGCTGGATAGAGGAAATAGGGAGAAACTGGATTGAGAACAAGAGATCATATATTTAAAGTGATATGCAAAAGAAGCAAATGTGAGGTGAGCAAAATGTTTTCATTCAGCAAACAGTTAGGGTATGGAGTGCACTGCCCAAAAATGTGGCATTGAAGAGGGCATTAGATGATTATTTGCACAGAAATAATGTGCAAGGATACAGGGAAGAAACAGGAGATTGGAAGTGGGTAATAATGCACATTTGAAGAGCTGGTGCAGACACAATGGGCTGAACGGCCACCTTCTGCATGTGACACCTCTGTGATTCTGTGATTTCCACTTTCCTTCTCATTTTCATTTTGGAATACAGGGCAGATTTGAACAATTGGATGTCTATTATGGGCTCCCTTTGTTAGATTTCCTTGACATAAAATTGATATTCACTTGATATATAAATGTATTATGACAGTGACAAAACAATTTCTTTAACATGCAGCTTGCAAAGCCTCATTTGGCAGCTGTTTATTTTCATGGAATGCAAGTTTCAGTGAAATTTCAGTCTTGAATGTGACATAATATGAGTTCAGAAACTTGTTAATTTCAGAATAGTTCTTTGGGCTGTAGGGTAAGATTTGTTAGCCATCACCTCGAGTGAAAAAAACATTTACATTATCATCATTTCCTTATTTAATTTTCCTTCAGCCAAATACATAACTATCATTTATAACTTTTCTAGCTGAGTGTTAGGATTGAATTTCCCCCATCATCCCTAAATATTTCTTAGTTGACTTTTGTTTACACGTTGTGTTGTCTCACTCTGAACCTGAGCATAATTGCGCACTTGATGAAATCCTTCTCATTATTAAAACTTAACCCAAAACAACTATATGAGTTCCAAAAATGTTCTCCAGTCCTTACTTTGTCAAATGAAATGTAAAAGAAAATTTCATGACAGCCTTATTTATCACCTTGTTGTAATTGCACTTGTTGGCCATTATTGAACTGTTTTCATTTACACCTCTCTAACAGACAGAGGGCAGCAGAGGGGCAACTATAATTAAATGGTTGAATCTTGCAATGCACTGTACTGATTCACTACAACTCCTTTTGGAGTTTCATAATACAGATACATTAGTGTATGGTTGTACTACTGGACTGCTAACCAGACCTGAACTAATAATCCAAGGATTTGACTTCAGATCCCATCCTTTGAGTGTTTAAGTCTAGTTAATATATTGGAAATGCATCAAAACACCATCAGTAAAAATGACCTCAATGCTGTTCGATGGTTGCAAAAACTGGTTCATTGCAATCTTTAAGTGAAGGATGCCTGGCTTCTTTCAGACAGATGTTAAACTGAGGCATTATCTACCATGTGGATGTGAACGATCCCATGGCATCATTCAAATAAAAGAGGGAGAGTTCTTTGGTGTCTTATTAAATATTTATCCTCCCGGAAAAGATTAATTAGTCATGTCTCAGTGCATTGTGTGGAACTGTACTGATCTTACACTCGCACATCTGTCTCTCAACCACTCTCTCGAGTGGCCTAGCAAGCCACTCAATTATATCAAACTGCCTCAAGGTGCATTATCCAGGTAGAAGATCCATCCACCTCTTCCTGGATGACTACAGATAAACGATAAATGCTGGCATTACTAGTAGCGCCCACATCTTGAGGATGATTCATTTAAAAACATTGAAGGAGTGGCTAACAACAACATTATTTGAAATTCCCTCAAATTGACAGCTGTGTCTGGTTGCATTGCAGACGGGATTTCAAAAATACTATATTGATTGTGAGATGTCCTGAGAAGATTAAAGGAGCAATTCAAATGTGTTTTTTCTTTCCTAACATAAGGTGCCCTTAATTCAGTATGTATTAAGTAGAGCTAATATCATTAAGCTATGAAATATCAGCGAAACTAAAGCCTCCCTCCACATTTTTGAAAGTCTATCGAAGTTTTCAAAGTACAAATCAGTCTTTTTATTGACTTACATCAGCAAAATGTGAAACAAAGCGCAGCACAAGTTTTAATTCAGAGTTTTTTGATCCGGAATGCTGCTGAACCCCACAAGAAATGAGCAGTCGAACATTGTTCAAGCCCTTGTTTGTTACTTTTTTCAACATGGTATTCTGCGTCAGGTGCTGCACAGCCTTAAGCAGTTTCCTCATCCTGCCCATGATAAGCTTTGAAATCCATTTACCGCAGTAAACTTGTGCAAAGATGACGCCAAACACATTGGAGAGTAAGAACTTCCTTTTCTCTTGTGCAAGCATTATAATGTGTCTGGTATAGTTCAAAAGATTGTTTGCATTTCGTCAATGGTGAGGAAGCAAAAGCAGCTGTGCAGGACCTGGAACTGGAGTTTATAATCTGATTAGTAATATTTTAAAATGTTAAATCTCTTTTAGAGTAATAAAACCAGTTTGCTCCTCGAAAACCAGCTGAGAGCTTGCAATACTTAAGAATATCTCCATTGCATTAAAGCAAGCTGCCATCTGCTTTTTAAATATTAATTCAATACTTTCATAAGCACAGAAATTGAGGATGTTCCTTCACCGACCATAATCCATTGACCTGCATTGAATGTGTTTTTGCTGTCCTGCAGTTGAACACCCAGGGATTAAAATAATTAGGTGGTTGTTTTTGGTCAGCACAGTCTCGACGGGCAAATAGGCCGTTTCCTATGCTATGGAGCTCTCTGACTCTATCATCCTAATATGAATAAGGAAGGTAACTCAAACTCAAGACTACCTCATTTCCATGGTCAAGGGCAAACGACAACAGTCACCCAACAGTCAAACTGATACGATACTTGCAGAAAAGCAAAAGGAGTAAATTTGGAGGTATTAATTCTTCATACTTGGCATTTCCCATTGAAAGAAAACTTCCACAATATACATATAGTAGTCATCATTGTCCCAAAGGATCATAAGGCTGCTCTCTCATTAAAGAGAGAGAACTGGCGGTGAGTTTAACCTCAGGGTCACCACACCTCAAGCTCGGGTAGAGTTTGAGAAGACAGAACCTTCATGCTGACCTTAGCCAGTACAGGAATTGAATCTGAGGCATCAGCATGATGCACTGCAAATGAGCCATCCAGCCACCTCAGCTGATGCATTTTTCACAATAAAACTCAATGGGTCTTGTAGTGCAGTGATAGTATCCCTACCTCTGAGCCAGGATATCTGGATTCAAGTTCCAACTGCCCTAGAGGTGTGCCACAACATGTCAGAAAGGGTTGATTGAAAATATCTATAGTTATAAAGAAGTAACATTTATTTCTGCAAACCTTTTACAGTGTGAATGGAAACAATGCCACAATCTATCTTTATCACAAACAGGAAGGTGCTTGCCTTGAATCCGCAGAACCCACAGTTATAACACTCCAGATGTTACAAACCAAAATTTCATCAAATGTATTACCATAAGAATGAAAAGAAAATTGCACCACACTTCAAATGTTTATTGTAAAGTGAAAACTAGCCCAGAAGTGGAGCTTTTGCAGCAGTAGCAGGATTAACACTGAAAGATACAATGTACACCTTACACTGTTTATACAAGCAGTAATTGCGTTCAGTTGGTGTAATGCATAGAAACTGGCTTTTTTTTAAACATTCACACATACTTTTTGGGGAGGTGGTGGAAGGTTTCCCAACCCATAGGAACATACAACCAATAGTCCTCTGTGTCTATCAAATCCTGGCATGAGAATTCAATATGGGGTTTCTGGTCCAGGGAATAGAATTCACATGAACTCAAGCCTCCTCTAGGTATTGAATTAATCTTAGAAACAAAAAGCAGATGGGGTGTACAAGTCTGCTTGTTGTTGTCACTTAGCCTGTTTATTAGACAGGAATTTTATCTCCAATGTTAATTTTCAGATGCCCTGGCTGCAAAATTCAATTGCACAACACTGATAATTTTGGCGCTACGACTGGGGTTTCAAACAGAAAGAGCACATTCTGGTGCTGACTGCCAAATGCTATTTCAAGTAAGTTGTTAGCATTACACAGAGTAGGAAGATTGTGCCAACATTTAATGTGTAATGCCAGTTTGCTATCAGCAGTGCCATTTTCTGGCTGGATTTTACAGCTAATGTCTTTTAATTACACTCTTGGTTCTGGCTTTAATCCGCAAAAGTTCATTCTCCAGAGAGTCATTTTCATTTCTCCAGGATACACCTCAGCAACCTTAGCAATGTGAATTGCTGCAACTCACTAAGGCTCCTTCCATGGTACTTCTCAAACGCAAGACTTCTACCACCTTGAAGGACAAAGTCTGTCTGCATGAGAACACCACCAGCTGCAAGTTCTTTCAAGTCACACACCATTCTGTCTTGGAACTATAATGTTATTCCTTCACTATTGTTGGGTCACTATGGGATGGTTCAACATAGAATGTGGAAATGTTAATAAAAGCTGGCCTAGCCAACATCTTGTGGATTTAAATAAAAGGTCCTGGATCTCGTTCCTATAGCCCAAGGATTGAAGCACTTCAAGAAAGAAGCTCACCACTAGTTTTTCAACAGAAAGCAGGAATAGACAATGAATACTGCCCTAGCCAGTGATGCCCACATCGCATAAATGAATCAAAAATAGAGTTAGATAATAGTTTTCTCCTTCCAAATCCCTTTCCACATGGCATTTGCAGCTCTAATGGCAGCAAGTACAGGCTGTGTTCATGTGATTTCAGTCTGAGCTTCTATTATAGCCGGATTTCAGGTGGCATCTACATAAACTGCAATTGCACTTGGCACCAGACACTGCATCATGATTAGGTCCACATGGAGTTGACCGCCATTTGGAAAATATGATCTCTGAACTCCATGCAGGGCTGATTTTTGATCTTTACAGTTCTTTGAGAGTGATCACACACTTTCTGACATGCTTTCCAATGTGCCAAACATTTTAGAATAGTGCTACAGGTTACTCATGCCCACTGACTGACCGTATGTAGATCCCACCTCTAAAATATTCTCTAAAATGTGTGCAATATCAGGATCTGAGATTGTGGCATAAGGCGAGATCGCCTGGCAGTATTTCTACATCATCAGATTTTTCCTTTTCTTCTACTTCTTGCTCCTGCACCACTAATGGACCAGGTTACAATTCACATTTATATGAAAGGAGAAATGCACAAGGGATATCTGTGGTAAGAGGAGGTGGAAATTAAAAACGCATCCTTACAAAACCTGTAGTTTGTAGCTCAGTTGAAATTTTGTGGAATAAGGATAAATAGGATATCAGAACAAGGATCTGTGGCTTCCGCTTTGGCAGTTTAAGTTCAAATCTAGCTACAGCCTCAACTGTGGCCTTTCTAATGAGATCCAAGTACTCCTTAGAGGTGAGAAAATACGGTTGTTCCTGTCTCCCACTTCCTCTATGCTCCTGCACCACTTTGTTTTGCAAGTAGAATGTGAAGTGTTTCAATGAGCGCATGCAATCTGTTTGGTTGATGTGACTGTCATGACTGAATACCAGACAGTGTTTGCAACTTGTGAGTTGTGGATGTGAGGTTTGTAGCAATGTTGAAGCTATGAACTTTATATATGAGCTGTGGTTGATAGAAATTGTTGATAGTTAAGTGAACAGGATTATAGTGCATAAAGGATTGTGTGAAATGAATGGTTCCTTTACAGGGTTAAATCATGTGGCGATGCATTCACTAAACCTGACCAGTTTTGTGAGGCCATTGAATTTTTTGCAGCAATTTATTCAGGTCTTTGGGACCACATTGCCTGCATTGACCATGATGGTCATCTGCTGCCATTGATTTCAATCTATCTACTTGAAATGTTCCTTTGTTCCCTATAGATAGACAATTTCTCTCCTATTATCTTCTACACTAAACCTCCACTTCTGTATCAGAGATCCTTGGATTATGTCCTCTGACATGGCATGCAGCCATACTACTGCTCTTCCTGTTCAGCCATGGCTCCCAGTCAATTCTGGTACCTAAAGCATCTGAACACATCTCCCTTTTAAGAGGTGCAGTCTGACTCCTAGATGTTCTAGTTAGCTTTATTCTGCATGACCCTCTTGGTCAGGTGTGCAGTCACTCAGCCCCAGTTTTAGCATTTGCTGCATGCTGCAATCATGGTAGTGAGCAGCTAGTATAAGGTTTGCCTGCAGTTTGTGTCAGAAGGTTCATCACAATCACCCATTTTTAGGCCTTATCAAACTTCATGACCTCCTTCTCCATTCAATATCCAATACCCAATACCCATGCATTTTAGGCCCATCACTTCTTCAAATTCCGTACCCTCATCCAATTGCCTGGTTCATCTTTAATCATGCTAATCATCTTCACTCTCTTTATTCTTTATCTCTCTTTTATTGAGTTATCCATCTTCAGACCTGTCTACATATTGTTTTACAGTCTGCAATTGATTTCTAAAGCTATTTATTTGGCTTATTCCAAGAATTATCCAATCTCTCCCTTTCTTCCCTATATTCTTATTCTGCAATCAATCACATTCCCGCTCCTGTTCACAATGTGGAAGCGTTTGTATATGGATTTTATTTAATGCATTGTATGTGCCATTGATAGCTCTCGATACTGTGAGGGAATTTGGGAACACAATTTGTTTGAATTAGCCCACTCACTCTGCTATCTGGTTGTAATACCAGGATTAGTCAGTTGAAGCTAATAGCAAGCTCAGTCTCAGTGTAATAAGAAAATATGCTAAAATAACAAGCATGGGGCTGGATGAACACAGCAGGTCAAGCAGCATCATAGGAGCAGGAAAACTTGACGTTTCGGGCCTAAACCCTTCATCAGAAATGGGGGAGGGGAAGAGGGTTCTGAAATAAATAGGGAGAGAGGGGGAGGCGGATGGAGGATGGAGAGAGGAGAGGATAGGTGGAGAGGAGGCAGACAAGTCAAAGAGGCAGGGATGGAGCCAGTAAAGGTGAGTGTAGGTAGGGGGATAGGGAGGAGATAGGTCAGTCCAGGGAGGACGGACAGGTCAAGGGGGCGGGATGATGTTAGTAGGCAGGTACTAAGAAAGGTGATGTGGCTGTAGTACCTGGTTTGCTTCAGGACATGGTCGAGCAGTTTCAAGGCCGAAGAGGTTATGAGAGAGTTGCAGTGGGAGAGAGATTCCCTGAGGTTTGTCCGGAGGGAGGAGGGTAACTTCTTCAGGGTAGGCATCCTTAGAAGAGGCTTCGCAGTGGGGTTAAAATTGTATCAGAGATAAAAGATACTGCAGATGCTGGAGAATCCGAGATAACAAGCATGGGGCTGGATGAACACAGCAGGTCAAGCAGCATGAAGGGTTTAGGCCCGAAACGTCAAGTTTTCCTGCTCCTATGTTGCTGTTCGACCTGCTGTGTTCATCCAGCCCCATGCTTGTTATCTTGGATTCTCCAGCATCTTCAGTACCTTTTATCCCAAATATGCTAAAATGTTGTTCTACACACTGTCATTGCATGCAATTTAAAACATGTCGCTATCCTTTTTAGTTTATTGAGGTATGTACTTGTTTTGCATTCTTACTGTTCTGCGCTCAGCAATTTTTCAGATAAAATCTAAAAGAGCAGGAAATTCTCTCAATCACTTGGCGACGTTTCCCTTTCCATTTCCAACATCAAAAATAGATTCAATTTTTCTTTTACTTTCTTGGGACCTTGCAGTCAAACAATTGGTTGCCTCTTTAACATTGTATTCACCTCAAAAAGTAATTCAAAGTTTAGAAGGTTTTGTTTTAAGATCAGTTTTATCCCACTTCAAATATAGAAAATAAAAGGCCAATTAATAATTCACCCAGTTCTTTCCTGAATACAATGTAGACCTCATTCTAAATTGCAGCCTCCTATTTCTGAGCTGAGGAAGGTACAGCCAACAGTTTAAAACCTTATGGGAACTTGATTCAAAATTTGAAATGGGGCGCCATGGTAATCATTATATCATAGCTATAATCATAACCCACATCATTTTCACAGGGATACTTCAGGCAGTGTTTAAGGCTTTTGCCCAAGGTAGGTTATAGGGCCATCTGATGAAGCGATTATATTTTAAAGCACAGTTTTACATCTTGCAACTGGTATTGACTTGATCAACAACCCTGGGTGCCAAGGAGCCACAGGCCATTGAAAAAGCAGATTAAGGTTTCTTACAGAGATAGAAGGACCGGCCGATGCTGGAGAATCTGAGATAAAATGTTGTGGAGCTGGATGAACACAGCAGGCTGAGCAGCATCAGAGGAGCAGGAAAGCTGACGTTTTGGGTTTTAGGATGTAGTCGAGCAGTTTCTCAAAAGGCAAGAAATGTCCCGAAACGTCAGCTTTCCTGCTCTCTGATGCTGCTTGGCCTGCTGTGTTCATCCAGCTCCACAACGTTTTATCTAAGGTTTCTTACGTTTGCTTTGTGAGCCAGAAGCAGCATTGCTCCTTTATGGAAACTTTGGGCTTCTCCTTCCACTGTCCTTAAGAAAAATACATTGGGTGCACCAAATCATTTCAGAATAATAATATTTGATCTATTAATCTGAACATAATAACTTCTGTGCAAATTCCAGCCTGAGTGATTTTGAAACACACAAACTTCAATATAAATTGGCAAATGTTTGTGTTACATCAAATAGCAAGCAATTAATGCAAATTGTTTTATCTTTCCACAAGGTCTTATCCAAGTAAACCAGAATTGTATCTATTTCTGGAGGATACTGATGATTACCCAAAGTGCACATTGACTTTAAGAAGCAACATGACCCATATTTATACTATACAGCTACCTTGGTATTTTGAGTTAAATCTGCTGTTGTGTGAGCCACAGAATCAACCACAAAAAGTTAATTGCTGCCTCTCTATTATGTTAAATGAGCCCTACACAAGATAAACAGCTCTTACACTTACAGCTCTTACAGCACCGTAACTAAGACAAAATTCAAATGACCAATGGAAACTTACAGGATTGCATTGACAACTTATCAAAATCAGATTGAAATGTTCATCTCCAAACCACTGGTTTCTGAATGCTGCCTTTCCAACAGCAGTACAGGATGAACTTTGGTGAGGCTTCATAAGAAGAGGTACTTGTCTTAACATGTAGTTTATTGCATGATAACAGTAGGTACAAGCTACATTATTAAGCACAATAACTAAGACTATCAGGAGGCAAAGTTAGTGCAACTATCTCTATCAGGATCTCAAGCTGGGCTCTGCTTTCTTCACCCGAGGTCACATAATATCAGCACAATGCAGTCTCTAACATTAACCTGTTCAGAATCAACTTCTTATGCAACAGATACACATTTGCCGAGGCCACATGTTTAGGCATTGTCCATTTCTATTTATTTGCCCTTTTTCTCTGTTCTACATGTTTTATTTTGGATCCATAAATGCATAAGTCAATTGACTTTTCAGACTATTTAACACGTGATATCTTAACATCTGTCTCGTCACTTTGGTATGGACTGTCTCTTGACCTGAATGTATGACAAAGGAATATAATGTACACTATCATCATTTGAGAATTTAGATTTTAAAGACAGAAGTAGATGGATTTTGGTTTTAGTTCTGTGAAGGTAACTTTTTAACAAAGTGAGAAGAAAGTAATTTGGAACAGTGACCCCAACTTAATACTTTCCATGAAAGTATGTTATTCAGTTAAATATCTAGCAGAATACCCATGATGTTAATTGATGAAATGTTTAAACTGCTGAGTTTACCACAAACAATGAAAACAGATAAGAATCACTATCTTAGTTTGACTTCAATTCAGAAGACTCAGGAATTCCTTGAATTTAGGAAGCATCAGTGTCTCTTTTAAAAGAATGAGTATGTGGAGGTCTGTATTTTCTGAATTTCCAAGCAGTCTTTGTTAATAGATTTTCCTGAGTTAAAATGATAGGAAAATACTAAGATACTTTGACCAATTTAAGCCATGTTAAACTGTTCTAACATGCAGAGGCTGACTAACTTTCCTCTAGGTGATAGGCATTTCACATAAATTTACAGAGAAGAGCAACCCTTGGACTGGAGGAAAAACAAGAGAACATTGACTTGCAATATGTGAACAGCAATTGAGGAATACAGTTAAAAAGAGGCCAAGGAAATGAGAGTTGAGGAAGTACCCTTTATGCGCCCTATCTATTCCAGAAGATGTGACAGGTACACTTTTGTCCAGGTTTACTTAATGTTTTGCTATGAATGCACACCATGCTACACCACTTATAGTCACAAAGGTCACACCAAGGAATTGGTTTGTGTTGCTAGCACTTTGTTGACATCACTTAATTGCCACCTAGAACATGCAGACTTTCAATGCGAGTAATCAAGCACTCATAATTTGCACTAAACATAACGGTAAGCCACGACATTTTAGAGGCTGAGTGCATGTGGTTCAATTTCTGTTGAGTTTTTTTTAGAACCCAAAGTCTTTTTTTTTATCATATAATCCATCTGTATTTTGATACCAACTTCCTTAAATACGGGTTGATTCTGCATTCTCATCTATTACAGGAAATATATTATTTCCGCTAGACGACAGTTCAGTGCAAAATTTAGTAACTATTTCAATTCGTAAATTACCCAACAATTTGTAAGGTAGGTTATAGATTCATATTTACTTTAATATTATTGTGGATGGTAATTGCAGTTGAAAATCGGGTTAAATTTTTGGACCACGTAGCGTATATTACAAATGTCACCCTGACATTATAGTGCTGTAATTTGCATCAATTTTAACGTTATTAGGGTGGAGGCTTAATCTGAAGAAATATGTGGGTTTAAGAGCAAGTGATGAGAGTTTCAAAGTGGCCAGGAGTGCTCACACTGCTCCAAAGCACCAACTTCTGGGTTCAACTTGGACATGCAGGGTTGGTTATATATAACCAACCACCTGAGAGATGGGCTAATTTAGAGGTGTTGATTGAAACATTTCAGCACTATTTCCATATGCATTCTTACTTAATGATGTCTCCATCATGGTTTCTCTGTGCTTCCTGAAACTAATCACTGAAACCAATAGGAGAAGAGGTCAACAATTTATGGGGCTTATTGAAAGTCAGGCAGATCTATTAATAAACATGCAGTGCTTAAAGCTGCTTTCTTGCCTCCACCTGAGAAAGGCTTTGCTGGGCACGCTTGGGAGAGGTTAATTTCTGCATTTAGTTGGACTCAGATCAGAATGGATGGTGTTTTGGATATGGATTGTGGAGGAAAGGGACCATCATCAAGAGTAACAGCTTGTTGTGGACAGACCCGCAGATGGGAAGCAAAGAGGGAGCAGCGTAGGGGCCTGGGGTCGGGCGTGCAAGATGCATATTAAAACAGGCACAGTTGTAAGTCCAGGTGGAGAGTCAGCTTCTTTGACACCTTGGAAGAATAGTACTTTCAAAGGCAGAAGTTACACTTAGTTCAGCTGTGATCTTATTGTATGGTGAGGCAGGCTGAAAGGCCTGACTTCTATTCCTAATTCATATGTTTGTACATTGTGTCAGGTGAGGGCAGAGATGAGTAAGTCCACTCCCTGTTGGACATGAAACTCATCGCAGCCTCAACTTTTTTTGTTTGCTTCTAAGTGCTTCCAGGGCTCTCTCAGAGACATAATCAGGATCCCATAGAGTAAAAACAAGGCCCCGTTTTCTAATAGACAGATTGTCATTTCTGCAGTGAACTGAATAGCGAGACCTTGATGTAGCAGACTCTGGGGGAATTGTCCAAGAAGTTAAAGATACCGATGAGCAATTCGCCTGCACGTGGAATCCTCTGAAAGTATCCATTTAAATCAGAATTTGGAGGGTCCTCTAGTTAAGTAAATAGTTATACTGAAAATCTTAAACAATGACAAACCTAGTCTAACTTGTATAACTATTCAATTAATCCCTTAATTTATCGCAGCACCCCTAACTATATTTCCTGACCCCTTAAACCCAGACAATAACCTGATACCCACTCCCTCCCTGAGGACCCAATACCACTCCTGCCACTGGACTTGTCCCTGGAATCTGATAGCCCCCTCTCTGCCTGGAATCCAACACTAGCCTGCGGTCTCTGCCCAGCATACCAAATTCTTCTCTCCCCACCCTGGGACCAAAAACAACCTCGGACCTCAGTGTCCAGACAAATGGACCTGACACCATCCTGCCCCATTCCCCCTATCCCGGACAATTCCCTCTCTTCCCAAGACCCAACACCCACATGGCACCCCTGGCACCTGATACTCACTCCCACTCTGGGGTTTAACAGCACTCCACCACCGGATGTGAAATTCCTGCCCACCTTCCGGAATCTGACAGCATGCATTCCTCCCAACCCTAGTTATAGAGGTTTACAGCATGGAAGTAGGCCCTTCAGCCCAACTTATCCATGCTGCCCAATTTTCATAATTAACCTCATCCCAAATGCTACCGTTTGGTCCATATCTCTCCATACCCATCCCATCTATGGACTTATGATAAAACTATATTCGCCACACCACTTCCTCTGGCAGCCCATTCTGGATACTCACCACCCTCTGTGTGAAAAAATTGTCACTCTGGACTTTTTTTTAAATCTCTCCCCTCTCACCTTAAACCTTTGCCCTCTAGTTTTAGACACCCCTACCATGGAGAAAAGTTATTGACTATCTACCTTGTCTATGCCTCTCATGATTTTATTGACCTCTATAAGGTCACCCCTCAGTCTCCCACGCTCCAGGTAGAGAAGTCCCAGCCCTTCCAACCTCACCTTTTAACTCAAATCTTGTGGTCCAGGTAGCATCCTGATAAATCTTGTCTGCATTCTTTCTAGTTTAATAATATCCCTTCTACAGTAGAGTCACTAGAAGTGCATGCAGTCATCCAAAAGTGGCCCTACCAACAGCTGCAACAAGACATCCAACTCCTATATGGAACACTCTGACCGATGAAAGTAAGCATGCCAACAGTTTTCTTCACTACCCTGTCTACCTGTGACTCTACTTTCAAGGAACTATGAACTTGTGCCCCTGGATCTCTTTGTTCTACAACACTACTGAGGGCAATACTATTGACTGTGAAAATCCTGCCCTGGCATTTATCTAAATTGAACCCTATCTGCCATTCATCAGCCCACTTGCCCAGCTGATCAAGATCTTGCTGTATTCCCAGATAACCTTCTTTGCTGTCCACCGTACCACCTATCTTGGTGTCATCTGCAAATTTACTAACCATAAATTCCCATCTAAATATTTATGTGAATGATGGCTAACAGTGGACCCAGCACCGCTGGTCACAAGACTCCAGTTTGAAAAACAACGATCTACAACCACCCTCTGTCATCTACCCTCAAGTCAATTTTGTGTCCAATTGGCTAGCTGTCCCTGGATCCTGTAAGATTTAACCTTACTCAACAACCCACCATGCGGTAGGTACCTTGTCAAAGACCTTGCTTAAGTCCATGCAGACAACGTCCACTAAACCACCCGCATCTACTTTCTTGGCCACCCCTTGAAACAACTGAATCAAATTCGTGAGACATGATGTCCCACGCATAAAGCCATGCTGACTGTCCCAAATGTGTCCTTGCCTCTCCAAATGCCTGTAGATCCTATCTCTCAGAATCTCCTCTAACAACTTACCCACCACACATGTTAAGCTCAACGGTCTGTAAATCCCAGGCATTTCCCTGCAGCCTTTCTTAAATAATGGCACAACATTAGCCACCTTACAATCTTTAGGCACTTCACCCGTGGCTGTCGATAATACAAAAATCTCTGCTATGGACCCCACAATTTCCTCCCAACCCTCCCACAATGTCCTGGGATACACTTCATCAGGTCCTAGGGAACTTAGTGTAGGGATATTAAGAATGGGCAAACAATTTTGGATACAACTCCAAAAGTTTTTTATCTTATTCACTGGTGGGATGTGGGCCTCATTGGCCTCATTTATTGCCTGTGCCTAGTTGGCCTTGAGAAGGTGTTGACGAGCTGCTTTCTTGAATTACTCCATGAAGAAATAGGTTTATTTTCAGAGCATCATGATGTGGTGTAAATAAGGTTAAACAATTGCTGAGCTGTAATTACAATGAAAGGTGGTCTTAAAAAGTAGGAAACCCTCAAGTCCACTTGGTCAACAAGTGACCTTATTGTGGTTATTGCCACAACCAAGCTTCTGACTAAAAGTGCAAAATGTGATCATTAGAAATAGCAGCCACTATTATAGCCTCTGGGGTAAGTCAGCAGCAACAGTAGACTGACTCTGTGGAACATATGTAGGTATCGATTCAGAGGTAGTAGGAACTGCCAATGCTGGAGAATCTGAGATAACAAGGTGTAGAGCTGGAATGTCGCAGCAGGCCAAGCAGCATCGGAGGAGCAAAGAAATGGGTCTGAAGAAGGGTCCAGACCCGAAACATCAGCTTTCCTGCTCCTCTGATGCTGCTTGGCCTGCTGTGTTCATCCAACTCTACACCTTGTTATCTTTTATGTAGGTATCGTTATCTTTTGGGACAGCTAATATTCCAGGTTTCAGAGCCTGAGCAGCAGCTGGCAGTGCTGCAGTACATCCATGAGATTCAGAGTTTTGTGATTATAATGTTTCTGATTATGATCATCCCACAGCTTGAGGGTGTGCAGACATGAAAGGAATGAATAACTGCTGAGCAGTCAAAGAGGACCAGACAATATTCGAAGTGTGGTCTAATTATTTCCACATATGGTTTTAGAAAGACTTTCCTATTTTTATACTCCATTTCCCTTGAAATAAAGGTCACCATTCTATTTGCCTTCACCATTACCTGCTGAACTTGTGTGCAAGTTTTTTGTGATTTCTGCTTGAGGCCCTCCAAATTCCTCCGTGCTGCAGTTTGCTGCCATCTACGGCCATTTGAATAATATTGAGTTTCTGCATTTTTCCGAACAAAATGCTTAACCTCACATTTCCCCACATTATATTCCATCTGCCAACATTTTGCCCATTGGCTTAACCTGTTTATCTTCCTCTTACTCTCCACTAATTACAGATTACCATCCAGAAACTGCCTCACCTATCCCAACTCACTGTCTCCTATTGGTTAGCCAGTCCTTCATCCATGCTAATATATTACCCCAACTCAAATGGCTCTTATATTGTTAAAGAACTCTATGTGTGGTACCTTACCAAACAACTTTTGGAAAGGAAGGCAGAATGTAGGGAGTTAAGAAAGAAACTGGCAAGCAGACTCTGAGAGAAAATAATTTCCAGATTGCTCCTATACCATCTGCTTCTGAGTATTAGGAATAGGGGGATCAGAGTTGATCAATCCACACTGGAGAGATGGTGCAAGAGGGAGGTCTTAGATTCCTGGGACATTAGGAACAGGTCTGCAAGAGTTGGGGCTCGCCAGATGGATTGCTCCTGAATAGTTCTTGGAACAATGTCTTTGCAGGGAGTTTTGCTATTGGGAAGGATTAAAATTTCAATAGGTTGAGCTGAATTCCAGAGGTGAAGTGAAAGTAACTGCCCTTGACATCCGCAATGCTTTTGAAAGAGTGCAACAATGAAGTCCAGTAAAATTGAAGTCAGAGAAAATCAGGGGAAAATTCCACAACTGTACAATAATCAGTACCATTCTCAATTCCATGCACTTCCAAGTACTCTGCAATCTCAGCTCATCTAAAATGTTACCAACTGCGAAGAAAAGGCTATCCAACCTATAAATTCCTATCTTCTGCTTCCCTCTGTTCTTAAAAATGGGTGTTACATTAGCCATTTTCCAGTACTCTGGGATCTTCCCTGACTCCAGTGATTCCTGAAAGATCACCACCAATATCTCTACAATCTCCTCAGCCTTCTCCTTCAGAACATTGGGGTGTAGTCCATCTGGTCTAGGTGGTTTATCCACCATCAAACTTTTCACCTTCTCCAGCATCTACTCTTACGTGATAGCCACTACCCTCACCTCTGACCCCGTCTCTCTTGAAGTTCTGAAATGCTGCTGGTGTCTTCTACCATGAAGCCTAATACGAAGTACCTATCCAGTTCCTCCACCGTTTCTTTTTTCCCCACTTTGGCTTATCCTTGGCTGATTGCAGCACATACAACTACAGCGACAGATTATGCATGGACATAAAAGCTTCTCCGGCTCTCCCTTCACCTGTACCTATCATGAGAATTCTGATTAGTATACACCCATCCACTTAGACTTCAATTGTCCCTACCCAAAATTTACTTTAATATTTATCCTTCTTACTAGGATCGCTTTGATTGTCTTAAAGTCATTTTCTCTATGGATTATGTGTCAATGCTTTCATCGTTTAAAAGATTTTTTTTACCCTTCAGACCATATTAACCATTTTGTCAAGTAGGTGGACAGATCTAAAATCCATTCTTCACTGTACTTTCACTATTTTAGTTCCTGCTGATATAACAAAATCCTTCTGCATTTTTACATCATACCAACATCATATCATAGATTCTTGACTTCAAGGTGATCTAATTTCTGGGTCAAGAGTAGGGGGGAGATTGGTCTTAGTCTCCTCCCATGGTTTCAATGTTATGGTAGTGGATCCATCCAACTCAATTGACATTCATAATAATGGGGTACGGGCAAAGGCACATACATTTTCAAACTAAAAATTTACTTAATTAGTCTCATGTACACTTCCCTGATTAGAATCCCAATGGGTTAATAATGTCCAATCTGTAAATTTATAAATATAAAATTTAGTAATGGCCAAAACAAAATGTCTAGCATTGTAATGTCTGTGAGGTAAGATTTTAAACAAAAATGCAAATTGCTGGAAAACACAACAAGTCTGGCAGCATCTATAAAGAGAAGTCAGGGTTAATGTTTTGGGTCCAACGACCCTTCTTCAAAAAGTTTCAGAACACACTTTGTTTTAGCAACAATTTCAGTCAAATTTAATGAATGCCCTTGTTTTAACAGTCCTAGAAGCTCTCTGTCAATAAACTAATTTTCACTGGCAGCCTCTTTAGCTTCTCTGGGAGACAAACCCTTGTGCGGGGTTGTGACCTCTAACTGTACTTTGGAGGGTACTTCGCCCATCTGGTCTGCCTTCTTCATTTCGCTGATCCAGATACATTTGCATGCTGGCTTCACCTCACTTCCGTGGAAAGGTGAGGCAGAGGGATAAGCATTTTGACAATGACACAACACTGGCTAGAATCACTGGAGGAACTACATTTTCCCATTCTGTCTCATGGAGTTCAAGGTCATCTGTTGTGTTTTGTTGGGATTGCCATGGAGTTTGGAGTGGCGTCATGGGTAATGATGGCAGAGGAGCCAGTGTCGATTAACATTAGTTGTGGATGGCTTCCACTGTCGATGGTATGGACTATTTGTCTCCCACAACCATTTTATCGCTGAGGGGGCAGCATTGCTCCCTGGGAGCTCAGTGGAAGTCATAACGGGCTCTGAGATAACACAGTGTAGAGCTGGAGGAACACAGCAGGCCAGGCAGCATTAGAGGAGCAGGAAAGCTGATGTTTCGGGTCGGGACTCTTCTTCATAAATGGGGGAGGGGGAAGGGAGCTGAGAAATAAATAGAGAGGAGGGGTGGGCCTGGGGAAGGTAGGTGGGATGGTGATAGGTGGGTGCAGGTAGGGAGTGGTGGGGATTGGTCAGTGAGGTGGGAGGAGCGGATAGTGGGAGAGAAGATGGACAGGTTGTGTCAGGTCAAGGAGGCGGGGATGAGAGGGAGGGTTAGTCATGGGATGAGGCCGGGGGTGGGGAGATTTTGAAACTGGTAAAGTCCACAATTAGACCATTAAGTTGTAGGCTCCCAAGGCAGAATATGAGGTGCTGTTCCTCTAGTTTCCAGCTGGTGTCGTTGTGACACTGGAGGAGGCCCAGGATGGACATGTCGTCCAGAGAGTGAGGAGGGGAGTTGAAATGGTTCGTGACTGGGAAGTGTTGTCATTTGTCGCAAACAGAGCGCAGGTGCTCTACAAAGCAGTCTCCAAGCCTCCGCTTTGTCTGACCGATGTAGATAGAGGAGGCCACATCGGGAGCAGCGGATGCGGTAGACCACATTATCGGATGTGCAGGTGAACCTCTGTCTGATGTGGAGGGTTTTTTTGGTTCCTTGGATGGGGGTGAGGGAGGAGGTGTAGGGACAGATGTAGCATTTCCTGCGGTTGCAGGTAAAGGTGCTGGGGGTGGTGGGGCTAGTGGGGAGTGTGGAGCAGACAAGGGATCTGTGTAGAGAGCAGTCCCTATGGAAGGCAGATGGGGTGGGGAGGGAAATGTATCCTTGGTTATGAGGTCAGATTGCAGATGGCGGAAGTGTCAGAGAATGATACGTTGAATCCGGAGATTAGTGGGGTGATACGTGAGGCCAGTGGGGATTCTGTCTTTGTTTTTGTTGCGGGGAGGGGATGTGAGGGCAGAGGTGCGGGAAGCGCAAGAGATGTGGTTGAGAGCGTTTTTGACCACTGAAGTAGGGACGGGGGAAGTTGCGGTCCTATCTTACTATCTCATAATGGACTCTGTCTTGTCAGCCTGGGATTTTGGGTCATCAATACCTGCCGCGTCCCTCAATGACATTATCCCAATAAAGGCTGAAATCATAATGGAAACAGTTCTCATTTACTGTTCCAGCATGTATCACACTCACTTATTCAATTACTAGAGATTGCAGCTATCACTTCTCATTACTGCCAAATTGCTTCTGGATGCATCTCATTTTGGTTATGCAAATGTTGTTATTTGCTTCAGGGACAGCAACACTGTTAACAAAGTAACATTCTCAAAGTATCCAGCATCTTTATTTATTCCCTTAATTTGACGTTATTCGCTTGTAATTTAGTCTTTTTTTCCAGCATTTTCTCTATCTGCTTCTTTTCAAATAATATGCTTTATCACATGCTTCTATCTCCTGTTGTAAGTAAATGTGTAAGTTGTCAGTTTCCTTCTGTAACTTTTTAATTTGTTCCCTCGACCCTTGTGTTTTCTTATTTAACTGGAAGGCACACACGTGATGCCTTAGGATAGACTATTCTGCACCGATCTTAACTTTATATTTGCCCTCTGAACCTCCTTTAGAGACTCAAAGATAGAGTCTATATCAGCGACATTCCTCCATCACTGCCAATGCATCTTCTATTCCAGCTTCCCCAACTTTTACAGTCAAACTTTCTATCGAGCATGCCCTGCCATCTTCCAATGTCGTTGTATCTTCTGGTTTCACTTAAGGACCACCCCCACCCATGTTTAACGAACAATCTAAATGTATTGCTTCCCTCAAATTTAAAACCAATTAAACCTCAACTTCTGTGGTATCCTATTCCTGACATCAACAGTTTTTGTTTTACAATCAGGCACAGTGTGGCTGTTGGGGATGTATGATCACCAACATTCCTCATTCCATTTCATCCCCACCACAACCCCACTGCCATAATCATCCACACCTTTGCCTGGTCTTATGGTTACCAGAAGACACACCTTTCACATTTCCACAATTTAAATGCTCCTTATTTTATGTCGTAAGAGTTAGCCATTCTGCAGGTATTCCTTTTTTCAAATCAACACTTATTAGGCAAAGCCTAGACATAGGTCAATATAACATTGAAGAAAATACTGCATAGAAGAGTCCACTGTCCCATCAAGGCTGGGCCAGCCATTAAGAATTGAAGAAGGAGTAAGACTCTGAAAGCTTGTGTTTTCAAATAAACTTGTTGGACTGTGACCTGCTCTTTAATTTATAAATCACAATCAATTTTCCCCTTGGCCTCCTCTGCTCCAAAGAAAACAGATTTCAACCACTGAAAGCTGAACTATGGTAACGCCATGATCTAAAAAAATGACTACCTCAGACATTGTGGTGAACCAACTACTTAAATCATAAAATGACTTACCATGATTTTTGTAAATCTGCTTCAGTACCACCAAATCTCCCCTACAATGGTGAGAAAATACTAAATTAGGGAGAATTGGATAGGATGACAATGGATTACATCTGTATGTCTTCAACATGCTCAATGCTTCCACAGCTCTCAGGGTTAGAGAATTCCATAGATTCACTGCCCTCTGCATGAAGAAATTCCATCTCATCACAGCCTTAAATGGCATGGAATGGTAACCTGGATCTCAAAAATCTGTTTTTTTTAATTTAAAACATATTCTATCATGTAACAAGAATTAATGACACATAAATGTCATCTTTTCATGGGAGCCCAACACCCAGATCACACACCCAATGCCACAATTTGGGGCCTTTTCCCTTGAGCAAGTGCCTGAGATGAGCTGCAGTAGCACAGGTGCCAATCTAGGTTATGCAAGAAAACCATCTTTTTTCTCGATTCCTCATATACTGGTAGAGTCTCAGACTGAAGGTACTGGCAGGTGCAATCTTGCTCTTAAACTAAGAAAAACTAGCAGAGCGGGCCCCATGTTTCTGAAACTGAAAGAGAACTAACTATCCTTACGGTTTTACTGAATGAGCCATTGTACTTATTTCAATTTAAGGTCCCAAATGAGCTTAATAAGCCACACAATATTCTAACACACATTAATTTATACTTTCAATGGCCTCTTTCTACCTTTTAGTTTTATCAGTTTTCAACATTGGATATTCTGAAAACTATAGATTCTTAACATAACAATATATGAAATTAATAACTTGCAACTGACAAAACGTACTGCTAAAGTAAATATCTTTGTTCGACCAAATCCTTGCTGCAAATATGTCATTCAGAGATATATTCAAGGCCAATATCCAAATTTGGACATTTTAACAAATGGAATGAATGCAACTGGATAAATGCAAACAAAAGCATATAAATCCGTGTTTCTGGGTTTCTATCTTTTGTGGTATTTTTGCATTGAAAAGCTTGCTGCAGTGTTCTGCAGACAGCACAAGCCCTATCTGTTGCTGGTTTGTGGATTTATCATAACAGAAGAATGTGTTCTTTTTCAACTCGCAGATCATTTTAGTACAATGGAAAATATAAGATGTTTTTAGAAGATGTCCCACCACAAGTGCAGAAGGCACGACATGCTCACTGTCTAAGATCTAATCTCGGTCAAGTTGTCATATTTAAGTTCTGTTCAATGAGGGACTTTATCCCGGATTTCTCAGCCTTACTTTATTAATTAGTCACATCTTTAACCTATGAAAAAGTTTGCTGTAAGTGGACGATTATGAACTTATTCATTTATTTTATAATATTCTTCTCTCATGAGGAGGGACTTCGGCATGGGAGTATGACTCACAGGTCCTGAAGCAACCACAGTTCACGTTATGTTCTAAACAGTGAGGACAGACAGGCCTTTATCCTTTGGTGTCAGAAAATCAAGGTATATTTCTGGTATGAGAAGGAAGGTTGGCCTATCAGGTTGAGTACAGTGGGGCCATTATTTTGAAATGGTGGCACAGTGGTTAGCACTGCTGCCTCACAGCGCCAGGGACCCAGGTTCAATTCCACCCTCAGGTGACTGCCTGTGTGGAGTTTGCACATTCTCCCCATGTCTGTGTGGGTGTGCTCTGGTTTCCTCCCAAAGTCCAAAGATGTGCAGGCTAGGTGGATTGGCCATGCTAAATTGCCTGTAGTGTTCAGGGATGAGTAGATTAGAGAGGGATGGGTTCTGGGTGGGATGCTCTGAGGGTTGGTTTGGACTTGTTGGGCCAAAGGGCCTGTGTCCACACTGTAGGGATTCTTAAAAGAAAATTTATCCGAAATGCATAATATTCTGAGAGGACTTGAAAAGATAACTGATGATAGGTTTTTTTCCACGTCTGGAGGATGTTGCTAGAACCAGGTGAGGAGGGACAATTCATTCCCTTTTCTAAACCCCTCTCAGTCAGTCACAACTTTTTTTTAAGCACATAGCTACCATTTCAATTAAACTTAGTTAACCATACCAAAAAGTGATAGAGAGTAAATTTCAACGTTTTAAAGAGAGCGGAGTTTATTATCTATTTAACCAAAGAAAATTAAAGCAACATTAAAGATATAAAGACAAGCAATAGCACTTGGAGGTGAGGGGAGAGGTATGTTTAGTAGAGACAGAAAGGTAAAGGCAGTTGCAGTTTAAAGATTTTAGAGTTTTGAGAGTAAAACCATAGTCCCAACAATTTAGCTGTAGTCCTATTTCCTCAGGAGTGGTAAAGATTGTAGAAAACCTTGATTTCTCAGTGAGTGATGGCTTTTCAACATTGCTTTTTCACCAGCACAGTTTCTGAGCTTGACAGGGAGAAAAGAGCAATTAGTATCCTGCTGTTCTCAGTCCATGTTGCTTTTCTCCCTTTTGTTGTTTGTGAAGCCAGGCCTGGAGATTAATTGCAGGCTGATTCCCAAATAAAAGATTCCTTACAGACTTAGCTACCCCAGGCAGAACATTGTGTTTAAACAGATAGCAAAAGTTGGCCACTGACAAGGCCAGTTCCTGGGAATTGGCTCCATGTTCATGCAGATGTCAGATGTTGAATGGTAGTTAAGATCACAAGAAGAGAGGATCAGTCAAACAGGTATTGAAGTTGGGTTTTTGAACTATGTTTTCAGTAGAGATGAGTTTGGCTGCTGCGTACATAGCATGTAGATTTGAAAGTTCCCTGCCTAATCTCCCACACAAATCTTCTGAAACTCAAAGAGTAGAAAGGTGAGTTAGAAGTATCATTGCTCTTACCTGAATGAATTGAAAAGGTGACCCTGATCAGTGTTTCCAGAAAAGTGACCAAGGAGTCCACACTTATGCCTGTGAAAAATGCATCGTGAAAACCATTTAAGTAATCTAACCAGTTTTATTTATCTCTTAATTGTGTTGGTTTGTCAATCTGTCTTTTGTGTGAATGGGGGCTGAAAACAAATGTTTTGGTTTAGGTATTAATTAGATTAATTAGGTTAGTTTATTGTTTAATGTTTCTCTACTGAAGTATTGTGTATTTAATAAATAGTTAAATCTTTTGTTTAAGATGCAAAACTAGCGACTGTAGCTCATTACTTGCAAGTCTGGTATTGGTTAATCAGAAGTCTGGTTAGGAACCATTGGAGTAACTAGTGGGGGTCTGTGGTTTTAATTTTGCTGTGTTGTAAATATAAAAATAGAAAGGCTGATTTGGTTTGGATGTCTGCATCCATATTGTAACAATTTTCACTACGATTATAAAAAAGTATAGGTCATTATTTCAGGATAAGGGATGTGCTATTTAGAATTAAGATGAGGAGAAATTTCTTCAATGGGATGTGTGAGTCTTTGGAATTCTCTAACCGTCAAGATTCAGACACAGTAGATTGTTAGAGTTTTAAGCACTAAGGGGATCAAGGATCAAGTGAGAAAACAGCATTAATTTAAATGGAATTGCCGAGCAGGGTGAAAGGGCATATGGCCTACCTCAGCTGATATTTATTCGGCAAGGTATAAAATTCCAGCCATATTTTTGGTGGCTGGTCATTGTTTGTAGTGATACCTTTTATTTAGGGTGTTCGAAACGTTCTGAGCATCCAATAGGAAAAATGTATATTGGTGCAGGAGGGTGAGTTCTGATTTTGCATTTTTGTTAGGACTGAAGTTTATTTTGGACCAAGTCTAATCTGCAAGTGCAAAAATTGGCAGAATGTTCTGTTCTGCAGCATTAACATTCCTCACCTTAAGGAACACAAAGATTCACAAAATAAGGACAGATCAGGAATCAGATAAGTTTGGAACATTTTGTACTCAATGCATGGATTCAATTAAAAGGAAAGATACTCATGTAGAGGAGAAATAATAGCCTGCTATGGTAATGCGGTGGATGAAGAGCAATTGGCAAAGGGACACAAAATCCAAAGGAGCCACTGGCCTAGGATACGGTAATTAAAGGCAACTCTAATGCCAAAACAAATTTTGGCGCGGTGATGTCATGGGGATGGGTATCATCCCCAAGACAACCAGGAGTAAGATAACACTTCCTAGCACACAGTCCTTTAACGAATGATCAGATATCTAGACTAAACGATGGGAAGACAAGAGATAATTATAAACTAACTTAACTCTTCCTCTGAAGTGATAAACATCTCACAAATTACTTCAATGCTGTCAGCCCAATAATCTTCAGCTGTTTCATCAGAAGTGGGAATGTTCATTGATAACTGCACAATATGCAATTCTATTTGCAACTCCTCCAAGACTGATTTAACCCTCGTTCATACACAGCAAGTTGTGGGCAACCTTTAGGCCTGGGCTGATGTGACAAGTAAAATTCACGCCAAAGAAGTGCAGACAATGACTCTCCTCAACAAGACAGACTATAACATTCTTCCTTTGACATTCGACAACATTGCCATCGCTGAAATCCCCGCTGTCAACATCCTGGGGATTACCATTGACTGGACCAGCCTTATAATTACAGTAGCTACAAAAACAGGTCAGAGGCTGAGAATTCTGCAGCATGTAGCTTTCTTTCTGATTTCCCAAAGCCTGCCTATTAGGCACAATAAGGAAATATTCCCACTTGCTTAGATGAATGTATGTTCCAACCACATTCAAGAAGCTTGATACCATCAATCACACAGCAGTCCACTTGACTGGCACCCCATTCACTCACTTTTTCCATCACCAATGTACAGTGACAGCAATGTGTACTATATGTACGGTGTACCGCAACAACTCATCAGGCCTCTCTTAGAATTAGTTATGGTAAACGCCCCACTTTGGTGAATGGTTTCAGTACTGAGTGCTCATTATGTAGAATGCATTAAAGGGTTAGAGGGTAGAAAAGCAGGGAATTCTGCCCACACGTGGCAGCTAGTCAATTCAGCTCATTAATAGCCACTCACTAATTGATCACTTGTCAAATTAGAGAATGAGCCTGCTAGCCATTAATTTGTTACTCAGAGGAAAACCATGTTGTATGAACAGTACCCACATGATATGGGCCTATTGTTCCCTTTTGAGCGTGGCAATGAAGTCCAGAAACCCACAGCATATGCCCTGCCCAAAGTTATAGGATATGTCCATTGCATAGAAGATGAAGTGAACATTATTAACACTACAGTTCAAAATGCAACAGGAAATCTTTTTTGGAAAATAAAGTACATGAGGAATTGAGTAAGATAAGAGTTGAGCTATCAAAATGGACAAGCTTGTTGAGCCTAATGGGGATTTTGTCGTCTGAAAGTACATATGTTATACTCTGCGCTTCTGTGCTGCAGGGAAGTAAGGAAAAGGTTAAATTACATTTTCCTTTCTTAAAACAATGATGTTGTAATTGAGCATCTGGATTGATATATCTGAGTAGTATCAGAATCATTTTGTTATTGTTCTTTAGATAGTTGTTAAGCTTGGTAAACTCAATTAAAACTAGAAACAGGATTGTAGATGGACTGACATATACTAGACCATTGTATGATATATCACAAGTTCTTGCCCATTCTATGTTGCCATATTTTGAAAACTTACATTTCTGCCCAAACTTGTCAAGTTTCTCTCCTCCCTGTTGCGCTGATAATAATTGCTTACCTTCCCGCAATTTTGCCTATCCTGACCAGAGGCCGTCCATGTTAGCTGGCATTTTCTAGTGGAGATAAATATTCTAGTGGCGATCTAAGAATTTGACAGTGACAGAAATAACAAAGCATCCCACTCAAACGTATAACCACAGTATGGATGCTAACCACTTCTATATCAGTAACTAACTATCTGCAGAGTTGTCTTCCTTCCTCTCTTTGCCACATTTCTATAATGGCTTTTTTTATAACTTTGAGGACATAACAAACTTAGAGCAGCCCGTCGGAAAGCAATTGAAAATCAGTTGCATTCGCAAGAAAGATTTGTAATGCTTTTTTTTTCCCATAACAGTACATGATAATGCAACATTCAAATCAAAGTATCTTAAGCAAGCTTCATTTAATTAAGTGCTGTGTTGTTGGCTATATTTCACTAGTCATAATGGTTACGTGCAATTCAACTGAATCAATAAAAAGCATGCTGTCAGCATAAACAAGCTGAGCACGGAACCAGCTCCTGTTATTTTAGCAGCTAGTGTGCAGGTGACTTATTGCAGAACTTTGAGGTTTTATGCTTTGTTAACAAGAGCTACATTATTAACTCTTGTATAATTTCTTGAGTCGTTGAAGATATTTGTTTATTATTACGCCTCTTGACAATCGCTGTTCTAATCTTTGGTTAATCAATCAATATGATTTACTTACAACAGTGTGGATGCTTTCCAAATATTATGTTTTTGTGTCAATGCTTACATTTAAAATTATCTCCTTCAGCACTTCCGGTAATAAATTGTCTCACGACAGGACAAGAAATAGTGTATCTAAGAAAATGAGAAAGCCAATTTAGGGTTAGTGTGGCTGTCAGGATGCTTTAATATGTGATGAAATGAATGAAAAGATGAAAGGTTTTGACCTTTTCATAACTGTTCTACACCACCTTCGTAACTTACCTGTAGTCAAATGATTTTCCTAGCACCCTCTATATCTTATTTCAAATTGTAGACCATCTCTGAATTTATGCTGTTATTAATTAATTTGCCTGGATTGAAGTGTATTAGCTACAAGGAGATGTTGGATAAACTTGGATTGTTTTCACTAGAGCATCAGAGGTTGAAGGGTGACCTGATAGAAGTAAATAAAAATATGAGAGGTACGATAGAATGGATAGCCAGAGTCTTTTCCCAAAGATAAATATATCAAATACCAAGGGGCACAGGTTTAAGGTGAGGGAGGGAAAGTTTAAAAGAGATGTACAAGTTAAGTGCCTGGAATGTGTTGCCAAGGGACATCGTGGAAACAGATATGTTAATAAAGTTTAAAAAGCATTTAAACAGACACACGAACAGACAGGGGATAGATGGACATGGACCATGTGCAGACAGATGCAATTAGTTTAGAATGGCATCATGGCTGGCAGTTATGGTGGGCTGAAGGGCATGGTCCTGTGCAGTAATGTTGTATGTTCTATGTTATCATAAAAATGTTTGAATTTTTTCACATCTCAGGTCTTAATTTGAATGAATGTGCTGGTTTAAAGGAAGAAAGGAGAAAAATACATGTGAAACATATACTTATTTTCTTCCCTGTGACATTAAATTTTTTTTCTAATTTCTGAACACTTATAGCTCCACACTTTAGACAGAGGTTGCTTTGTGTTCCCACTTCAGTGATCTGTGTTCCAGTTATTTACACAGCCATCCCTCTGTATTCCTTCTCTTTACACTGTCACTGATCTGTGTTCTTGCCATTTAGACTGTCACCACTCATATTCCCTCTCTTTACAGTGTCACCACTTTCGCATTGCCACAGCTTGGTATTCCTTTTCCATCCAGTGCCCTTGCACTGTGTTCCCACTCTTTACACTTATCACTCTGTGTTCCCACTCTTTACACTTATCACTCTGTGTTCCCACTCTTTACACTTTTCTTTTCTTTTACTTTTTACTTTTCTTTTACACTGCCATTGTTCTGTTTTCTGCCTCTACACTGCCATCGCTCTGTGTTTCTGCTCGTTACATCATTGCTGCTGTTCCTAATTTTTACGTTACTACTGCTCTGTGCTCCTATACAAACACCCCAGTTCCCTCTTTACCTCAGCCTCTCTATTTCAATAGCTTTCTGCTATTCTTCCCTTCCAAAGGGAGCAACCTCACATTTTCCGACATTATACTCAATCTTCCAAATTTTTACACAATCCCTTAGCTATCTACATCCTTTTTGTAAAGCCCTTGTTTCATTCTTCTTTTCCTCCCTATATTTATGTTATCAGCTATTATATATCAGTTCCATCATCTACATAATTAATATAGGTCGTATACAGAAGGTGTCCCTGCACTGATCCTTGTGGTACTCCACCACAATTTGCCAGCTTAAAAATGACCCATTTGATTTGAACCTATTTCCAGTCTAATGTCCACCACCTATCAAGGCTTGAATCCTTTATCAAACTGCTACAAAAGGACAGGTGCACAAAACACGAAATTCCATGGTTTAAACACTCTGGTTCTATCTGCCAGCCTTTGATTTTCACATTTTATCTGTCAATGCCAACTTGTGCATTATAATTCACTCAGGAGTCTAAGTTGCCATGGTATCATATGCTCTTTGTCTTAAATGTTCATTGCAGTCTATATTGGCGCTGTGGATAGTTACAGTTGAGGACTTACTGTTGCTGAGGACTGTTGTTGATATCTTGTCATGGAGGAGAGAAGGATGTTGATGAATTTCACTGGACAGCTGCCCTTTGACAGGGTTTTCCATAGCACTTCCTGATTGACTGACTGAGTCAAAAGCCTTGCTCAGGTTGATGAAGGCCAAGTAAAGTTAATACTCCTAACATGTCCCTTGGAGTTGCTGAGCAGTAAAACTCATGTCCACAGTTTCACAGTTTAGTCGGAAGCCACACTGACTTTCAGGAATGATTTCCTCCAATACAGGGAGAAGGTGTTTAACAAAGATTCAGGTGATGATCTTCCTGGTGAAAGAGTGGGGAGATTCCTAGGTAACTTCTACAGTCCACCTTGTCTCCATTCTTGAAAAGGGTGATGATGGCAGCATCCCTAAGATCAACAGGGTTTTATTCTTTGTCCCAGATTTTCAGGAATAATTGAATATGAGTAAGCTCTGCTCCTCCAAGTTTGGAAATCTCTAATGGAATCCCAACTATTCCTGCAGCTTTTCCACTTTTTACGTGTCTAATAGCAGCTTCAACTTCAGCCACACTAGGTGAATGTCTAAGATCACTTTTGATGGGGGGGGGGAGGGGGGGGTGCGGGGCAGTGCCGGGGGGTGTGTTGGGGGATTTCCTCAAGCACGTCCTTGTTGACAATTGTATCTTGGTTAAGGAATTCTTGGAAGTGTTCTCTCCATTGGACGCTGTTGTTTTCTCTGTCTCTCAAAAGAGTTCCATCCTTACTCTGCATCAATTTGAGGTCAAATGTGTTAGGTCTGTATATTGCCATGGTGGTCCTGAAGAAACCCTGGTTTCATATTTGTCATTCAGGAGTTGTAGTTCCTTAGCTTTCTCAGTCCTAAATTGGTTATTGATTTCCCTCATTCTTCTTTGTAACTCTGCCATTGTGGTTTGAAAAGTTCTCCTCTTTGCCTTGCTGGTGGTGATGTTTTGCCAGGCATGGAGAGCTTTCCTCTTCTTGTTGATGAGGTCTTGGATGATGTAGTCACTCTTGTCGAATAAGTCTTGATATTTCCTGTTCTTATAGCTGATGGTTTCTTCACAGCATGAGGTGATAGCTGTCTTCAGCACTTCTCAGATTTCCTCAGTCCATTAAAATGAATCCTTTGGAGACATTGGTGAAGATATTGGAAGTTTGCTAGTCTGCTTGGCTCTTGAAGCCTCTTAACATTGAGCTGTTTTCTGAACTGTTTCTTCATTTTCAGCTGCTTCTGGCAGCATTTGATGGATATTGAGAGCAGATGAGCCTATGGGCTGTCCAGCAGTTACTTGCACTGGTCATTATTTTGGTAATGAGGCCATCCTTTTGGAATCCAGATCGAATGATGACATGGTCAATCATCTGCCAGTGCTTTGATGTGTAGGGCACTAAAAAGTCTTGTACTTGACTTTTTGGATGAACAATGTGTTGGTAATGATGAGCGCCACACATTTGGTGAACACAAGAATTCCATTGGAGCTGAAATTCCTGACTCCTTCCTTTTTGATGGTTCTTTTTCAACCCTGGTGTTAAAATCCCCAAGGATAATAATTTTATCTTCCTTCAGTATGTTGGTGAGTATGGCATCCAGAGCAGAGTAGAAGCCTTCTTTAGACTGATCTGTGGCATCAAATGTTGGAGCATAGTCACTCACAACCATTGTCCACTGGTTTGTAGCAAGTTGTAGACAGAGAGTCATAACGTCATTGTTGATGCCAACAGGGAGTTCCGAGAGTCATTTGACAAGTTTGTTCTTGATGTGAATCCAATTCCATGCATCAGGGTTGATCCAAATGAAGTGATGAGTTGTTTTGTCTATTTGTTTGAGGTCAGTTCATTCATGGTTTGTTCGCTGTTGGAAACATACTATACTGATCTGCACTTAAATGTCCAATTTTCTGTATGTTAGTTTGGTGGACTACAACTAGAAGGAGGAACTGCAGATGCTGGAGAATCTGCGATAACAAAATGTAGAGCTGGATGAACACAGCAGGCCAGGCAGAATCAGAAGAGCAGGAAGGCTTATGTTTCGGGCCTCGACCCTTCTTCAGAAATGGGGGAGAGGAATGGGGTTCTGAAATAAATAGGGAGAGATGGGGAGGTGGATAGAAGATGGATAAATGAGAAGATAGGTGGCGAGGAGACAGACCAGTCAAACAGGCGGGGATGGAGCCAGTAAAGGTGAGTGTAGGTGAGGAGGTAGGGAGGAGAAAGGTCAGTCCAGTGAGGACGGACAGGTCAAGGGGGCGGGATGAGGTTAGTAGGTAGGAGATGGGGGTGCGGCTTGAGGTGGGAGTAGGGGATAGGTGGGAGGAAGGACAGGTTAGGGAGGCGGGGATGAGCTGGGCTGGTTTTGGGATGCGGTAGGGGGAGGGGAGACTTTGTAGCTTGTGAAGTCCACATTGATACCATCTTAACTCCACTGATACCATTTTAACCCCACTGCGAAGCCTCTTCTAAGGATGCCTACCCTGAAGAAGTTACCCTCCTCCCTCCAGAAAAACCTATGTGGATTTCTCTCCCACTGCAACTCTCTCGTAATCTCTTTGGCCTTGAAACTGCTCGACCATGTCCTGAAGCAAACCAGGTACAACAGCCACATCACCTTTCTTAGTACCTGCCTATGGAACCTGATCATCCCCAATGGACTACAGTCCACATTCAAGCCTTCCCAATATGGCACCAACCGTGACAATGCACAAAACCACAGCTACCTAGAATACACCTCCTCCCACCCACCTTCCTGCAAAAATGCCATCCCCTATTCCCAATTCCTTCGCCTCCGCTGCATCTGCTCCCAGGATGAGGCATTCCACTCTCGTACATCTCAGATGTCCTCGTTTTTCAAGGTCCGCAACTTCCCCACCTCAGTGGTCGCGAACGCCCTCGACCGTGTCTCCTGCATTTCCCGCAACTTATCATCACACCCGCTCCCCGCAATAGAAACCAAAACAGAATCCCCCTCGTCCTCACGTACCACCCCACCAACCCCCGGATCCAACGCATCATCCTCCGACACTTCCGCCATCTGCAATCCGAACCCACCACCAAAGACATTTTTCCCTCCCCACCCTTATCTGCCTTCCGGAGGGACCACTCTCTCCATGACTCCCTTGTCCGCTCCATACTCCCCTCCAGCCCCACCACACCCGGGACTTTTCCCTGCAACCGCAGGAAGTGCTACACCTGCCCCTACACCTCCCCCCTCACCCCCATCCCCGGCCCCAAGTAGACTTTCCACATCAAGCAGATGTTCACCTGCACATCTGCTAATGTGGTATACTGCAATCGCTGTTCCCATTGTGGCGTCCTCTACATCAGGGTAACCAAGCGGAGGCTTGGGGACCGCTTTGCAGAACACCTACGTTCGGTTCGCACTGAATAACTGCACTTCCCAGTCGCAAACCATTTCAACTCCCCCTCCCATTCCGCAGACGACATGTCCATCCTGGGCCTCCTGCAGTGCCACAGCGATGCTACCCGAAGGCTGCCGGAACAGCAACTCATATTCCGCTTGGGAACCCTGCAGCCCAATGGTATCAATGTGGACTTCACAAGCTTAAAAATCTCCCCTCCCCCTACCGCATCCCAAAACCAAACGTCAAGCTTTCCTGTTCCTATGATGCTGCTTGGCCTACTGTGTTCATCCAGCTCTACACCTTGTTATCCCAGCTCATCCCCACCTCCCTAACCTGTCCTTCCTCCCACCTATCCCCTCCTCTCACTTCAAGCGCCACCCCCATCTCCTACTTACTAACCTCATCCCGCCCCCTTGACCTGTCCGTCCTCCCTGGACTGACCTTTCTCCTCCCTACCTCCCCACCTACACTCACCTTTACTGGCTCCATCCCCGCCTCTTTGCCTGGTCTGTCTCCTCTCCACCTATCTTCTCCTCCATCCATCTTCTATCCGCTTCCCCCTCTCTCCCTATTTATTTCAGAACCCCCTTCCCCTCCCCTATTTCTGAAGAAGGGTCTAGGCCCGAAACGTCAGCTTTCCTGCTCCTCTGATGCTGCTTGGCCTGCTGTGTTCATCCAGCTCTACACCTTGTCATCTCTACAACTAGAAGGACATGTTTTTGAGCATGACATTGTTCATGGATGTGTTTCTTGCGTAAATGTTCCTAATCTACTCTAAACACTGCCATACCTTGAAGGATAAGATAGAAATTGTATGGATTTAGGGTCAGACACTTCAGGGTGAAGGGGGTTTTATAGCATAGGAGCTGGGAAGATGTTTCCGCTATACACACCCTCAAATATAAATCCAGCTGAGATCTGATGTGTAAGGCCTAACTCATTGTGGATCATTCCATAACGGTTGTCTCAAGTAAATTTGAAGCCTACATCAGAGAACCTATTTTTTATCTGCATCATCTGTGCTGCAGCTTCATTTGTATGGAAGATGTAACATGCTGCAGGAATGGGGTCCCAAATGGGGAATCCTACTGAAATGCATTGGCTCAAGTTTGTTTAATGTTTTCAGTGACGAAATCAAAATCATTTATAACACCCATGCCTAATTCATTACTTTAAATGTTCATGCACAATGTTGGGGAAAAAAAGTCAATACGAAAGAAGGCCTCACTGATGTACCATGAGAATGTGATCATGTACTATTTTTGTGCTCCTATGTTTTGTTTGTTGCCATTTAACTTTTATTTTTAATCAAGATTAACAAAGAAACGTGAGAAAACAAAATTGGTGCTCAAGGGCTCAACTGATGTGAAATGTAACATCGCAACGAAGTCGGCGATTTCCTGTCGGTCTGTGTTTACCAGACGATCTGACAGTGTGTACTAACTGAAAGAAGCATACCAACCAACGCTGGCGAGCTTCAGATGAGTCTGTCTGCATTTCCGAGAGCTGGCCGTGTTACAGAATTGGAAATACCATGGGTACGTTATGATCCTCATGTTTATAAAAGCAACTAACGAAAAAGTGAACAAAATAGGTTTCTAAGTCTGTTTCGTTGATTTTGTAACATATATGACGATTCGGGCATGCTATTTAATCGCTCGAAAGGATTGCACGCAAACATCGGAGTACAACGGTGCGCGATGGAGCACTACTTAGAACAGTTATTACCCAGTGACAGTAGAGCCGCATTACAGTTGATTTACACCGAGCAACGTCTTTCTTTCGTGCACCAGAATAATCTGGTGATTTGTGTAAAGGTGTTCTGTGAGATGGCATAAAACATGTTGAATAATTGCCATTTCCCATTCACTAAGATTACGGTTGTACTTGGGGAACTGTGAATAGCCAGTGATCAGAGGGTAAGAAACTCCCCATCAGCACTGGCCCCCTGTTACAGAGATGAACGCTAACGTCTCTTGCACTGGAAGTACGCTGTAATTATAATCAAGACACGAAGACCCGGGTTCAACCTTACCCTCAGGCGACTGTCTGTGTGGAATTTGCACATTCTCCCCGTGTCTGCGTGGGTTTCCTCCGGGTGCTCCGGTTTCCTCCCACAGTCCAAAAATGTGCAGGTTGGATGAATTGGCCATGTTAAATTACCCATAGTATCTGGGGATGTGTAGGTTAGGTGCATTAGCCACGGGAAATGCAGGGTTACGGGGATGGGTCTGGGCAGGATGCTGTTCGGAGGGTCGGTATGGACTTGTTGAGCCGAATGGCCCATTTCCACTGTGGGTATTCTACAATTCTAAAATGTAGCCTGGACACGTAACAGTGCAATGCATGCCCAAGCAGTATTGTCTGTTAAACAAGTGAGAAAGGGAAGCACACCGTCACCTTTTTGCTACGTTGGCTTTCAGAACCGAGTTAGAAACTGTTTTTATTTCTCTAAGGTACTGTGTGTAGAGTACTTGCGATGCCTGTTTGCTTCCCCTTCCAATATTTCTATTGCCTGATGTATTGCTTGAACTTTCAGTTCACATTCGGAGCAGCACTGTCTGATCAGAAACACATTAAAGCCCGGATCACTGGAACTGAATGCATCGTTAGGCCAGATAACACAAACTTTCTAATTGCAGAATCAGTTTGATAGTAACCTATCACAACTGGCCTGGATTTTTTTTTATCTGCTTCTGGCAATGTGCAATAATGACTGATCATTTATTTTTACAGAGGCATTGGCCAATTGTCATATTGGAATTTGGGGATTTTTGGGGATTATCACTTTAGCTCTGATAACTTCTGTTGTGGTGAATGTTATCTACTGCACATCCAACCGACAAAAAGGTGAGCACCCTTTCCATCATTCAGTGTCCAAGTTTGCCAACAAGCATCTTAGTTTCCTCATATTTATGAGTAACTGTTTTCAGCATTAAGTCTCACTTTCGATGCCACCATCATTTTTAGTGACTTGTTAAACACGTTGATAGACACCAACCATGGGCGCACTATTACTAATGCTGTTTAGCAAGGCCCAGCCTTGCACTGTATCCCTGCCTGCATTTCCTGACTAAAAGAGGAAAAATTGGGTGCGAGTAAAGATTGCAAAAGAAAGGGATAGCAGGACTGATTATGAAGAGAGACTGGATCAGATAGGACTACAGAAATAGTAAGAACTGCCGATGCTGGAGTCTGAGATAACACAATGTGGAGCTGAAGGAGCACAGAAGGCCGGGCAACATCAGAGGAACAGGAAAGCTGACATTTGAAGAAGGGCCCCGACCCCAAACATCAACTTTCCTGCTTCTCAGATAGGACTACACTCACTGGGGTTTAGAAGAATGAGGGGGGATCTCATCGAAACCTATGAAATTCAAACAGGATTAGACAGGGTGAATGCAGGAAGGATGTTCCTGATGAGCAGGGAGCTCAGAACCAGGGGTCACAATCTAAGGATATGGGGTAAGCTATTTCAGACTGAGTTGAGGAGAAATTTCTTCGTCTGGAGAGTATTGCGCCTGTGAAATTCTCAGCTACAGAAAGTGTTTGTGGCCAAAACATTGAATGCTTTCAAGAATAAGCAAGATTTAGTTCTTACGGCTAAAAGGATCAAAGAACACAAAGTAAAAGTTGGAACAGGTTACTGAGCTGTATGATCAGGTGGAGCAGGCACATAGGGCTGAATGGTCTATTCCTGTTCCGTTTTTTCTATGTTGCTATGTATCTATAACAAACACAATTAATGGAAAATGACAGATGCCAGGAGAAATAAAATGACAGAAGAAATTAGAACAGAATAAGCTAAAGAAAAGTGGAAGCAAATAGTTCAGTTTATTCTTTAAACTTATTCGTAGTCTGGTGATTTAATGGACATTTAATGGTGATGGAAAACAAACATTTCCTTTTTAAATATGGCAGTTGAGTAGCTTTCCTTAAATGGCCATTCTTTTTGTACGAAAAAAAAATCACCCTTTAACAAGAATATTAACTTTTTTAGCAACTTTAAGGTAAGTTTAGGATTTGACTATTACTGAAAGCTAGTTTCCATGTTCTGAATATGGGAATGTATATGAATTGGAATTTGATATTTCAGTGCTGTTTAAAGCAGACAATAGATTGTAAATACTGTGTTATCAACTTCAAGTAACAAATGAATGTCAGATAATGCGTAAGTGAACATGTCTCATGGTAACAAATTCTTTCAGATCACCGCTATAACTTTTCATTGTTCCTGCGTTCAAAGGCGGTTTCCCAATACATCACAACATCACCGCTATATTCATTTCCTATGTGTATGGAGAGTGACACTACAGGAAATGTAGGCAAAACTGTAAAAGTGCTGGACTATTGTAACATGGACTCAGAAATGTGGCAATGTGTGGACAAAAATGCAGCTTTGTAATTCAAAGTGTCAAAGTCAATCTTTGGAGAAAGGAAACAATATTGTCTCCTGCTGGTCACTTCCTAATCCTTAATGACAGGAGTATGAATTCCAAAAGAACAACTATTGGACAGTTAATGAAAGGACAGTGTTTGCCAAATGAGCTGATACAATGTAGATCAGCATGTTTACTCCTAACTTTTCTAGCATTATACTCTTTGAAATATCATTTGGCTGATTTATAAAACAAGATAGGGCCATTAAAAAAATCACAAAAGATCAAAAGAGATTCAATTTCAAACATCACTCTACTATGTTTCAGTAATTTGTACTTTTGAAATTATGGTTATTTGACTTTTGAGAATGAATCAAACTTTCTCTCATTTACAGCTCCCAGATCAATATACCGAAGTGTCAAACAATTGCAGAGGTATGGAAATATCAATTTATATTCCAGTTCATCTGAAGCAACAGCTGATTCTTTTTTAACCAGAGAAATATGTTTTTCAAAGGAATAATTAGTTGAGTTTTGTTTGAGCCTAAGGACTCAGATTTGTACAAGGATCCTACCATCATGTGTACAGTCCCTTAACTGTGCCATATATTAAGCTATTTTTACCAGCTAAATCATACCAGCCAGGGTGTCACTGAATTTAGAAGACCATCCTGTATGCACCAGTATGTAGCTGACACAGGACACAGTGCGTGTGGTGTTGTGGAGGAACCTAGAACACAATATTCCAATTGTGATCCGTATAATCCAACTTCTTTGATTTGTTGACATTGCCTTATCTAATATGCTTCATGAATCCAGATTTATACAGAAAAATTGGATATGGTGAGACGATTAGATAATTCAAAGGTTTTATTCTAATGCCTGACATTCTTAGTAAATTATTAAACACAAATCAATTACCTTAAAGCACAGCTGTTTAGAAAGAATCCTCTATTATCGCTGCCCCGAAATCAACAGGCAAATTTTCCTGTAATAGAAGTTAAATAATTTTACAAGAAAATTGTTTAAGTGGATCTAATCCGATAGAGGAAAGATACAGAGGGTTACTAATTCAAGTGTCAAAAGTGGTAAGTTGCATGCTGAGGAAATCACCAGATGAACAATAAAAGTATGTATTTGGACCTGAAAGTTTTAACTAGATTCTGCAATTTGGCTCAAATAAACTAGGAGTAATCTGCACAATTTCTATATCAATTACCTATCGTGTCTCATAAATCACTAATTAGGGTTTTGAAAAGTAAATAAAGAAACAAGTTACTTCATTTCTTAATGTTTTTAATTGCAATTTAAGTCCATTTAAAAAGGTTTTCTAGATGTTACTGTTGAAACACATTTGAATCAATAATAGCTATTACAAGCAAATGGACCAGGCCACAAAATGTATTCGGCTTTTAGGAAAAGTTTACATAAGCTCACTTATTAATAGAAATTAGTCAGTATCCAAGGATTCAACACATTAGATGAGATTTTATTCTTAGATTCTAAGATTCTTAGCTCAAAGATTTAAGCTAGCAATGAATCACAATATTGTGGCCCAAATTTATTTCAAATGTTTCAGATATTGGATGGAAGTAATGAATAATTCTTACAGAAATCTACAAGAATTGCTACTTATTACAAGTAAGTAGATTATAAACTCTGTCTATATACATTTACATATAGACAAACGCAGACAGGAAAAAGAAATGGTTCTTAGGAGTGAAGGGAAAGACTGGGAAGGCGGTAAAGATCTCTGTCTATACGGTTCATTGAGATAATCCTTTTATCCCAGAACATGCTGCTCCTTGATTTTCCTTCTCCAGGTACTGTCACTTGCTTGCAGGAACCAGAGGATAGCTGATTCACACATAAGATCTCTGACTTATTGGTTAAAAGCTACAGTTTTCAGTAACTGATGAGGGAAAGTAAACTGGTTTTCTTCACCTTGGGTGATTTTCACATAGGACAAAGGGGATCCAATGGCTTCTCCCCAAACACTCATACCCAGGAGCGGTATAGGTACTTGGAAGTTGTTGGCAGGCAGAAAACCTTTGTCATCAATAACTGGTCACCTTTTCACAGGCTAATCAGCTGCATGTTGCCAGCCAGATTTCCAATTCCACACAGCCCTTGGCTCAAGTTTATCTGAAGCTAGACTTTCCCCACTGCTTGAACAAAATGCCAGTGTAAACAATGAGTGTGTTACATGTGCCAGGTAACTTGCTTTTAAAAAGTGCACCAATCTTTCAGTGCTTCTAAATCATTTCAGCCATAAAACAATTAAAATATTTCCCTTTTCAGTCCTCAGTCAAAAATTCAGAAAAATAAAACGATACAGTCTTTTCAATTTCCAAAAGTTACTAGTTAGATTCTTGTTAACAAATAGAATTCAGTGTTATTTGAAATATTGAAAAGGAATACTTGAAGCAAATGAGTGAGCTGAATTCAACCTGCCTGAAATAGTTACTAAGTAGTCATCTAATGTATATCACATAAATAAATCCAAGTAAGAGATTTATAGATTTTTAGATACAAAGAAAATGAAGAGTAAAGAAACAAAATGCAGCAGATCTGCCATGTTCACATTGAACAGCAGAGGAGTTATACAGTGCATTAACCAAGGAAATTTACAATTCAATAAATACATTCAGCATACCCTTATATATTTTGACAACCAGGGAGGGGTGATTCACTTCCTCTCTTTTCACTCTCTTTGGTTGTTTACAATGGAAATTTGTATTAATTTTAATCATGAAGCCATACCTCTAATACAAATGTAGTTGTCCAATTTCTGTTGTACCAGTAAGATGCCATGAGGTTTCTTTGAGTGAAAGAAAAAATAATTTTTTTACATGCTAACCCCAAGACAAATAATAACGCAATGCCAAACATACCTATACAAAGATATAAAGTTTTAAAAAAGTGTCCAATACATTAGGAAAGAAATAAACATATTAAAGTCCTGAGGAAGACATTGAGCTGTGAAGGATTTAACTTGAGACCACAGTTGTTTAGCTGCTGTCAATTATTGCAGATTTCTTAAGTTTTGGGATCTGGTTGTTCAACTCCAATTTGTGTTGGTAAATGTTTTGTCCTTAAAAAGCAGGGAATGTGAAATTTCTCCGATTTTGCAGTCGCAAATTCAATTCCTTTGCTGTGCCAAAAGCAGTTTCTTGAAATACAACCTGGTGTGTGTATTTCTATATCTGAGTTCCTTGTCTCCAAGATTGATATTGCAGATGATCTCTTTCATCTCCAACATGTGAAACTTATTACACAGGTTTCAATCAATCAATGTTGGGGAGCTGGTGATGCAATGCCAATGTCACTGGTCTAGTAATCCAAAACATGGAACAAAAACAGAAGTTGCTGGAAAAGCTCCGCAGGTCTGGCAGCATCAGCGAAGAAAAAGTCAGAGTTAATGTTTTGGGTCCAGTGACCTTTCCTCAGAACTGGACTCATAACCCAAAACCCAATTCTAATATTCTGGGAATCTGGTTTCAAATCCCAGTGTGGCAGATGGTAAAACTTGAATTCAATAAAAATCAGAAATAAAATAATGTCCATGTAATCACTATTTATCTCTTCAAAATAATTTCAATCTATCAAAAGATGCAATATTAAAGTCAGATGATAGAATTGAAAATTCAATATTACACATTTTATCACCACTGTGACAATTTAGATGCCGGACCTAAGGCAATCAATTAAAATAATTCCAATACAAGGACAGTAAAAGAAAAACATTGTATAAATGGCTTAGATAACAAGGTGTAGAGCTGGATGAACACAGCAGGCCAAGCAGCATCAGAGGAGCAGGAAAGCTGATGTTTCGGGTCTAGACCCTTTTTCAGAAATGGGGGAGGGGAAGGGGATTCTGAAATAAATAGGGAGAGAGGGGGAGGCGGATAGAAGATGGATAAACAAGAAGATAGGTGGAGAAGAGACAGACAGGTCAAAGAGGTGGGTTGGAGCCAGTAAAGGTGAGTGTAGGTGGGGAGTCAGGGAGGGCATAGGTCAGTCCAGGGAGGACGGACAGGTCAAGAACGTGGGGTGAGGCTAGTAGGTAGGAGATGGCGATGGGGCTTGAGGTGGGAGGAGTGGATAGGTGGGAGGAAGGAAAGGTTAGGGAGGTGGGGATGAACTGGGCTGGTTTTGGGACACGGTCGGGGGAGGGGAGATTTTGAAGTGCTGCCTCATGCTCCCACGAGGAGCTCCAACAGTTCATCCACTTCACCAACACCTTCCATCCCAATCTTAAGTTCACCCGGACCATCTCCGATACCTCTCTCTCCTTCGTGGACCTCTCTGTTTCCATCTCTGGCAACCACCTGGAAACCGATATCCATTTCAACCCTACCAACTCCCACAGCTACCTAGAATACACCTCCTCCCACCCACCTTCCTGCAAAAATGCCATCCCTTATTCCCAATTCCTTCGCCTCCGCTGCATCTGCTCCCGAGATGAGGCATTCCACTCCCGGACATCCCAGATGTCCTCATTTTTAAAGGACTGCAACTTCGCCTCCACAGTGGTCGAAAACGCCCTCGACCGTGTCTCCCGCATTTCCCGCAACTCATTCCTCACACCCCCTCCCTGCAATAACAACCAAAACAGAATTCCCTTCGTCCTCACGTACCACCCCACCAACCTCCGGATCCACCGCATCATCCTGCGGCAATTCCGCCATCTGCAAGCTGACCCCACTTCAAAGATATTTTTCCCTCCCCACCCTTATCTGCTTTCTGGAGGGACCACTCTTTCCGTGACTCCCTTGTCCGCTTCACACTCCCTTCCAGCCCCACCACCCCCGACATTTTCCTGCAACCGCAGGAAGTGCTACACCTGCCCCCACACCTCCCCCCTCACCCCCATCCCAGGCCCCAAGAAGACCTTGCACATCAAACAGATGTTCACCTGCACATCTGCTAATGTGGTATACTGTATCCACTGATCCCGATGTGGCCGCCTCTACTTCGGGGAAACCAAGCGTAGGCTTGGAGACCACTTTGTGGAACACCTATGGTCAGTTTGTGACAAACAACTGCACCTCCCAGTGGCGAACCATTTCAACATCCCCTCCCGCTCCTTGGACGACATGTCCATCCTGGGCCTCCTGCAGTGCCACAACGATGCCACCCGAAGGTTGCAAGAACAGCACCTCATATTTAGCTTGGGAACCCTGCAGCCCAATATTATTAATGTGGACTTCACAAGCTTCAAAATCTCCCCTCCCCTGACTGCAGCACAAAACCAGCCCAGCTTGTCCCCGCCTCCCTAACCTGTCCTTCCTCCCACCTATACCCTCCTCCAACCTCAAGCCCCACCCCCATCTGCCTACTCGCCTCATCCCGCCTCCTTGACCTGTCCGTCCTCCCTGGACTGACCTATCCCCTCCCTAATTCCCCACTTACACTCACCTTTACTGGCTCCAACCCCGCCTCTTTGACCTGTCTGTCTCCTCTCCACCTATCTTCTCCTTTATCCATCTTCTATCTGCCTCCCTCCCTCCCTATTTATTTCAGAATCTCCTTCCCCTCCCCCATTTCTAAAGAAGGGTCTAGACCTGAAACATCAGCTTTCCTGCTCCTCTGATGCTGCTTGGCCTGCTGTGTTCATCCAGCTCTACACCTTGTTATCTCAGATTCTCCAGCATCGGCAGTTCCTACTATCTCTGTTTTAATGGCTTAGTTCTTTCTTTAAAGTAATTGCCTTTTCTCCCCTTAGTTCTGTGACTCAGGAAGTCGATGATAATCCAATTTATGGCAATCTCAACCAGGATTACACAGGTAGGCTTCTTATTCTAAATATACAAAGTGAAATGTACGAGTGACTTATTAAATCTGAGACAACTAAAGCCTGGAAATTACTAAGAGTGCTATTATCATACATGCAGTATAAACATATCAAAATTATCAGCACAAACCTAATAGGTTTGTACCTCATTTAAGATGTTTAAAAGATGTTAAATAATTATAAAAAAGAGAAATGTATTTGCGTGCTTAAGAAATTTGAAACTTTAAAGTGAAATCTTAATATATGAAACTCAATAAACAAAATTCCAATGTGTTTAATTGCAAAATGAAACTGCATATTGTGTATACAACACGAGAAACTAAATGTTCTTAATTTCATATTTACATTGAGACAGGCACTTCCTGAAAAAAAAACACAATTTGATTGCACAGAACAATGTGTTTTGATACAATGAACTTGTTGCATTCACTGCTCCCGTCTGTCCACCTTACAGCAATCTCTGTTCCAGTGAACTACTCCAGTTAATCTTTTTCTGTACCCACTCCAAAGCCTTCATATTTTCCTCAAAGTTTTGTATCCACAATGAACACTAAACCTTGAGCAGAAGAAATGAGTAATTTCTTGGAATTATGTGGGATACCGTGCATTTAAACAGAGCTATCACTTATCTTGCTAAGTGAAGCAGCTGCATATTTTCCAATAACATTTCCTGATTTAGTAAGATACCACGAGTCAATTCTGTACAAGTTGGCAACTAAAATAGCCGTGGCATTGTTGTACATTACAAATTGAAAAGATGACCTTGAGTTAATAATAATAAAAAATTTTTGGCCACAGAAAATTATCAGAAAGTGTAAGATGATAATATACTTTTTGTTTTTACAAGTTGAAGGTGAGAGCTGTTATGAAGCCATGACGCCAACTAGTGGATCTGGAGATGAAACCAAGGTACTTATATCAAGGGGATACAACTTTGTACCAAATTGCAAAATATTACTTATATATTTTGAAATGTGCCTTAGTGCAGCACAACTTTAAAATAATGGCTATATTACATTATTTGCTTTGCCACAATCATATTCTGGATTGCAGCTCTAGAAAGAAATTATTACATAACATCACTAAGGTGCAAAACCCTGCTATTGTTTAGTAGAAACAATTGTTTATGGTGTAACTGCATTTAAACTACATTGATTTGATGTTAATGCATTTGTCACTACAACATAATTCTTTAATATATAACAAAATCTAAATGTCATTGCAAGAGAGGGTGCTAATATGCTTTCAGAATCATACAAAGTACAAATTTCTTATGCAGTTGCTTACAGCTTTAAAAAATAATTTTGTTTACAATATAGTGCTGCATCTGTGCTAATAAAATTCACAAGTGCAAAAAGTGATTTTGTGACTACTCCAGCATCTTTTTACTCTTCAGTCAATTATCCAGTCTTCTTTGAAAGTTACCATTTAGTTTGCTTCTTCCACCCTTTGAGGCCTTGCATTCCAGATCATATTAATGCACACTGTAAAACAGTTCTAATTTCCTATATTTTTCACTTGCAAATTATCTTATATCTGGTATTCTATTGTTATTGAACATCCAGTATATGCATGCTTCCAAACTATTTATGGTAAATACAAAACTATAAACATTCACCATTATTTCTTTGTCTAATATGCACATTCCATCTCAGCAGGACGCTTAATTGGAGTTTACATTTCACTAAGGAATAGTCAGTAGAGTTTTGCTTCCCAAAGAGGAGTTGACGTTGATGTAGTCCCTTTCATTACCTCAAAACACTTTCTATCCAATGAACAATGGCTGCTGTTCTGATGTAGGAAACGTGGCTGTTAATTTTCAAACGTAAAATAGATAAAATAGAAATTAAATAAATTACTTGATTATAATTTTTAGTGTTGGCTGAAGTAGAGATATTGGACAACACACCAGGGTAGATTTCTTGCTCTCATCAAATAATGTCATTAGATGTTTTATATCAATTCAAGTGTGCAGATGGAGTGTCATCTAGCAAACAGCATCTCTAATAGTGCAGTGCTTAGGTCTCTTTGTACCTTAGTGCATAAATTGCAAAAGGTTGGTCTACAGCTTCAGCAAGTGCTGTATGACTGTATGACCCTATGTGTAATGAGGAAAGCTGACAGAATGTTGTAAGTTAATGCCAGGGAAATTGATCACAGAAGTGGGAAGGTTATACAGGGCATTGCTGAGACCTCATAGAGTCATATAGTACGGAAACAGACCATTCGGTCCAATTAGTCCATGCTGAACATAATCCCAAACCAAACTAGTCCCACCTGCCTGCTCCTGGCCCACATCCTTCCAAACATTTCCTATACATGTACTTATCCAAATATCTTTTAAACATTGTAATTGTGCCCACATCCACCACTTCCTCAGGAAGTTCATTCCACACGTGAACCACCCTCTATGTAAAAAAACTTGTCTCTCATGTCTTTTTTAAATCTCTCTCCTCACCTTAAAAATGTGTCCCCAGTTTTGAAAGCCCCCATCTTGGGAAAAAACAACTACCACCAACTCTATCTATACTCCTCATTATCTGGACAATTATGTAGAGTATTGATTTTTTTAATTTAATAAAAGGATGCAAATGCATTGGAAATAGTTCAGAGAAGGTTTTACCAGGCTAGTAACATAGAATTGGGGTTGGGGATATGAATTATGAGAAAAAGTTGGGCAGGTAGAGTTTAGAAGAGCAAAAAGGTTTCATAATTAAAACACAAGATCCTGAGTTGTCCTGACAGGGTGGAAATGGAGCTTTCCCTTGTGGGAGAATTTAGAACCAAGGCTCACTGTTTCAAAATGAGCAGTTACTCATTTAAAACAGAGAGAAGAATACTTTTCTTAGAGAGAGTGAAATGTTTTTAGAAGTCTTTCTCAAAGGGGAATGGAAGCCATGTATTTGAATACTTTTAAGGCAGAGATAGATAGATTATTAATAAGCCAGGGTGCAAAATGTTAGCAGGCAAGTGTTGGTGAGAATTTTGAGTTAAGTTTACACTCAGATCATCCATGATTTTATTGACTTAGCAGAGCAGGCTCAAAGGGTCTGCGCGGCCTAATCTTAATTTATTTTTGTCAGTCTCTGGCTAAATCTTAAGCTGTCAATATTCAAAATTGAAGACGAGAGTGCTATCTCAGAGTCAAGCTTATACTGTGGAAACTAGATTTAAATCTAAATTAGATTAACATGGGTTGAATATCTCAGCAATGGCTTCAAACATGGATGTATTTTATCACCGGAGCTGCTTTGATATCTTGTTCTTTTTTTCCAAATACTAGTGCTACTAAGTCCAGACCTCGTGGTCTTGACAGCTCGCAGACATTATTGTAAAATTGCCCATTCACCAATGCCGACTCCCGAAAAGCCCATCTTGCTTTAAATACTATCTTCCCAGATTGCCCTCTTAATGAATTGGAGTTTGGTACACTCCAAACTCTGGCGCAGCCACTAAGAGATTGGGAGTTAGCAGGATAAAGATAATGCCATTGAATGAAAACAGTTCAAGCGGGCCGTTTCTTACATAATTTCTTCACCTTGGCTGAGCTGGCATTGAGCATCATTGATAGTAAAATCCCCTATTTTAAATTAAAAGGCAAATTCTGCCAGCCTGAGGAGCTGAACTAGTCCTGGACTTCTAGGGACATCTCAGCAACCTTCCACAGATTTTCCAGCATTTAAAATGTCATGAGATTTTCCTTTTAGGTGCAGGGTTGGTGGCCTTTGGATTGTTGTTTTGCAGCTCGGGTGGGTAGAAGTTTGTGAGTGGTTGCAAAGAAAGTTACAGAAATGATTATTTGTGCTCAAGCAGCAGTTACCTGTTGAAAATTCTTGGGGAGAAATAAAATCAAACAAAAAGGTTAGAAGATGGTGGGTTGTTTGCTTAAATACCTGCTTACTGTCAAAGGCAACCCATGCAGGTAGTTTCTGAACACATCGGACAGGACAGAAAATCATAGGCAGCATGTCCAGAGTTTTCTACTAGACAAGGGTAGCTAGTGATGCTCCCCACCATTGTAGACATGGTGGGAAAAAAAAACTTCCGTTGTCAGGTGTATATTTTAAAAAGAAGAACTGTAATAAGTAATGAAATGGGTCAGAAATCACGACAGTGTAGTAACTCCTGAAAGTTAAAGCAGCTACATTAAATCTGAGGAACATTCTTAGTGCTTTAGTATTAAAATAGCAATTTTCTTTCAATTGTACTTTCTATCAATTGTTTCTTATATCAACCTTCAGTTATTGCTACAGACCAGTGGCAATATTGCATGTTTTCACTAGAATCTGTGACATTTTCTTTGAATAAACACAAACTCTATTTTTGTATTGAAAGGAAAAATTTGTGAACTGCTACACTGACATGTGAGCAAAGTCAAATACTGTACCACTGGGGCAAAGTCACCTAAACCCTTTCAAATGTATTTTGAACGTGAAATAATCTCCATGTTCTAATAGGCTGCTGTATTTTTTTATAGGTGGTGGTTGAAAATCAAATGTGCTATGCATCTCTAGACCTTCCAGTGGAACGGAAAAAACGACACAGAAAGATGGAAAAACAAAAGATGAATAGTAACATAGTGGAGGATGATAATGTGCTGCTTGATTCACATGCATTGACCTCAAGACGCAGCATTTATCTGAATAGTGATCAGATTTCTTTTAACGAAAGTAGAAGAGAAGAAACTATACATGATGATCCAATTACTTTTTATGGCAGAGTAAAGACATTGCAAAGCAACCTGTCATTAAATGATACTGTTACAGCATTTGATAATATAAGATGACCTTTAGTTGGTGCTTGTATCAATACTAGTAAGATTAATCATGAAGTAATAGGATGTTCAGAGAAATACGTAAAAGGAGCAAGTTTATTGCGAAAAAAATTCACATTGAAATGTGTTGTCATCATTTACATGGAAATATCAGGAAGAACAAACAACTTTTAGTTTCAAATTTACATTACAATTCCAAAAAAATTCCATCTTAAAAAACTTCATTCTGGAATTCATAAGCAACAAATAGCACTGAAAAATAAACATCCCAATCAATAATCCATTTTTCCATAATTCACCAATTTCAGTGTGCTACATTTTTAACCAAAGGGGTTTTAATCTGTCTGAGTTTCAAGTCCATTCACTTGTTGAATGTCAGCATTTTGTTACTCATTGAAGACAACAATGTTAGAGGTGTTTCATCTCTGCCTGTACTTATTCAAATGGAGTTCAGATAGGTAAACCAGGATGGTAAATATGGCAATATCTTTAAACTGGGAATTAAAGTTTAAGTGTAACTTCCATTACAATATCCAACTGTTTGAATGTTTAAAATTGATGTCACTTTATGAATTCAGTCATCTGCCAGAGCTGTATTGTTTAGTAATGCCAGTAGTTTTAAAAAAGCCTAAATATAAAAAGACTAGTAAACCATATTTAAAACAAAAATTAGATGTGCTTCTAGTCTTGAATATTCTAATACATTTTTGACCAAGCTCCAGTGTCCAATCCCTGAAAGCTAAATTTCTGCTGTCCATGTCCTAATTCACATCAAATCACGTTCACCTTCTCTTCAATGCTCAGTAAACTACACTTGTTCTCAGTTAAGTAATGTCTCAATTTTAAAATTCTCATCTCAAATCCATTGCCTCCCTCATTCTGTCTGTAATCCTCTGTAACCCACCAAAATATCTTCTAACTCTGGCCTTATAAATACCTGCTTTTGATCACTCTACCATTTGTTGGCCTTCACCTGTTGAGGCCTTAACGCTGGGCATCCTTCCCTCAATTTCTGTCTTTCTTAAAATATTCCTAAAAACATGTCCCTTTGACCGGCCTTTTGGTCATCTGACTTAATACCTTATAAGATTCAGTTGTTTTGGTTTTAATAATCCTGTGAAGTGCCTTGGGAGGTAAAATGGTGTCAAATTTCTGTTGTTAATGCATTTTAATTGTCTTTTACCTTACAAAGTGTCTACATGAACACAGTTCCCCATTGCACCATTTTATGCCTGGGTTCTGTCACAGGCAAGGAAAAACCAACATCCCTAAAAGTGTTAATACAGACTGGGGACTGTAAGGCACCAATAAATCTCAATTTCTAATCTGACATTTCCGTTTATGGTTTGATACATGGCAAGCTGTGTATTTAAACAGACAGCTATATGTATGGAAAGTTAGTCATCTTGTGGTCGCATACGTCAAATTGCATTCAAAGATGTTGTTGGTTTAAGACTTAGAGAAAATGCTTTCTGATGTAAGGACTCTGTCCTTCACTCACTGATCAGACTTTTCTATCATTCAAATGAATGAGCAGGAGCCCACAAGCTGGCCTTTTGCAAATAGTCACCAACACAGTGCAAAATTAAAAATAACATTTTAAGTCAAAGTTTAATGGGAAAGCTTCAGTTGTTGCCTGTAGTGAGGCATGATAACCATGGTACAGCAGAATGTCACTTCTTGGTGAATGTGTGGTCCATCTTTTTTTCTTTTAACTGAATAGGAATTATCACAATTATCCTTTAATGTTTCAGACTAGGAGCAGACTTTGAAAAGAATCTCTAAAAGGAGACATTAATCACAGTGACAGTGAAAGCAAAACTGATAGTACATACGTTAAGTACAGGAGCAGAGATATTTTGCTGCAATTGTATGGTGCACTGGTGAGACTGTGCCTGGTGTATTGTGTGAGATTCAGTCTCTTTATCTGAGAAGGGATGTCTTATGTGAGGATATTGGATCGGTCAGGACAATATTCACTGGCGTTTGGAAGAGTGAAGGGAGATCTCATAGAAACCTGTAGAATTCCAACAGGACTAGACAGAGTAAATGCAGGAAGGATGTTCCCAATGACTGGGGAGTCCAGAAAAAGTGATCACAGTCTAAGGATACAGAGTTGGCCACTTAGGTCTGAGATGAGGAGGAATTTCTTCAACCAGAAAGTGGCGGACTTCAAATTATTTAATGTTTTCAAGGAGTCAGCTATAGTTCTTAGAGCTAAAGAGGTCAAAGGATATGGGAAAAAAGCAGGAATAGGGCACTGAGTTGAATGATCAATCATGATCAGATTGAATGGTGGAATTGATGAATGGCCAACTCCTGCTTCTATTCCCTATGTTTCAATGTATTATTTGTGAATTTGTCATCATAATGGTAATACTAATTACTTTCCCTTATATACTATGTGTTCCAAAGTAAAAGTAACACATGCAAATTGTAACTTAATGTTTATTTAAATAAAGCATTACATTTTGATTATATCTCTTGGCCTAAGTAGTTTTTAAAGCTGATGAAAATTTACAATAGAGTCACGCCTGGGACATTTTTAGTCTATCTGCTGGAGATCTTTCCACGTTTCTTTGCTATTTACATAGGACTATGGCGACTTTACCTTTTAATGATGCTACAATGTCATTTTTCAATGTAAGGCATACTACCTTAAAATTTTTAAATTACAAAATTTAAAAAGAATTAAATAATAAGTTATCAGAAAATATGTATGAATTACTAACACTTAAAGGTTCAATGAAAGACCCAACACAATATAGTTTCATGGAACATTTTGTGAATGAATAAGAATTGGCTGAAAGATAGAAAAATACATTTATTAGAGAAGTTATTCCTAGAGGATTAGCATTCACATATGTACTGAGAGGGGATGTCTCAAGGAATTGTCAGGCTACTGTGGTGTCTAATGAAATGGATTTAGGAACTCAATGCAATCTGTTAAAATTTGCAAAGGAAACCAAACTCGGCTCTAAAATTAACTTGGACAAGAAAAGTTGAAGTACTATCTGTGCATAGAAAGTTTTTCTTCAATTCCTTTCACACACTCCACCAAGAAGATAGGTGGGCTCTCAACTTTAAGTTATCCAAAAGAAAAACTTCAACAATGTACTGCACTGAATCATCAGTCACATGTTCACATCCTGCGGTGAAACTTCAACCCCAAAATAAAAAACACTACCATGAAACCATGACCAAAAGTCAGGCAGGACTTCACCAAGATGTTAACTTCTAGTACCGTCACCATTCCATTACCAAGGTACATGGAATGAAAGAATAAATTATTATTAAAAATCTTGTATCTCCCAAAAATCAAGCAATCACATTGGCCATTTGATACAGTTAGCACTTCTGCTGACTTACCCATATTTGAGTATTGCTGAAAAACATGTAATTTGTTGAAGATTTTCATCTTGCAATTAATATGACAATTTGCAAGAATTACCAAAGTAAAAGAAAAACACTTATACTGTATGAGATGAGAATACTGACTGGCTGGCAAGAGGCCTTTGATTGGAAGAGGCATTGCCAATGAGAATGTACTAATTAATGATGACTGACAGTTAACTGCCAAGCGATCTTTACATTTTAAATTAAGCAGGTAAAATTGGATTGGTCAATGTCCCAGGGCAATATTTTGACCAGAGAATAGCTGTAGCCTGTTTTATTGAGTTGAAACAGGCACAAATGTGTACATGCTTTATCTGTGCATTTTCCATAGTTTCCAATACACACAAGGGTCCCACACTTCAAGCCTGACTGACAATCCTAAATTGATTGTTAGCATAATTCTTCACTCTGATTATATTAGACACTGTTGTGAGCTTTGGAAGCACAGGTTGGTTGGGTGTGGTCTGTACCCTGTTTGTTGCAGTCAACAGGATTTGCTGTTGATATAATATGTCAGTTATTGGGATGTCTGCCCTACATACCCAGTACCACACCAGCATTTAAATTCATATACCACAATAATCATCTGCACGATAGGCAAAACATCTTTTCAGCTTTACAGCTGCATTCGGTAAGTGGCAAACACCATTTGTTTTGCTTCTGCATGGTAGGATCTGAAATAGTTAAATTCACCAGCTGTTTAAACTTTTGACAATGCTTACGCTTCCAGATAAGCTGGGCACTTTTTAGGACTTTTTATACCGATTCAGTGACAAATAAATGAGCTGATCAGTGTAGCCATTATCCTGCAGGATGGCTTTAATGCATCCTATTTCAGTGTCAAACTTGTGAAATTTACAACTAATAAGGCCAATCCTATAGTGCCTAGAACTGTAGGAATCCTAATATTGATCAATGAAGGCAGGATTGCAGTAAACAGTAGGAGAGAAACCCCTGGCGGTTTCTAAACTAGGATGGCAAGGGACCTTATTTGATTGCTTCATTTCAGAACTGAATTTGTGCACAGGATGGAGCATTTAAGCATGAAATGAAGTTCTTACATGCAATTGTGGATTCAAATATAGTAAATATATTATAAACATCATAAACATGCAAAGGGTAGGAGGTTAAAGGAGAGCTAATGGATGTAGTAGACTTAGATTTTCAGAAGATTTACAATAGAAGTTCTCCACAGGAAGTTGGTTAATAAAGTTAAGGCAAATTAGTAAAATTAAAGGATAGGAGATAATGTACTGGTATGGATTAATAGAAAAACAGAAATTGCTGGAAAATCTCAGCAGGTCTGGCAGCATCTGTGGAGAGAAATCAAAGTTAATGTTTCGTGTCGAGTGACCCTTCCTCAGAACTGAATAGCATGAAATTAGGAAGATAAATGTTATATTGACTTTTGTTGCAAGAGAATTTGAGTTTAGGATTTGAGGATGTCTTGCCTTGCTGAGACTACACCTGCAGTATTGTGTGCAGTTTGTCTCTCTTTTAAAGAAAGGATATACTTACCATAGTGGGAGTGCAGCAGAGGTTCACTGGGCTGGCAGGACTGTCCTGAGCAGAGATTCATTGAATTGGGCCTATATTCAGTAGAGTTTAGAAAGGTGAAATGGAATCTGATTGAAACATATAAGATTCGAACGGGGCTGGAAGACGAGATGTAGGGAGGATATTTTTCCTGGTTGGAGAGTCTAGAACCAGAGGAACCACTCTTAGGATACATGGTAGACCTTTTAGAACTAAGATGTGGAAAGGTTTTTTCACTTAAAATACAGTGAATCCATAGAAATTTCTACTGCATAAGGTTGTGGAGGCAAAGTCACTGAATATATTTTTAAAAAAAGATTGATACATTTTTAGATCTTAAAGGCAACAAGGGGTATGGAGAGAAGGCAGAAATGTGGTATTGAGATAGAGGAATAGACAGGATATTATAAAGTCATACAGCATAGAAAGAGAACCTTTGGTCTAACTTGTGTATGCCAACCAGGTTTCCCAAACTAAACTAGTCCCATTTGCCTGTGTTTGGCCCATATCCCTCTAACCTTTATAATTCATGTACCTGGCCAAATATTTTTTTAAAGCGGTATCTGTGCCTGCATCTGCCACTTCCTCTGGCAGTTCATTCCATATACACACCATCCTTTGTATGAAAAGGTTGTCCCTCAGTCCCCTTTTAATTGTGTCCTCTCTCACCTTAAACCTACGGCTTCTAGTTTTGAACACCCCTACCCTAGGGAAAAGACCTTTGCTATCCACCTAAACAATGCCCCTTGTGATTTTATAAACCTCTATAAGGTCTCCCCTTAGGGTCTGACAGGAAAATAGGCCCCAGCCTACTCAGCCTCTCCCTGTAGCTCAAACCCTCCGATCCCAGCAACATCCTGGTAAATCTTTTCTGAATCATTTAAAGTTTAACAACATCTTTCCTATAGCAGGGAGACCAGAATTGTAAGCAACACTCCAAAGATGGCCTCACCAATGTTCTATACAGCCGCAACACGACGTCTCAAATCCAATACTTGATGCTTCGACCAATGAAGGTAGGCCTGCCAACTGCCTTCTTTATGACCCTGTCTACCTATGAAGCCACTTTCAAGGAATTATGTACTTGAACCCCTAGGTGTCTCTGTTTGGCAACACTGCCCAGGGCCCTACCGTAAACTGTATAAGTCTGCCCTGATAACAAGCATGGGGCTGGATGAACACAGCAGGTCAAGCAGCATCATAGGAGCAGGAAAACTTGACGTTTCGGGCCTAAACCCTTCATCAGAAATGGGGGAGGGGAAGAGGGTTCTGAAATAAATAGGGAGAGAGGGGGAGGCGGATAGAGGATGGATAGAGGAGGAACCTCTTCTAAGGATGCCTACCCTGAAGAAGTTACCCTCCTCCCTCCGGAAACACATATCCTCTCCTCTATCCATCCTCTATCCGCCTCCCCCTCTCTCCCTATTTATTTCAGAACCCTCTTCCCCTCCCCCATTTCTGATGAAGGGTTTAGGCCCGAAACGTCAAGTTTTCCTGCTCCTATGATGCTGCTTGACCTGCTGTGTTCATCCAGCCCCATGCTTGTTATCTCGGATTCTCCAGCATCTGCAGTACCTTTTATCTCTAAGTCTGCCCTGGTTTGATTTACCAAAATGTAACACCTCACATTTATCTAAATTAAACCCCATCTGCCAATCCTCAGTCTATTAGTCCAATTGATCGAGATCCCTTTGTAATCTTGGATAACTCTCCTCACTGTCTACTATACCATCAATTCTGCTGTCATCCAGAGACTTACCAACTATGCTTCCTATATTCTCATCTAAATCAGTCATATAATTGAGAAACAACAGTGGATCCAGCGCTGATCCTTGCGGAACACCTGCTACCCATAGGTCTCCAGTCAGAATAACAACCCTCCTCCACCCTCAATCCACTAATGTCAAGTCAATTTTTGTATCCAATTGGCAAGCTTTACCTGGATCCCACATAGTCTAATCTTACAAATGAGTCTATCATCTGGAATCTTGTGGATATCCTTATTAAAGTCCATGTAGATGTCTATTGCTGTACCCTCATTTTTCTTCTTGATCACATCTTCAAAAAACCCAATCAAGTTTGTGACACAATTTCCCACACACAACACCATGCTGACCATCTCTAATCATGATGAGGATGCTATGACAATGGATGAATGGACACCACGCAACAATTGCCAGGCAGGCGTGTTCCCTCCCAGCTGGGGAACACTTCTGATCTTCAGGTAAGCATCTTCCATGGTGGCCTTCGAGATACACAACAGCACAAAATCACTGAGCAGGAACTGATAGCCAAGTTCCATACCCATGAAGACAGCCTCAACCATGATCTTGGGTTCATGTTGTGCTACATGTAACCCCACCATCCTGTTCTGTGTTTGTAATATCTTCCTTACTGTTCTGTTTTGACACCATCGCCTTGATTGCTTGTTATGATCTCCCTACTTTAATTAGCTTGTACAGTTTTAGATAACTTGTTACTTTGGTTAGACCCTTGTCATGTGACCCTTATACCTATGGTGTTATTCCAGCCATTTGGTTTGTCTCTAGCACCATCTTATTTTTGATTTTTGTAATTATCACACTGCCTCAATTAATCGGATCATAGGTTATCCCTTTACTTGCTATATAGCTGTTGACATTTTAGTGATGCCGTTTGACACTTTTGAGCACCTGCAAAGACTTCTTATTCAGCCTGTCGACACACCACACAATTTCTACTATCTTTTGACATTCTTAATTACTTGGAAGTTTCTTGCAATGATGTCTCCACCTAAAGAAATTTGTGCCTATGCGCTTCCCACTACTTCACCTGACAAGGACAGTGCTCCAAAAGCTTGTGATTTCTAATAAACCTGTTGGACTATAACCTGGTGTTGTGTGACTTGACTTTATCCCTAATTAGTCCTTGCCTATCCAAATGTATGTAAATTATAGCTCTCAGAATCCCCTTCAACAACTTACCCACCAATGACTGGTCTATAGTTTCCTGCTTTTCCTTGCTGTCTTTTTTATGTAAAGGTTCAACATAGCCACCCTTCAATTTTCTGGCACCTCACCTATAGATGATAACATGTTTGCTAGAGACCTTGCAATTACTTCCCTACTTTCCCATAACATCCTAGAATACACAATTTTAAAAAAATAATTCATTTTGTGGGATGTGGGCGTTGCTGGCTGGCCAGCATTTATTGCCTGTCCCTAGTTGCCCTTGAGAAGGTGGTGGTGAGCTGCCTTCTTGAACCACTGCATTCCTCCTGCTGTGGGTTGACCCACAATGGTAGTAGGGAGGGAATTCCATGATCTGGACCCAGTGACAGTGAAGGAGTGCAAAATATTTCCAAATCATGATGGCGTGTGGCTTGTAGGCGAACTTGAATGTGGTGTTGTTTGCATATATCTGCTGCCCTTGTCTTTCTAGATGGAAGCAGTTGTGCATTTGGAAGGTGCTGTCTAAGGATCTTTGGTAACTTCTGCAGTGCATCTCGCAGATAGTACACACCACTGCTACTGAGCTTTGGTAGTGGATGCTTGTGGATACAGTGTCAATCAAGCAGGCTGATTTATACTGGATGGTGTCAAGCTTCAGTGTTTACGGGGTTGCATTCATCCAGGCAAATGGGGAGTACTCCGTCACACTCCTGACTTGTGCCTTGTAGATGGTGAACAGGCTTTCAGGAGTCAGGTGAGTTACTTGCCACAGTATTCCTAGCTTCTGAACTGCTCGTATAGCCACTGCATTCATGTGGTGAGTCCAGCTGAGTTTCCGATCAATAATAACTCCAAGGATGTTGATAGTGGGCAATTCAGTGATGGTAACACCATTGAATGTCGAGGGATGGTGGTCAGATTGTCTTTTGTTGGTGATGGTCATAGCCTGGCATTTGTGTATTGCAAATGTCACTTACCACTTGTCAGCCCAAGTCTGGATATTGTTCAGATCTTGTTACATTTGGACACAGACTGCTTCAGTGTCTGAGGAGTCATGAATAGTGCTGAACATTGTGCAATCATCGGTGAACATCCCCACTTCTGGCCTTATGATGGAGGGAAGGTCATTGATGAAGCGGCTGAAGATAGTTGGGCCTAGGACACTACCCAGGAACTCCTGCAGAGATGTCCTGGAGCTGAGAATGACTGACTGCTAACATCCATGACCATCTTCCTATGTGCCTGCGTATGACTCTAACCACCAGAAAGTTTGTCCCCTGTTACCCTTTGATTCCAGTTTTGCTAGGGCTCCTTAATGCCACACTCGGTCAAATGCATCCTTGATGTCAAGGGCTGTCACTCTCACCTCACCTCTGGAATTCAGCTCTTTTGTCCATGTTTGGACTAAGGCTATAGAGGTCAGGAGCTCAGCTGGCGGAACTCATACTGAATGTCACCAAGCAATTTATTGCCGAGCAGGTGCTGCTTGATAACACCTTCCATCACTTCACTGATGATTGACAGTAGATTGATGGGACAGTAATGGGGTGGGTTGGATTTGTCCTACTTTTTATGTACAGGACATACCTGGGCAATTTACCACATTTTTGGGTAACTACTGCAAGAGCTTGGTTAGGGGAGAGGCAAGTTCTGGAACACAACATTCCAGCAATAGTCCTGAAGACTTATCTAGTACCTCCAACCATTTCTTGATATCACGTGGAGTGAAGTGAATTGGTATATCTTGTGCTGAAGTACAGAAGGATAATTTAACAGTATTGAACGCTGTATTTAAACAGACATTTCAATTTCCCCACCATCAATTCACTTCAGAAGTGAAGGAGGCACACTTGCAATGATGCCTTTGGGCTGAGAAAGAGTCAATGTTTTTTCTAGCATGGAAAAAGGCCCTTCAGGCCTTTGGTATCTGTTTTAGTCATAAAGCAGGCTTCTATTCCAATCTTATTTTTCAGCACTTCGGCCCCAGCTTTGTAGGCCTGGCATTTCATATGTTCATCTACAGTTCTTAAATGTCTTACCGTTACCACTTTGGACATTCCTTTTAGGCACTGAATTCCAGATACCTACAATCCTCTGGGTGAAAATAGTTTTCCTCAACTTTGCACTAAACCTCCTGTTCTTTACCATGAAGGTATGACCCTGGTTATTGACCACTCTAAGGGGAATATATCTCCCTGTCTACACAGAGGTGTACAAATTTCTGAAGGGCATTTAATCAGATCTCCCCTCAGCCTTTTCTGCACTAAGGAAAACACCACTAACCTCTTCATAGGTGAATTGCTCCAACACAGGCAATATCCTGGTGAAACTCTTCTACATCCTCTCTCATGCAATTACATGCTTCCTGTAGTGCGGCAATCAGAACTGCACAGTACCCAGCTACAGCCTAACTAATGTTATGGCAAGATGATTGACTTACAACAACAACAGCCACTTCTCAGTCAAATATGGCTCTAACCAGTGGAGAGTTTAGTCCTGGATTCTCATCCATCTTAATTTTGGTACAGGTCCTCAATACCACACCCCAAATTCTGCCTTGCCATCAAGGGCAGTCATTCTCAACTCTCTGCTGCACTTCACTTCTTGCCCAAAGTTGAATCAACACCACAAGGAGGTCTGGATTCATTTGCCCTAGCAGAACTCAAAGGTATCAGGAAGCAGATTATTGGTGAATAAATGTCATTTGATAGGACAGCCAGCAACACTTTGCAGCAGTTTCCTGATTAGTGTGGACAGGCTGGTGGAATCGTAATTGGCTAGATTAGATTTATTTTAATCAACAGGGTATGGTTGGGTAATTTTCCTTTGGTCAGATAGATGTCAGTGTTATGGCTGTGCTAGAACAACTTGCTGTGGCATGGCTAGCCTTACAGCACTTGGCTTCAGCTGTATAGCCAATACATGAAGCAGCAATGCAATGACATTGGACAGGTAATCCAGAACCCCAGGTTAATGCCCTGGAGACATGGGTACAAATCCCGCCAAGACAGATGGTGAAATTTGAATTCAGTAAGCATCTGGAGTAAAAGTGCACCTGGTTCACTAATGTAAATAGAGGAGGAAATTTGCTATTCTTACCCGATCTGGCCTATATATTGTTGCAGACCCCAACAGTGTGGTGGGCAATAGCCAGCAATACCCACATCCCATGAATAAATAAACAAACAAACATTGTCAGGATACGTTGTTCACAGCCTTTGCTGTACGGGCCTTGTCTCTTTTAATTGTGAAGTCATTATAATGGAAACAATTGTAGATTCTCATTTATTCCAAATTTACTTCTGAGGAGATAAATTAAGCACAGAAATTGAAACAAAATATATGCTGGCTGCTTATTGATCATGACTAATGCCAAGACCATAAATGAATGTACCTTCAGCATTTTTTCTTGATACAGGTACAAATCAGTGAAACATTCATGTTTCTTTGTAAATTTGAACTAAGAAATTACAACTAATTTTACAGGCAAGGTCATAGAAATCAAGGAAAATTTCACACAAACAGCAATCCATAGTGAAGGAAGTTTCTTTGCACTTGTTGTGAATGCTTCTCAATTATGGGGCAAAGAGGATCAAGACTTCCTGGAGGAGCGTTTTGTTGGATTTGCTTCAGAATCAGTTTGGCCCTGATGCCAGGGTTATCACACAAAGTTTAAAACACCATGCAGTGAGTCTTCAACTGATGGCGTGAATAGAGTTGCTTTTATATCAAATAATTCATATGGGTCTTAGTAATATTGATAATCTACTATATACAAATAACAATTCCATAAAGTTGAACTCAATATTTAAAAGTTAGCAAAAAAGTTCAAAAGCACATAAAAGTGGAAAATTTGATTAGCTGTAATATTTACCAAAATTGTGAAATAAGAACTAAAATTCTAACAAAATACATCTCGTAGATAATTAATTTCTCATTCAAATTTTGTTATATAGGCATGATAAAAAGGATTAGAAACAACCAGAAACTGGTTTGGGGCACACTTCACAGTTTTCGTCAGACTGGCGTGTTCAGTTTGTTATAGACCAGTTTTCTCGACACTCTGTTGAGAGGAAATAAAAACGTTACTACTCTTGAATCAGTCAAATTTCTATGAATTTCACTTTAACGCTACAAATAAATTTATTCAAATTATTGGACAATTTAGAGTTGTACACTCTTCAGTTCACTGTGTCATTATATTAAAATTGAGCACAAATCAAATACTCTGTACTAATCAACAGCAGATGGCAAAATTAATTACATGCACCGCAGTTTAGCATGTTGCTCCCCATTGCACAATAATTCAACAAATTAAATGGAAAGGAACTGAAAATGGTTCCACTTTAACATTGTTTATAGTACTGTAAAACCACAATGCTCATTTTTCATCTCCAAATGCATGCATATATTCCTCAGAAGCCCCAAACACCAAGTGTCATTATCTTGTGTCCTCGTTATTGAAGAGCAGGTCAGAAATGCATTACTAAGAAACTTCACATCTGGTGGAGAAACTAAGCTTTCATTAAAATATTCTAACAGAATTGACATCCAATGATATTGCAGTTTCACATTAAAGCACAAAATTACAAGAGCTTGATAATTTCTATCATTTAAAAAAAAAGCCAAGGTTTACTTAATTTGCCCACACTACATACACCTAGGTCATTCTAGGTATCAGGCCAGTGACAGTGTAGGGGTAAGTGAATATAAATAACCTGTACCACAAACTTAATACTTCACTGCATACCTGTTTCGAAGTCTAGGTGATAAACATAAACTCACAGTGTTTCCCGAACTATTTATCACAGGCAAAGCGGTACCTAAAAATAAACAAACTAAATTTAACACTGCGCACTTTCCATTTGAAAAAGCTGGACAAATGAAATTTGTAGACAAATTTCTACAGACAATTTCGGCCTGCAGGTCTCATTTCAGAGTTATAGATGTTGAATAATGTAGGACAGACTTTAAGACATTCATTATCTTCAGAAAAACATGGTTGTTATGGACCACGGCAATATGGTTGATGGCGTTCGCATGTAGGCAACACTGGTATTGATGATAGATCATTGAATCATACAGTAACGAGGCCCTTCAGTCCATTAAGTCTGTACCACCAACAATATACTCCCACCTACTCTACTGCCATTGCCTTGAATAGTATAATACTTCAAGTGCTCATCCAAGTACTTTTCAAAGGTTGTGAGGTTTCCCACCTCGACTAAACTCCCAGGAAGTGCATTCCAGACCTCTACTACCCTCTGGTTGTAAAAGCTTTCCCTCAAATTCCCACTAACCCTCCTGCCCATCACTTTAAAATTACACCCTTCTCAGTGATCATTTGCATAAGGTGAATGGTTGCTTTCTGCTCACCCTGTACATGCCCTTCAATTTTATACACTTCTATGAGGTCCCCCTCAACCTTCTCTGTGCCAAAGAAAACAATCCCCACATATCCAGCCTCTCTTCAGAGGTACAATGCACCATCCCAGGCAATATCCTGGTGAATCTCCTTTGCATCCCCAGCAGTGTAATCATATCATTCCTACCGTGTGGTGATCAGAACTGCATGGGGTACTGTAGCTATGGCCTAACCAAAGTTCTCCACTGTCCAACATCACCTCCCCTTTTCTTAAAATCTATGTCACTCAAAACCAAGTGTTCCCGATGCCTTTTTAACTACCCTATTAACCTGTCCTGCCACCCTCAGGGATCTGCGGACAAGCACCCCAAGTTCCCTCTGCTCCTGATGCTATCGATTCATCGAGTACTATTATTACTAAGCACAGCAAAATTTGTTTTAGCCAGCACTTTACAAACCACCACTCTTGATAAACCAAAAATTATATACCTAAAATACCAGAAATTTACTGTATTATTGCAATTTCTGATATAAGTAATCAGTGCAAATGAAAAGGCTGCCTCTTGGTTAAGTTTCACTTAAGGCAAGGTTGCATTATTTTTTAATGTGATTTATGTTGTAAATAAAGTACAACAGTGATGTGTATACACCCTGCATTGTGTTTCTATTACATAGTGTGTGTTTTTACATTGATTATGTGAACATCTTGATTAACCGGAATATTGAATCAAGTGCGCACTCCTGATCCCATAGGTGCTGGTTAATAAAAAAGTTTGCCGTACTAAGATTTTCTTTCCAAAAGGACATTAATACAACTTTGTTTTACATCAACAATACTTGTCATGATCTTCACCAAGTTGCTTTCAATTCCATATTTCAGATAGAATTCAAATTCTGCCAGTCACTTTGGTAACACTTGAATTCACATCCCCAGGCATTATGTTTGGGTGTCTGGATAGCTAGTCTAGTAACACCGTCACTGTGCCACCATCCTAAACTTTATCCTAAAAACAGATCAAGTCAAGAAGAACTGCAAGTTATGCAATTTCATGCTCGAGTTGACTATATGCTTAAACAATTGTTATGATATAAACAGAGAGCCAATGGAGAGATATTTGTTGCATCTTACAATTGCAAAAGAACCCCCCTCATCCAACACCTTCTGTTTCCTACAATTCAGCCAATTATGGATTCAATTTAACAAATTTCCTTGGATCCCGTGGGCTTGTTCCTTAGATATCAGTCTCCCATGCGATACCTTAACAAAAGCCTTGCCAGTCCAAATAGACTACGTCAAAAATATTGCCCTCATCCTCATACCGGGTCACTTCAAGAAAATTTAATCAAGCTGGTCACCCATGAACATGCCTTAACAAAATCATGGTGACTGTTCCTGACTATTCCCAGTTTTTCCAAATGCCAATTAGTTATGTTCTTCAAAATTGCTTCTAACAGTTTTCCCACGACTCAGGTTAGAATGATGGGCCTGTGGGTTTATCCTCACTCCCTTCTTGAATAATGTAACACATTGGCTGTGCTCCAGTCCTCCGACACCTCTCTTGTGGCCAGAAAAGAATTGAAAATTTCTGCAAAACCCCCTTCCTCTTTCTCCCTTGCCTCACCCAACAACCTGAGATAAATAACCAAGGCCAGATGAAATGAATCTACTTTTAAGCCTACCAGACCACTCAGAGCCTCCTCTCTGTCTATGCTAATTTCTTTGATTATAATGACAGATCTTCACCCTGATTTGTGTACCCATACTGTCTCTCCCACTAATGAACACTGACACAAAGTATTCACTTTCAATCAGACCTACATTCTCTGGCTCCATGCACAAATCACCACTGCGATCCTTTATGGGCTATACTCCTTTCCTTAATGTACGATAAGTTAAGATTTTCCTTTCTCTTCCCTGCCAGTATGCTTTATGTTCCCTTCTAGCCCTCTTAACCGTCCTTTTAAGTTCCTTCTTGCATCCCCACAATGCTTTAAGGTTTCTGCTGCTCAGTCCTCCGCATCTGCCGGAAGTTTCCCTTTTTCTTTTAATCCAATGCTGTATATCACTCAGTATCCGGGGTTTACGGGACCTTGGCCCTGTACTCTCCATTTCTCCTTCTTGAATATACCCCACTGTTCAGAGACAGAATGAATCTGCCCACAGTCCACTCCAGCCAAATCATATCTTACTAAAATCAACATTTCTCCAGTTGAGAACTTTGATTTCAGGCCCATTTTTGTCCTTTTCAATAAGGATTTTGAATGCAAAACAGTTATGACCACTATCTGTAAAATACTTCCCCACTGATATTTCAATCACTTGCCCTGCTCAGTTACCTAAAATTAAGTCCAGGACCACATCTGCCCTTAAAGAGCTTTCTATGCAATAGCTTAGAAAGCTACTTGGACGTATTTTAAAAATTCCATTCCATGCAAACCTTTCGTACTATGCCTGACATTAACAGATGTAGTCAATTTCAAAACTCCTATTATCACTATTCCATTATTTTTACACTTCCCTGAATTTGGCCTACATATCTGCTCTTCTATTTATTTTAGGGGGCCACAGTATGCACCCAGAAATGGGATTGTTCCTTTTCGGTTTTTAAGTTCTACCCATAGAGCTTCATTTGAGAAGCCCAAGATGTCATCCCTCTTTAGTGCTACAATAGACTTCTCATCAAAATTGCAACACCACCTCTTCTTTTACCTCCCTCTGTTACACCTGGAGATCCCATTTCCTGGCCCTCTCAACCCTGTCTCAGTGATAACAATGACTTCATATTCCCATATTTTAAATTTGGGCCCTCAACACACCTGCCTTGTTTGTCAGACTCCTAGCATTAACGTCAATACGATCCAACCTTGCCAAACTCCCTTGTGCCTTAACTGGCCTGTAATGACTGTGCCTTCCTGATTCACTTGTTGTCTCTTCTAATTTTGAAGATTCATCTTTCCCTGCCAAACATTCTCTCTGGATCCCCTCACCAACATAGTTTAGATTAGTGGAAATAGGTTGACACAAAGTCGATGGACTGAAGGGCCAAACCTCTGAAATCCAAAAGATCCTGCATACTGAAAGCTGACTTTGGAGCAGTTGTGTCATAGCTGAAGTGGTAACAGGAATGCGGTTGTACCTTAAATTTATTGTTGTTACTTTAGAAATTAGATACATTTTCAACACAAAACTTGTAAAACATTTGACGCCCACCTGTTCTTAAATGCCCATAAACTTAAAAGGCTCAAGCTGTTTCAGTTACAAAGCAATTGTATCACATGAACTGTAAGAGCTGAGCAAAATATTTGAATACATACCATGACTGGAGTATTTTCTACAGACATGTTCCCATTTAATAGATGGGCTCACAGTCACGGTCTGGGTAAAGCAAGTGAAAAATTAGAATTGATGTCAAAATATGAACTCCATTACAGATATCTCAATGTTACAAGCAACATGATAGATGGTAACATTAAATCAATAGATGAAGACCACTTGGCCAATCAACTTTGCACTGGCTTATTTGAAAAGCAACCTAGTTAGCAGCACGCCCTGCAAATTCCCCAAATCCTTGCAATTTCATTTATCTTTCAAAGAGATTTACTGACATGTAATATGTATATAGCATAGTGGAAACAAGGATATTCTGAATTTAAGTTTCTACTTGAAAACCTCTATGATTTTAAAGGTCAACATACAGAATCCATTAATTTAATCAATTTAACTGCTCCAAATTCAGGCTAAGAATGTTAGCTGGTCCTAATTAGAGATCACTAATTATTACCCTTGATTAATCTATCAAGATCAGATAATTTCCATAGCCACTCGCAGTTAAAATGATCAAAATAGCAAACAAGTGACAATGAATTTTCCTATACAACTGAAGCATAGGGTCTTGAAAAATGCAAGGAAAGATTATTCACACTGCAGCCATTTATGCTAATTTTGTGAACAATTTCCTGCATAAAAATACTACATTTTGTTCAGATTACTGTATCCTAAATAAGCTTAATAGGATAGCGCAAAAATACAATGAAACCAACTTAAGTTTAACATGCCATTTCCTTCAAACAAAATACCTTCAATTTATACAAGAGTCAAAGGTGTCCTAAAACAAACGAGAAGTAAAATATTCTTCACAACCACGGATTAAGATTAATCTACTAATATTTGAAGAAAATAATTCTCAGTTAATATTTCAGTACCTAATCTGAAGATCTCCTGACAGTTACTAGTTGTGTTAAGCATATTTAGTATTCTGGCATCAGTACACTACAGGAACAAAAGAAAAACTATAATTAAGTGAATGCACTTTGCGAAGCAATGTTCTTGCTTCATTTCGGTTTGAACTCACATCCATTGCTACAGCCGAGTGATACACAGGTGAAAAACTCTAAGGGAGGCACTGGTTTAGTAATCAAGAACCACAGGTTGATGTTCTGGAGACAGGTTCAAATCTCACATAGCAGATGGTGAAATTTGAATTTGGTAAAAATCTTGGATTAAAAACCTTGTCAATGGTTATCATGTAACCTCAATCATGACGTTATTAAAAAAATAAATCTGGCTCAGTGTTCTTTAAGGAAGGAAACCTGCCAATCTTACCTGGTCTGGGATATGATTCCAGAACCACAGTAATGTGGTCAACAGTTAATTGCCCGCTAAGTAATTGGAGATAGGCAATAAATGCTGGCTCAGCAGGTGATGCCCACATCCCATGAATGAATAAAGCAAAAACTCAAATTTGAAATGACAAAAATCCATAACTTCACTGCTAATGCTTTTCTGATGATCCAGGATTGATCTTTCAATTATCAAATGGTCATGTTTCTATTAAAATCCTGCCATCATTCACTCAGAATTTTTATTTAAAAAAGCATTCAGTAAGGACCTTACCCCTCTGTGCTGCTGGCTTCCTGGTGAATAAAAGCCACTTATTGCTGTACAGTGGTAATTCTGTTCTTGCAATATGGTATTCAGCATTAACATTTCTGGACTATTCTGTCTTGAACTAGAGGCCTCTGGGAAAGAGCGGAATCTCTTTAATGGTAATCGAGAAGCTTCCCTTGTCTGGTCTGTACAGGCAGCACGTTTTCTTGATAGTTGGGAAGGTGAACTGATAACAGATGTTACTGATGTAACGGTTCTACCAGGAACATAACAGGCATTCAATATATTGGGAAGTTTCACAGCAGTTGATAAGGAGAGCGAATTATGAGCCAAGCTTTGAAACACTGATTCAAATGCATCCATCTCTCTTGCTTGAGTTTTAAGTGGGCTCTGTATTGAATGGAATGAGGCTGAAACAGAACATTCAGAGGAAAATGAATGTCTCCGTTTACTTTTTTGGCCAGTACAGGAAATATTACTTGAACACAAAAGCATTCTAAATGGTGATCTGCTGGAAAGTGCAACAGAATTTTTAGTTGATGGAGATAGTTTTGCCTCAGGTGGATGATTAAAAGTGTTTGAGTATTGTGCCTGTTCCTTTGACAGATTAGATTTTGGGCTCAAACATTTGAAACTGGAATTAGTCATGGTATCCAGTTGAGGTAAATAAGATCCATTAAAGGTTTCATTTGGACTCAACGTTTTGCTGATTTTGCAGCAATTTGTAACTAGTGCTGGAATTTTTTGGTTGCAAGGACTTGTTGGTAGCAATTGAGAGTTAATTGCATCGTAAGTATTTTTAAAGTTGGAATCTTCAATTTCAGATGATTTGGAATTTATTTGTTGCATAGTCCCAGAAACTTCAACATCAGTCATGGGCACACTTGCATCAAAATTACATTCTGTAGTTTTGAACTTCTTCAGAGAACAAACACTTCTAGTCACTTGGTTGGTTCCATCACATGCTTCCAATTCAGTAATAGGATAACTCTCCATCTTTAATTTTTGGACATCTATCTTGCCCTTCGTTCTTATTCCATCTTGAGTTGTATTTAATTTTGATTTACACCCATTTAACTGGAGACGTCGATAGTGCTTTATTAATCTTGAGGCAGTCTGTGCCTTGTAGCTACGGTCGAGCAAGTTACTCATCGAAGCTAGCATACTTGGGTAGATATCAATAAGGGTTGTATCACTTAAACCAGATGAATCATCATGGCCTTCCTTGGAATCTTGGTTGACACAAGTGGATACAGTTTCTTCCAAATCTAAGACATCGCTTCTGTTTTTCTCATGTCTGAGCTGATCAGGAAGTTCTTTGCTACCTTGTTCACAAAGTGGCCTTGGCAGCAAATAGTCATTAGAAACAGAAGTGAAATTTGAATCATCTTTATCATCATGCTGGGATCTTGATGAATTATTTAAACCTCCAGAAATTGATGCCTGAAAGTCATCACTGCAATCTAAGAGACAAACAAATTACATGGAAATAAGTCATAGATAACATTTTGCCTCCATTAGAAACCAGTATATAACTAGCTGCTATAGATACAAAAAATTTTCAAAGATACCTGATAAGTTACAAATGGAGCAGTTAAAAATTTTACCAATGATTTGAAAGTGTTGTAAAATGGCCAGCAATGCTTTCAGTCGCACAGACGTTGACTGGGAAAATAGAGGATAAGTACATGCTTGCAGATTAGAACTGTTTTTTTTATAGCCAGAGAACTAATTTTCAAAGTCCCAAGTCTGCAAACTAACGCAAACACATAGGACAAAGAGTAGACACTTTCATATACAGATGTTATCTTATCACTCAAATTGTGTTGATGATGCAATTCACGTCAATAATTTCTTTGCTTCTCGGGATCAGAATTAATAAAAGAAAGTGCTCAGGTCAGTCAGGCTTTTCCATGCTGTGCCATATGGTTATGGTAATCTCAATTTTAGTTTGGCGAGACTAATCTGCCTCAATTGTTCCTCAGTATGTTCACATGTTATCCGTGAAATAAAACTGCTGAATGATTCCTATTTAGTCTCATTTCAGCAAATAGTTGTTTAAAAGGTTTGGAAAAGGACAAACATGAAAGAGCTTGGATTTTCCAATCGTCAGACAGTCGTTACGCCAGTTTGGGTTTGAGTTGTGCATCAAGAACCTGCAGAACCCCTATCATTTACTCTCGGGGAATCGCCATAGAAATTTAAGGTTCCACTGGGCAACACCCTACACTTTGCAATCTCTAAAAGTGTTCATTTAAATCAGGGAATTCATCGACTTATGGTGAAATTAAGTAAACAATTAATCAGGAAAACTCAGATCACTGAACAAATAGTCTAACTGACGTGTAACTATTCAACTCACCCGATACCTACCTCAAACACCCCCAAGGTTTACCTCCTCCAGAACACTTCCCTTGCCCCTGGAATTCCCCCGACTTAGGCTAGCTCAAAATCCCTTACCTAACTGGCATCCTACCCTTCTGCAATCCAAATCTTACACTTAGCTTTATACATTGACAGCTGCTGTCAAATGGTAGGTGGCTGAGATTCTAGACTTTCACATTTTAGCATATGGTTGCTCACTGCTGTGTAAAGGGAGGTGTGGTTTACCATCATAAGATTTAGGAGCAGAAGTAGCCCATTTGGCCCATCCAGCCTGCTCTGCTATTCAATGAGATCATGGCTGATCTGATAATCCACTACTCCTCTTTACTGCCTTAGCAATTAAAATGTCCCTTTGAATATACTTAATGACCCAACCCCCAAAGCCCTGTGGTAAAGAAGTGCACAAATTACTTCCAGATAGTTCTGTACTAGAAACATCAGAATGGAAATGCGCCTCAGCATTTCAGAAGGAGTCATGATCAGAATCTTAGAGATATGGAGTTCCCTTCTTGCGAAAAAAACACTCCTCAGAATATCCAGCCCATTACATCCAGCTCAGATAAGGATTATAATCTCAAACCATGCCATTGCAGATGGACAATTGGTTATTGCAAAGAACAGAAACAAACTCTGATGCAAAATGCATAAAATCACTTTTAGGAGTGACCAGTACTGCTGCAACCACAAAATATTCCAGGCACATCCAAACTCTAAAATAAAATGTACATTCTCTATCTCCAAGCACCAGTTCATTTGATTTATTTTCAGTATATTTGGTTATTTCCTCTACAGTGCTTTCTTTTCCACAATTATTAAGATAAAAATATTCAACGCACAAGACTTTTGTAACTTAAATTGCTTTCAAATACAATATAGTATGACTTTTACAAAATTATTACTGGGTAGAAATTTATCAGAGTGAAAAAAAGTGAGAAAAACAAAAAACTTGGGTAGCCATGAATCAGGTGCAAAAATGTACCCATACCATGATAAGCATGCGACAATCCAACTTCCACGCTCGACGTGGGAGTAAACATGATCAATGGCTTGTCTTTGGTCCTCCCTACACATTCCACCTTCAAAAAGACATTTAATGGTTAAGAAAAGGAAACTCACGTAGCATTATATATTTTTCTACCTAAAAGCACCAAACCATACTGAAAGTTAGACTTTCAGTGCAATAACCTGCACTGCAAGGATAGTCGGATCAATGTGTGGCTTGAAAAATAATTATTTCAAAAGGTATTTCCATGGTACACCCATTATCAAAGTTATTCTGTAATTAATCAGGTGCAAAAACATGTGGCAACTCTCCCTTCAAAGCTGCCATCTGAATATATTTCTGAATGATGTCCTTTTAATCCAAGAGATGTGGGTATCACTGATTAGGCCATATTTATTGCCTATATCCCCACATCTTCAAAAAGGTTATAAATTATGTTCTAAAACCGCTGTAGTACATGAAAATTGGTACAGACTCAGTGCAGTTACAAAGGGAATAGCAGCATTCTGACCCAGCAACAATTGACATTTCCAAATCAAGATGGTTTGTGGCTTGTAAGTGAATTTACAGGGGGCGGTGTTCCCATGCATCTGCTGCCACACATTATTATATGGTACAGGTCACTTGACAGTATTGTTGAAAGACTCTTGACGTGTTGCCACAGTGCATCAGTCAAGTGAGCTGCTTTGACCTGAATGGTGTCAAGCTCAAGATTTAGAACCACAGACAGATTATGGCATGGAAGGAGACCATTCAGCCCATCATGTCTGTGTTAGCCGAATGAAGTAGTCACCTGTTATAATCCCAAATTCCAGTACCAGCTCAACAGCCTTGTAGATTATAGCCTGTCAGGTACAAATTCAGGTTCCTGTTAAATAAGTAAGTTCCCAACTCAACCAAACTGGGCAGCCAATTCCATGCATCCATCACTCCCCATGTCTACTTTAATCCTTTTACCAGTCACCTAAAATCCGTCAGTACAAAACCTGACACCCTGGAACAAGGCATTATGGGTAAATCTTAGGAATAGGAAGGGTGCAATTTCAATGCTGCCAGTGGGAGATGGAGGAAGAAACATGTGGTCAGATTCTGGAAAAACATGAAAATAACAAGGTTGTTCCAGTGGGTGGTTCTACCTTCCCCGATATTGCCTGGGACTGCCCGAGTGCCAGGGGTTTGGATGGGGAGCAATTTGTCCAGTGTGTCCAGAAGAGTTTTTTGAAACAATATGCAGATAGTCCAATGAGGGAAGGGGCCATACTAGTCCTAGTATTGGGAAGTGAGCCTGATCAGGTGATCAACTTTTCAGTGGGGAAGCATTTTGGGAATTGTGGCCATAATCCCGTAAACTTTCGGATTCTTATGGATGAAGACAAGTGGACCTTGGATGAAGGTGTTAAACTGGGGGAAGGCCAACTATAACTGAATTAGGCAAGAACTGGATAATGTGGATTGGGAGCAGCTGTTTGAGGGTAAATCAACATCCGACATGTGGGAGACTTTTAAAGACCAGTTGATTAGAGTGCAGGACTAGCATGTTCCTGTGAAAATTCAGAACAGGAATGGTAGGATTTGGTCCCTGAAAGTACAGCTCCCAGAAAGTGACAACACAGGTGGATAAGGCAGGCAAGAAGGCATACCATATAGCATGCTTGCCTTCATCAACCAGGGCATTGAATATAAAAGTTGGCAAATTATCTTACAGCTGTCTAAAACTTTAATTAGGCCACGTTTGGAATATTGCATGCAGTTCTGGACACTGCACTACCAGAAGGATGTGCATGCTTTGGAGAGGGTGTACAGAAGGTTTACCATCATCTTATCTAAAATCCTCCAGACCAGGCATGAGGAGAGATTGGATAAACTCTGATTGTTTTCACTGGAAAGATGGAGGCTGAGGGGCAAGCCAATAGAGGTCAACAAAATTGAGAGGCATGGACAGGGTGGATTGTCAGACAATTTTTACCAGGGTGGAAAAGTCAACTACAAGACGGTACAAGTTCAAGGTGAGAGGGGGAAAGTTTACGGGAGAAGTGTGGGATAAATCTTTTCACACAGTGGGTGGTGGGTGCCTGGAACACACTGCCAGTGGAAGTGGTGGAAGTAGGCATGGTAGCAATGTTCAATGCATATCTCAATAGACACATGAATGGGAGGCAGAGAGATAGAAATTGCATGTGGGCAGTAAGTAGCAGGTCTAAATAAGGATTGAAATCAGTGCAGGCTTGGTGGGGTGAAGGGCTTGTTCCTATGCAGTGTTGTTCTTTGTGACCCCTGATGACTGACCTATACAAGAGAAAAAACAAGTCTTCCTTGTCCAAGCCCCTCGTTATTTTGTACATCTCAATCAAGTCTCAGCTTACCCAGTCCTAAAGAAACAACCTAACCCAAGCCAATCTTACTTCATAGCTGCATTTTTCAAGGCTTGGCAACATTTTTGAAAATCGCCTCCATATTCTGACTACTTGTCCTTCTTGTAATGTGGTGATCAGAACTGCACACAAACCTTCAGCTGCAACCTAACCAATACCTTATTTAGTTCCAGCATTCCATCCCTCCATTTGTACAGAATATCATAGAACCCCCAGTGTGAAATTAGGCCATTCAGCCCAACAAGTCACCGGCTCTCCAAAGAGCACCCACACATCCCTGGACACTACGGCCACACTAAATTGCCCAATCTACTTAACCTGCACATCTTTGGACTGTGGGAGGAAACTGAAGCACCTGGAGGAAACCCATGCAGACACAGGGACTATGTACGAACACCTCACAGACAGTCGCCCAGGCTGGAATTGAAGCCGGGACCCTGGCACTGAGAGGCAGCAGTGTTAACCACTGAGCAACTGTGCTGCCCATAATCCCCTCACCCAATGAAAGAAAACATCCTATATACCATTTTATCTATTTTATTTCCCTATCCTGCCATTTTCAGGGGCCTGTGGATATGCACTCCAAGCTCTCACTTCCTCCACCTCTCTCAAGTTCCTCTCATCTAGTGGATTCCCTGCTTTTTCATCCTCCTGAAATGCATAACTTTGCACTTTTCCAAGTTGAATTACATTTTTTTCACCCACTCAACCAAATCACTGATATTACCTTTCAGCCAGCAACACAAACTTCACTTCAAACAGGATGGCTAATTTGTGTTGTCAGCAAATCTCCGGTTCATGCCTTTCACATTTAGTTCAACTCATTAACATGTACCACAGACTTCAAGGGATTCAAAACTGAGCACCACTGAACACAGAACCAATTTTACCTTCACAAACACGATCCTTTGTCTCTTGTGTTTTGCATTGATGCGCTAAGTTCCACCATTATTAAAGAATAGGGATACTTATGGAGTTTCCTCCTCCAGTGAGTCGTTTAATTGTCTGTCACATTCAAAATTGGATGTGGCAAGGACTAAAGAGCTTAGATCTGATCTGTATATTGTGGAATCACTTAGCCCTATCACTTGCTGCTTATGTTGTTTGGTACTCGTATAGCCGAGTGTTACAACTTTACTAGCTTCACCTGACATCATTTTTAGGCATGCCTGGTACTGCTCATGACCTCCTGCACATATTGCTGACCAAAGGCTGATCTCCCATCTTGACGGCAATGCTAGATTGGGGGATATGTCCTTCTGAGTTGTTCAATCTGCTTGAAATCTCTCCATTCAGATTGAAGGTATTGCCACATATCATGATGGAGGGTGTCCTCAACGTTAAGATGGGATTCATCTCCACAATGGCTTTGCGGTAGTCACTCTATCGATTCTGTCATGGGTCGATGTACCTGCAGCAGGTAGACTGAGGATGACAAAGTCAATTACTTTTGATCCCCTTTGTTACTTCACCATCAGCTGCCAGACTGGATGCCATTGCTGCCAACTCTGAACACTTTTTAGCAATGGTGCTATAGATCCACTCTTGGTTACTGACACTGAAGCTTCCCCTCACCCCAAATATATCCCATGCCCTTGTCACCCTAGACATATCCTTGAAGTAATGTTCAACATGGTAGAGCAATCAACTCATCAATTAAGGGGATGGCACTGTAGGTGGTAAACAGCTGGAGATTTCCTTGTCCATGTTTGAACTAATGCCACATGACTTCATGGTGTCCAGAGACAATGCTTTCTCAGAGCTATTCCTTTCTGACTGTGTACGGCTGCTACAACCAGAGACGGTGAGAGCGCTAAATAAAAACCAAAAAAGAACTGCAGATGCTGAAAATCAGGAACAAAAACAGAAGTTGCTGGAAAAGCTCAGCACGTCTGGCAGCACGTGTGAAGAAAAATCAGAGTTACGGTTTCAGCTCTGGTGACCCTTCTGAGGACATGACAAAGATGACAGCTGCCAGACCTGCTGAACTTTTCCAGTAACTTCTGTTTTTGTTCCTGATGGTGAGAGAGCTATCTGTGACATAATCACTCTCAAGGAGTCATTTATACCTTGCAGACAGCATCAGCCTGTTGTTTGACTAGTGTGGGGGACAACTCTAACCTTTGCACAAGCTATGTTAGTAAGGAGCAGTCTGCAGCGGCTAAAAGGCTTTGTTCCACCTTTTCAGTTTTCATCAAAACCAGATGGTCTTTTCAGGTATATTCACTTCTTTAGATTTTTCTATAACAGTTTGATATGACAGTGGCTTGCTAGGCCAATTCAGAGAGTATTTAAGAGTCACCCACATTGCTGCAAGTCTGGGGGGTCACATGAAGGCGATATTAGCTAAGGACGGCATATTTTCCTTTCCTACAGGACATTAGTGAGTCACATGGGTTTTTACACCAATTGTCAATAGTTTCATTCAGAGTCACGTTTAGACTAGCTTTCAATTACCATCAGGATTCATACTCATGCTGCAAGAGTATAAGCCTGGTCTCCAAATTACTATCCTTGTGCCAGCATTACTGTTCCAGCACCTGACCCTCTTTGGACATCAGTACGATAATTCTCATCACAAAATCCTACAGCACTGGAGTGGGCAGATGGCCTATTGAGTCTGTGCTGGCTGTTTCATAGAGCAGACAGATTGTCGTACTGTCTGATCTTTTTCTCTTTCTCTGGATTTTAAGCCAGTTCCCTACTGAAAGTTATCATTAAATACCTTAAATAATCCAGTTCTTTTGTCAATCTCAAAAATCTGTACCTTCTGATTATTGACCTTTCAGCAATAAGCAATGGTTCCTTTCTATTCACTCCACACTCTTGACGACTTTAAATATCTCCATTAAAGCGCCTTTTAACTCTCTTGGCACTAAAGAGATCGAGATTCTCCAGCCTATGCAAATGACCGTAATCCCTGTAAGACTTTCCAGGTGGGATGGGGTCACACTGCTGCGTCGAAGTAAGGAAGTAAATCCTGAGCTGAGTAAACTTAAAATTGTGAGATTCCATCATTTATAAACAGAGCATAAACCAGTGGCAAGGTCAATTAGAATATAGTTGCAGCTGTTTTACTTTGGAATGAAAGTCACAGATATGGCACAAAGAAAATTTAACAGGATGACACCAAAACTTCAATTATAGATGAACAACTTCAGGAACGTGGAGCTATTCTCAATAGAACAAAAGATAGGCAAGAGCAAATCTAAAAAATACTCAAAACCAAAAGGATTTTGAAATCGTAAACTGGATAAATCTACATTGACTACGATGTCAAAAACTAGACGGCAATTTAGGTTCAGTCACCAAAACGGTAAAAGGGCAAGATTTTATTTTCTTTGAAATGCTGCAGAATGGAAGATATGAATCTCTGCCTAGGAAGAGGGACAATAATTTAATCTATAATTGGCTTTTAAAAGGAAAATAAAAGGAGAATAATGAAATAACAAAAGGAGGGAAGGCATTGGTGCCAATAACTTATGCTTTCAAAGACGCAAAAGTGCTGGAAAGATGCTATGGCCTTTATATTCCATAGTCCTATAGTTTTAACGAAATAAGTAAGTTAAAATGATATGATAGATATTAATACATAACTAGTGATCATTGAAAACGAACATTATATTTGAAGATTTAGTCAGGCCATGAAAGAGTGATTAAGAATCCAAAGGGTATGATAAGTATAGTTTATAAAAAAAAGTCTGACTCATGAACAATGTTTTGTGGATTTATAATGAAATGTTTTTAATATTTCTACTTGCATACCATTAATTCCAGATTTGTCTATCAGCACCCTTAAAATATGTAAATACTTTAAGAAAATGCAGAGAAGTGTTACACTCACCAAGACTTGTTTTCCGAGTTTATCACGGCCAGTAGCCAGCACGTCTACATCTATTTTGTATTTATCTCCCACGTTCATATTCCCAATGGAGATGCTGGTTTGTAACTAGTTTTAAAAAAAAAGTGTAATAGATGATTTACTACACTTCTCTTTTGAGTATGCAAAATGGTTGAATCCCACTGGATTCAAATGGTTTCTATCAATCAGAAAGAAAGCATTCACAGAGAAATAATTAAAGGAAAATTTAAAAACTGATGGACAACTGCGATAGATATTGTTTTGATTCAAACTAATCTTTCAAGATCACTTACCAATGTGAAGACTTACACAAAACCACACACCCTAAATATTTTTGAAAACGCTAGTTGAGCCATCTTTGATACGACTAACATCGCTAGCCCTAATCAAAATTTGAAACTGTATAATCTCCACTATGAAAGTAAACCTTGTTTATCCACCAAGCAATCGCGTGAACATGGAGTTCCTTTGAAGCTTTCTTGCATCTGATCTTCCAGCTTCTCTTTACCATCCATTTGACTAAAACCACAGTAGGGTACAAGATAAAACCGGTTATCAAACTTGCATCACATATGGGATGTCAGTAGGTGTCAGCCTCAGCTCAATGATGGCACTTGCCTTAGTGTCAGTGTCAGATGACTTATTTGTATTCATTCACAGGATACGGTTGTCATTGTCACGGCCAGCTTTTGCTGTCCATCATTAACTGCTCTGGAGAAGATAGTGCACCACTGCCACCCTGTTGAATTGCTGCTTCCATATGGCAGAGGTATGCCCATGACAGTGAAGGAACAGTTTTTTTTGGTTGTTCATGGGATGTGGGCATTGCTGGCAAGGTCAGCATTTATTATCCATACCCTTTGTCCAAGGGCTGTTAAAAGTCTACCACATTGCTGTCGGTCTGAAATTAAACATAAGCCAGACCAGGTAAGGATGGCAGATATCCTTCCTTAAGGACATTAAGGAACTAGATAGATTTTTATAGCAATTGACAATGGTTGCAATAAGACTAGCTTTTCACTCCAGATTTTTACTGAATTCAAATTTCACTGTTTGCCATGGGTAGGATTTGAACAATGTCCTCAGATATCTTTTAAATCAGCCTGTTCAGAAACATTCTTATATACCACTGGAGCAAGTGGCTCTTGAACCCAGGCCTTCTTAGCCTGGAGTCCTGGATTGCTAGACCAGTGACAATACCACTACACCACAGTCTAATTTAAGGTTTAACAAAAGGACTCTTACACTGATAACAGAATTTTTTTACAGTCAGACTGAGCATAAAAATGATCTACAGGATTCCTCATGTTGTCTCAGTAAAACAGTCACAGCAAGATGTATGTTAACATTCTGCACAATTTGTGTACGTGGACATCCAAATCCCTCTAATCACAAATGTAGTAAGCAATGTCTGCCAGGAGAATGTATAATTATAATTCTTCAACAGTCAAAGGGGAAATTGAATTGTAAGTCTTCATGGAGTTATATTCAGGTTTTCTTAAGGGGAAGATTTGTGCTCTCTAGAGGTTACCCAGTAAAAGATTGTCAACAGGATGATCCCTTCGTCAATTACTTGAGCATGCTTCAATAATAAGCATGGACATCAGCGTGCTTGATTATAATTTAAAAAGACAACATGAAGGCAAAGACAACAAGGACTTGAATAAATGTGGAATTACATTTCAGTGTTTGGTAGATTAAAAAGCATAAATTGTGCTCGGCATTGTTGGTGGCTTTTCTGGGAAACAACAGGAAATGCAAACAAAAAAAGCAGTGAATTTCTTAGACCCAAATGCAATTCAGGGAGTTCCTCTATAATGTGATAGTTGCAGTCCTATGTGACCTGGCGCCATTGCCCTGGATGTTGTTGAGCTTTGAGTATTGTTGGAACTGCACGTATCCAGGCAACTGGAGCATTCCATCACAATCCTGACTTGCGCTTTGTAGATGGTGGGCAGGACTTGGGACGTCAGTTGGTGAAAACCTCACCAAAGATTCCTAACCTCTGATCTACTGCTACCTACAATATTATAAACAGTGAAGCTAGCTGTGTTTCTACTCAATGGTAATTCCCCAGATATTGATAATGGGCATTCAGCAACAGTAATGCCATTGAAGGTCAACGAAGCTGGGTAGGTTTTCTGTTATTGGGAGTGTCATTGCATGGATTGAAGGCTGCTTGCCACACATCAGCGCAAGCCTGAATGTTGTCGAGGTCTCATCACACATAAAATTGTGGATTCAAGTCCTGCCACATTAATTTTAACATGTATTCAAGGCTTGCAATTTAGCATAGAATTCTCTCTGTACAACACTCTGTCAGCAAGGCTATCTTTTGGTTGAAACATTAAAAATGAGTCAGTTTGTTCTCTCAGGTAGCTATAGAAGATCTCATACACTATTTGAACGGCAGGGAAGTTCTCGTCAATATCCTGATCAATGTTTGTTCCTTAAAAATCATCCAACATGCTGCTTGTGGAACCAGACTTTACAGAATCACAGTTGTTACACAGTGTTGGCAGTGCTAAAAGTGCAATAAAAAAGGAGAAAATTGATTATGAAAGTAAAAAGGGCAGAAAATATAAAAACAAATAGTGAGAGATTTTAGGATATATAAAATATAACTAAAGGGAGTAGGATTCTTAGAGAATTCACTGGGGAATTAATAACAGGCATCAGTGAAAAGGCAGATAATTAAAACCAATATTTTACATTAGTCTTCACAGTGGAGGACACCATAAATATCCGAGAGATAACAGATAAAGTAAGGTCCTAATGGGAGGAAACATCTTGTAACAGTCTTTGTCACGATGGACAAAATAACTGGCAAACTAATGGGACTGAAGGTTAACAAGTTGCCAGAATATGAGGGCCTACATCCAAGACCTTTAAAGGGAGTGGCTGCAGAAATAATGGAGGAATTTGCTAAAATATCCAATAGCTCACTGGTTTCCAGGAGAGCTCCAGCAGTTTGGTAAAACAGCTGGCGTCAAGCCCCCGTTTAAGAAAAGGAGGGGGAACAGAAAGCAGGAAACTATTAGCCAGCTAGCCTACCATATATCATTGGAAAAATGCTGAAATCCATTACCATGGAAGGAATAGCAGGACGTTCAGAACAGTTCAATGCAATCTAACAGTCAACATGGTTTAATTTTCAGAAAATCAACTTTGACAAATTTGCAGGGATTTTGAGAGGTAAACAGACTTGATAGAGGGTAACTGATAGATATAATGTTTTGGATTTCCAGAAAGCATTCGATCGGTGCAAAATAAAAGGCTATCACACACAATAGGAGCTCATGATATTGAGGATAATGTGTTAGCAAGAACTGAGGACTGGGTAAGAAAAGGAGTTGAAATTAATGGGTCATTTTCAGATTGGAAGGGAGCAACTAATGTAACTGTCGAGAAGACGTTCCCACTAGTGGGGTTAATTTCAATCCGGGGATGTAGTTATAGTTAAAACTGAGATAGAGTGAAAGAGTCATACAGCACAGAAACAGATCCTTCAGTCCAATTTGTCTACACCGACCAGACTTCAATCTGGCCCAGTCCCGTTTGCCAGTATTTGGCCCATATTCCTTTAAATCCTTCCTATTGTGTTGGTTGGGATGTGAAGGAATTTGCCCTCTTAAGTTAGTGAATATCTGGAGTTCACCACAGAAAGGCATTTCAAGAGGACATAGATTTTTAGATAATAGGGAAATTGGGGGTGAAGAAGAGCTGGCAAAAAGAGGAGTTGAGGCCTGAGACAGAGCAGCCATGATCTTATTGAATGGCAAAAGATGTTTGAACGGCCTGTTGTTCTAGTGTGCAAAAGAGGCCATTTAGCCCATATGTCTGCACTGACTCTGAACAAAGAACATGACTTAGTGTCAATCTACTACCGCTACCCAAAACCCTGCATATTATTTCTATTTAAATATCATCTAATGCAATGTTGAGCATCTCAATTGAACCTGCCTCCATCATACTTTCAGGCAGTGCATTCCAGAAACAAACTACTTGCAAGAAAATTTTCTCATATCACATTCACTTCTTTTGCATATTACTTCAGATACATGACTACTTTCTTTTCACCCATTTAGGAAAGGAAAATGTTTCTTCCTATATACTCTGTACAGACCTCTCAATTTTGAAAACTTCACAACTCCTCAACCTTCTCCCCCCATACACTACCCCCCCACCCCGCCAAAGAAAACACTTCCAACTTCTTCAACCTTTGTAAGTGAAGTTAATAGAAAAACTATGCTAAGGTGGAGTAAGGATTAATCAGCCTGATTATCTAGTTCAAGATTTTTATGCAAATCGTTCTGCACAGGCATTACGTACAAATCTGACAGCATAGTGCAAAAGCAGGCAAGTTTAAAATCCAGATCCCTTTATTACAGAATAACATAAAACTGGCTTACCCCTAGAATGCATTTATTACTCTTCACATAATGATGAAATTTACAAAAATAAAAAAAAGTTTCAATTGTGCATGGACCGCAAAACATACATGCTTGTTTTGCTCTTAAAAAAAAAATCAATAAGAATTTTTACCATTGATAATTGACTCAAGTAAATGAATCCCACATTAAAACAAATTTAACAAAACAGCTGGACTCAAAGTTTCACATGGATACATTACTGTAAGTCACTTAGGAATGTTGATATTATGCATGTAGTTTGCATAATACAAAGTCACAGCTGAAGGTTATATAAATTATCAGATGCAGGAGAAAAAAAGTTGATCAATCATCACACTGTACCTTGGATATACTTGGCATGCCTTGTTCATCTTTAAAATCTTCAATTTCAGAACTCTGATCTGTTTGACCTTGTATTTAAAAAAAAAGTTCTTCTTAGTTCACTTTAAATACATTCAAGATATACCAACTTCCTTTGATATTTACATCTCCTGCCACAATCCTACATATTTCTTCACTAGTTGGGCCATGCTGCATCCCCGAGTTGATCAGATATTCCGTGACTTTGCAAAACAGAATTCATACTGGAAATTCATAGGCTGTGTGGGTAAAAAGGGGGCCACCATTTTTCAAAAAAGAACACACTATTCAATGTGGTATTGTTCAAGCTATTTGAAGCCAGTATCATTAACTCATGTACTCATTCAGCATCAATATGCTCCATCTGAAGATTTAAAAAAGTGTAATCACATGATTGAGCCCTAGTTTGAAAAACTGCGCTCAACATATGGACTGTGGTTTATTCCTAATGCAAGTTACATTACTGGTACCTTTAGACACATAGGTGCTTGATTTTAAGACAATGCAACGAGGCCGCACAGCTGCAGGACTCATTTATACCAACAGAACATAGAACATTACAGTGCAGTACAGGCCCTTTCGGCTCTCGATGTTGCGCCGACCTGTGAAACCAATCTGAAGCCCATCTAACCTACACTATTCCATTATCATCCAAATGTTTATCCAAAGACCATTTAAATGCCCTTAAAGTTGGCGAGTCTACTACTGTTGCAGGCAGGGCATTCCACGCCCTTACTACTCTCTGAGTAAAGAACCTACCTCTGACATCTGTCCTATATCTTTCACCCCTCAATTTAAGGCTACGTCCCCTCGTGCTAGCCATCACCATCTGAGGAAAAAGGCTCTCACAGTCCACCCTATCCAATCCTCTGATCATCTTGTATGTCTCTATTAAGTCACCTCTTAACCTTCTTCTCTCTAACGAAAACAGCCTCAAGTCCCTCAGCCTTTCCTCATAAGACCTTCCCTCCATACCAGGCAACATCCTGGTAAATCTCCTCTGCACCCTTTCCAATCCTTCCACATCCATCCTATAATGCGGTGACCAGAACTGTACGCAATACCCCAAGTGCGGACGCACCAGAGTTTTGTACAGCTGCAACATCACCTCATGGCTCCGAAACTCAATCCCTCTACCAATAAAACCTAACACACCGTACGCCTTCTTAACAACCCTGTCAACCTGGGTGGCAACTTTCAGGGATCTATGCACATGGACACTGAGATCTCTCTGCTCGTCCACACTACCAAGAATCTTACCATTAGCCCAGTACTCTGTATTTCTGTTACTCCTTCCAAAGTGAATCACCTCACACTTTTCCGCATTAAACTCCATTTGCCACCTCTTAGCCCAGCTCCGCAGCTTATCTATGTCCCTCTGTAACCTGCAACATCCTTACGCACTGTCCACAACTCCACCGACTTTAGTGTCATCTGCAAATTTACTAACCCATCCTTCTACGCCCTCATCCACGTCATTTATAAAAATGACAAACAGCAGTAGCCCTAAAACAGATCCTTGTGGTACACCACTAGTAACTGAACTCCAGGATGAACATTTCCCATCAACCACCACCCTCTGTCTTCTTACAGCTAGCCAATTTCTGATCCAAACCACTAAATCACCCTCAATCCCATGCCTCCGAATCTTATTTTTACGCTGCTTCCTAATCTGACAAAATGTCTAATTGGACAACTGTAGTGTCAATTGCAACAGTAGGAACTAAATGATGATCCTGGTTTCCTGAGTTCGAGAGGCAATTTTCCAAGTTTGAAATTTGGAATACTGAAAATAGTAGAAAACAAAATAGTTGAAATATATAAATTATTCTATTGGGAAGACTAGGCAATTTAGCCAAATGAGTCTACACCAATTTCATGAAGTTATTGCAGATCCATTGCAATTATTGCATTGTAACCCAATTACAGCGTCATCAAGTCATACAGCTAACTCGTCCATGCCAACCAAGTTCCCAAACCAAAATAGTCTCACTTGCCTGCGTTTCCATTATTCATTAACAGGATGAGGATGTCGCTGGCTAGGCAGCATTTACTGTCCATCCCCAATCGCCCAGGCGGCAGTTCAGAGTCAACTACATTGCCGTGAGTCTGAGTCACATGCAGGCCAGACCAGGTAAGGATGGTAGTTTCCCTCCCGAAAGGACATTAGTTTGGCCCATATCCCTCTAAACCTTTCCTATTAACGTACCTGTCCAATTACCTTTTAAATGTTGCAACTGTACCTGCAGTTGCCTACTTCCGTTGGCAGTTCATTCCAAACACAAACCAAGTGCTGTGCGGAAAAGCTGCCCCTCAGGTCCCTTTTAAATCTTTCTCCTCTTAGCTTAAAAGTGTGCCCTCTTGTTGTGAAATTCCCTACCCTAGAAGAAAGATCTTTGCTACTCACCTTATCTATGCCCCTCATGATTTTATAAAGCTCTATAACATCACCCCTCAATCTCCAGGGAAAAAAGCACCAGCCTCTCCTTGTAACTCAAGCCTTCCATTACTAGCAACCTTGTAAATCTTTTATGAACCCTCTCCAATTTCATAGTGTCCTTCCTATAGCAAGGTGACCAGAACTGTACACAGCACTCTAAATGGGGCCTCACCAACTGTGCTGTACAACTGCAACCTGACATCCCAACTCCTACTCTCAATGGTCTGAGCAATGACAGCAAGCATGCTAAATACTTTCTTAGCCACCTTGTCTGTGATGCAACTTTCAAAGAACTATGTACGCGAACTCCTAGGCCTCGCTGTTCAACAACACTACCCAGGGTCCCACCATTGACTGTATAAATCCTGCCCTTGTTAGTCTTACCAAAATGCAATACCTTGCATTTATCCAGATTAAACTCTATTTGCCACTCCTCAGCCCTTGGCCCAATTGATCAATATCCCTTTGCTATCTCAGATAACCTTCTTCACCGATTACTTTACAACCAATTTTGGTGTCATTTGCAAAGTTACTAACCATGCCTCCTAAATTCCCATCCAAATCAGTCATACAAATGACAAACATTTACCTTTGCTCAATGCCCCTTGACAAATTGTTTGACAAAAATTTCAAAATTTAAAATAGTTGATCAAGCATCAACTGCAATTTGTCGCAGACTGAACATCTATCACTGTTAGCATTTTTAGAAATATTTCCGAACTTATCCCCGGGAAGTCTGATTATATCCCCTATTATTATACTTCACAACCTGAAGCAGCTGCTTTTGGTCTCCTTAAATCCCATTGATACACTTAAAACATCAAATTCATTCCTTAACCTTCTAAATAACAGGAATTTTAACCAGGCTGTGTGTAAATCTCATGTAGTAATTTACTTTTGCAGTCTAAATGTTAACCATTACATCTCCAGCTCACTCCCTCCAAGGCCATATGCCCCTACTAAGGGGGATGGGGCATAGCCTCTGTGACACAGCTTTTAGGCATAATGTCCAGCATCCTATTAGACCTTTCTATCTCATGAGGTGACTCAATTGAAGTATTTGCTAAAAAGTCAGGTTTGAGTTAGAACATACATATCCAGTCCATTACGAATGGCAACTGGAAGCTTTGAAAGCCCCAGATCTTCAACTGATTCAATTGCATATGTTCATGTAGCAACATACTATTAATAGCGAAAATTGTGCTGTTCTTTATGTTGTGTGTAAGGAACATCCAATTACTACTGCCTACCAAACAAATGCTTCACAAATGCACTGTTAGCTGTATCAACTAGTTACTTTTCTCTTGAATTAGGGGCAAAGGTGCAACTCAGATTAAAATAACTAGACAATGAGTTACAACAGAAGCTCAAATTAATTCTTCTCATTAGCTCACGGCCTCCGGTAACACTGTATTCCTTATGTAGGTAATGATTCATCAACTAGTCCGATTGATCAATGGAAGATAGCAAGAAATGTACTTCAGCTTGTTCTCAATGACTGCCATATCATATAACAAGCAAATATGTCTAATGAATTGAACTTCTGTTTGAACAAGGACCCAGGATTTCAATTAGGTTTTAGTCAATACGCTGTAGCAGTATATCTTTGGCTCCATTTCTCCCTCTGGATTTCATCAAGCGTGGAAAGTTCTTTGAAAAGATTGCGTGTACTTAGTTTTGGGTAGAAACGCATGCAGTAAATTTAGATTTTTAAGCATTGTCAAGTCTAAAAAAATTGCAATCCTTGAGCAAAAAGCTGCACAGCTCGACAGTCAACTGGACATAATTACAGCATTCCGTGACGATAGCTTCTTGCTAAGATGCTCCGTGGTCAGTCAAAACATTGCCAGCAGAAGCTGATGATTGGGAAATAAGGTTAAAAACAGGTCAGTACAGAATAGGAATCATTACGAGCGGCTAGATTTCTCTAGTAGGTATGGATCTTTAGGTAGAGTGACATGAATAGAAAAGGTGACAACTGGTAATTGGGCAATTACGAGGACACCAAGGAACAAGTGGTTAACCAAGAGAAAAAAAAAAAGTACAAAACAGCAAAATTCTGAGCACCAATGGAAACGTCTATAGTCAAGAGGCTATACAGCTTTTTACTAGCTGTGATCCGAGTTACAAACATGTGCTTTCTAGGTACCACAGGTCTGGGCATCAAGCAGTAAACAAAAAATGATTCCACAAAGGAAAGATGATCCAAAGACCTTTGTTCATGTGGGAACCAGTGACAGAACCTTCAACCTACTTTTAATTATGAACAGATTGAGATTAAGCAACAGAACCAGCTTTGGAGAAAGAGATCAACTGTCAACAAGCACCTAGAAGGTGAATGCAGAAGACAGCTGCAGACTTCTGAGAAACTGGAACTATTTTTGGGATGAGGCATGGGCTACTTGGGCAGTAACCTATATCTAAATCAGAGGGCAATCCATGTTCTTTGGGAAAGGCTAATTTGGCAGTGCAAGTCAAAGAAGAGAAAGAGCCCAAGAGAAACTGCACTTTTTTACGCGAGTGTATCACATGTATTTGCACAGATCTAGAAATAAAATGAGAGCTAGAAGCACAAATACCGAGAAAGATGTGATGTACTAGATGGAACCATAGCAGGTGCTATCTGACGATCTTTGAAGAATTTCTGGACTGCATTTTGTAGATAGCACATGTTGCTCTACCAAGCATTGGTAGTGGAGTGATTGAATGTTTATGGACATGATGCCAATCAAGCAAGCTGCTTTGTCCTGGATGATGTCAGGCTTCACGAGAGCTGCTGAAAGTGACACGGTCATTCTACTCATGGAATCATATCTTCAGACATCAAGCTATGGCTTGATTATCAAACAGCTGTCCAACATTGGCACTAGGTCCCACGTTAGTAGGGAGAACTTTTCAGGGTTGACAGGCCTGTTTTTGTTGCCATTTCTGGTGCCTAGGTCCATGCGAGATGGTCCGTCCACTTACGTGCATCTAGGTAATAATGCCATTACATTTTCACATTATTACACCCTTTGAGCTTACTTGTATTTTTATGCTCGTACACTCTGTCTCTTCCTTTTCAGTTCTGGGTACATGACCCAAGTAGTTGCCCTGTAATACTACCTCCTCTTTTCACTTGTGAGGGGATACTTCAGCTCACTAAAACCACCCTATTTAGTTTAAAGCCTGCTCCAAAGCCCTAATTATTGAATCCATCAGGATTGGCCCCAGCAGAATTTAAATGAAACCTGCTCCACCAGAAAAGAGCTTTTCTACCCAGTATTGATGAGTGTCCAATGAACTGAAATTCCATTCCTCCTACAATAATCTTGGAGTCTTATTTATTTACCCAATGCCAGTTTGCTACCTGAACCACATACAATTGCAAGATTCCCAACAAAAACAGAAATTGCTGGAGAAACCAAGCAGTTTTGGCAGCTTCTGTGGAGAGAAAACAAGTTAGCATTTTCAGTCATGACTCTTCCTCAGAACCAGTTCTGAAGGGTCACTGGAATCGAAACACTAACTCTGCTTTCTCTCCGCAGATGCTGCCAGACCTGCTAAGTTTCTCCAACAATTTCTGGTTTAGTTTTAGATTTCCAGCACCTGATTATTTTAGTGTTTCAACCAAGATTACCACCTTGGAGGTTCTACTTATTAAACTTAGCTCCTAACTCTCAAATTCTTTCAACAGAAACTCCTTTCCAGTCCTACCAAGGTAGCTGGTAGCAACATCCAAATTTGCAGAAGACTAAGTTATGAAACACAGGAGATTATGTAGCTTGAAGCGCAAAATTAAGAAAAATGGACTCAGACTAATAAAGGACCTGCACTATGGCAGAAGACTTTGGGGAAACTTGAGATAATTACCTTTGATCCAAAAAAAATCAAACTCCAGCTTCTGTTTCTTGGGGAGAAAGTAGTAATTGTCCACACTAAAGTATTACATAATATTAGAAAATCGATGCATTGGGTCTAAAAGTTTTAATGCATTGTTTCTCACAAACTCCTCCTCAGTTACATCTTGAAAGTAATAGGAAAACCTTTGAACTAACCTGATAACTTTGTGCTCATCAGGTCCTCCAGGGTTTTACCAGGTACATGTTTTTCAGACTGAAATATACACAAAGAAAACTATTTCTGTAATTTTCTCCTGATTCTGCTCAGCCCTGGATGATATTTATACTTTTGAAAAAAGTTATTTGTAAGTTTGCTGTGACTGCAACCATTTTTTTTTCAGAGTATGGCTGGCTACTGTCACAAATAAATTAACATACAGATCAGGACAAAAATTACATCAACTGACTATATCACATGGTCGGTATAACACAAGCAGTAAAAATGAAATACAGGATGATGATCAGAAAGTGTAGCAAATAATCAAAAACAGGGTGGCCCCATATGTCTGAAGCACCACAGTACAAACCTAGTCTCCAATATACTGTATATGATCCAATTTGAAGTAATTCTAACTTTTGAAATTGGCATAATTTAAGAGTATTCAAATTTGCATTTTTATGTAGATCATGCCCAAAGTCAAAAAGTTATTAATTGAAATTTAAGCTAAAATTAGCATCATAATACTGGTAAACCAATTTCCAAATAACAGCAAATATTACAGGATACATTCCGCACCTTTTTCTTACGGTTAACTCTGGCTTGTTTTCTTAGGAAACAAAGTGGAGAGTCAACGGGACGCCATGCTACTGGACCTATAAAGATAAAAAGTTTATATAAATGTTACTAAAAGTCATGCTTTATGAAATACAATATTACAAAAATCACTGCAAATGGATATTTATTGTTTCATTTCATTGTGCTAAAAAATTAAGATTCATCTATCTTTGACATAAAATCCTGCCTTTCCATTATTGTTAATTTCTAACAAGATCTTTATTCGGTCAAGTTAACCTGCTTGCAAATAAATTTTAAGTAAGCCACCACCAAGATAAAGCTTCAGTTAGCAAGACAGAATCTTCAGTCTTTCCAGAGAAAGGGCTCGAGTAGAAACCAAATGTTTCCCCCACAGTAATGGAATTCTGACAAGTCATTGCAATCTGTAGAGGAATTAACATTTCATTTAAATTCAGTGACAATTCTTACATCATGATGCAAAGGTTAAACTTGAATCCACTTAAATTCCAGTAAGTTACAATATGGCAGATGGAACAAGACAAAATTAAATGGAGGCTTCACTTACAGTCACCGCTAGATTTTAATAGGCAAATACTAAACCAGTTAACCAATGACAACTAGTCTCTCATACCATGTAACTGAATTACAAATGTATCACTTACAACAGATTAAATGCTTTGGACAAATTAACAAACACCATGTATCTTGTAAGCAATCATTACAGGAATTAATGTTCTGTTTGGACATGGTTAAATTGGAAATAATAACCTAATTAAAAAATTTTCATTGCTATTTAAAATCTTCAAATGTTCCAAAATATCAGTGGCATTTGGAAAAGGGAAGAATTAAACAAAAACTTGTTAATTTCATATGAAACAATTAAAACAGATGTACTCTACACAATAACCAAAGTCAAATCTGTGCTACCAAGAACAAACATTTTATATAAATGGATTGGTTAAATGTACACTTTTCTTTTCAGATATCTTAATTGGATTTGATGTGCTGTACTTTGCACCAACTCAAACTGTCAATCATTTCAGTCTTTATGCAAGAGGCATGGCAAACTTAAACATACAGACTGTATGGCATGAGCAGGATTCCACATATATTCTGATGTACCTACTTTGGGAACTAACCAATTAAACCAATGTGGCAACTGTAAGCAGTGGAGATTGTACCAATCATGCACACATGCTTGTGAGAAAATATTCTAAATGAAGAGGGATCAGAAACAAATAGATTAAGTGATGTTTAAACAAAACAAAGATCATGAACAAGACAACGAAACAGTGGTAGAGATCAAAATAATATTGAAGAAATTCAACAGATTTTAAGAGATGAACCTCATGGTTTTCTTGAACTGTGGTATTTCTCATGGACTTGTCCTCAGACCCATCACAATTCCTCTATTTCCCTGTATGCCTTCCATTAATTCTCTGTGCTGCTTACTAAATTGCCTTAAGTGCCCATAATGGCACTGTCACCTCCTTTCTAAGAGCAGAAACCAACGGGAGGTGGGGGGGAAAAGAGGTCTCCTGTGACACAGTGGTAGTGTACCTGGAGGTCCAGGTTCATGTCCCACTTGTTCAGAGGTGGGTAATAACATCTCTGAACAGGTTAATTAGAAAAGTAGGTTAGAAACCAACAGGTCTTTTCGCTTCCTACAATCTTTCAGTCCAATTCACACACTGGAGACTAACCCAGCCAGCCTCCTATCTGTCGCCATAAAAATATGACAAAAGCTGGAAATCTGGGAAAAACAAACAATGTTGGAGAAAATTTGTGGGGTGAGAAACAGAGTTAACATTTCAAGTCTGACATGACTCTTTCTCAGAACTTCTGAAGTGGAGCGGTACTAGACTTGAGATGTTAATCATTTCTCTCTCCGCAGATGCTTCTAGACCTGTTGCGTTTCTCCAGCATTGTGTTTGCTGCTGTCTGTGCTGCTCACCCCATCTACCACAACCCATTTGGCATCTACTTGTAAAGCAACAATCACTGGATTTTCTCCAGAATGTTTGTTTCTGATTAAATGAGCCGCTTTCCAGAGATGACCTTATTCTGAAAAAGTTCAACTGACATCCTGGCTTCAACTGACACTTGGCACAAGCCACAGAATCTAGTCATATTTTCAACCACCCATTCTAATATCTTTTCTTCGACAGTCCAGTACTCAGTTTGTTTTTTCCTCCCAACCCTCCAGTAATTTCTGCACTTGTTCAATGTATCTTGCTTCTGCTGTAAATCTCATGTCCACCTGCTATTCAGGTACACCTACTCTTTTAAAATCCCATTTTACCATTGATGCTCCTATGAGTACATGGTTTCCGCATCCACTGATCTGTTCAATAAGTCCTAAACCTCCATTTTTAAAAGCTTGTCTGGGGTAAGCTGTCCATTATCTCTCTCCTACATTGTTCCTCCCGACCATGGGGCTCATCATGGGACTCATCATGGGACTCAAAACAAATGAGTGCAGGCAGCTTGAATATATCTGATGCAAGATTAGTTTGGTTATCCATCACCAGGTTTGATTGAACTTTAAACACTTAACTGTGGGGCTCCACTGCTCGAGGATCATGCTAAAAGATTATCAACCCACCACCTCCAATGAATTCAATTCAATTCCCATTAGTTTGAGGTTCAATTGTCTGTTCTGACAACTGATTCCTACTATAAAACTACAATCTTTTAAGAAGATGGATCTTTGCTTTTTTTTTTGTTTTGAGGGCAAACCCAGCAGTTTTAACACCCTGCTCTGCTCAACCACAACCCTCCTCCCAACAAACTCTTGTTTTCACTCTGCCCTCCTTTCTCACTGGTCGTTTGAGATCAACTTGTACATAACACCCACTCATGCGCCCTTAATCTCACTATCACTAAACTACTAGAACCCAACATCCCTTCTGGGCTAATGCTAGTTGGAATTATAATGGTTTCCTCTTCATTTCAAAACAACAATCATCAAGCACCATCTTCAAAACCTCCATCCTTGCACTTGCAAGATCCCACCCCATCTCTAATCTGTCCCCCAAACTGATGAAACTTAAACCTCAAATTTGTTCACATTTCTCCCACAAATCAATACCGTGGTCTCCTTCTCTCCCGCCACAGAACTGAAATGGTCCACAAAGTTCAAAAATGACACACACACTGTTACTGTGACCACAGTATTTTATTTCCCACAATCTTTTGGCATAATCTAATGCTGCTCCATTATTCAGCTCAGTAGAACTGTTCTTGCTTGCCACTCTTACTTATACAATCATAATTAACTCTAATGTATGGAAAAGCAGTTCACCTGCTGAGAATACTACACTGATTAAAAAATTATTCCACTGTAAGTTTTCTAGATGATATTATGTGATGAGTTATTTTTTCTTACCTGATGGAGCATCAACAGTCATATCCTCAAGATTAATAATTAGATCATCTTCAAATGGATGGCTGTACTATAGAAATCCAGAAAAGATTACATTCGTTTGTCTATATTATCCAAAAGGAATTAAATTTGTATAAAAATTGCACTATATTGTAGATTTTATAAACACATGATAAAAAAGGTAAAATCACAATACTCCCAAAGAACCACAGGATTGTTCTCTCATTTGAGAGCAACAACTGGTGGTGGTTTAATGTGAGGGTCACCACACTCCAGGCAAAGGGGAAAGAGGTTGAGAAAGAACCTTTATGGTAACCTCAGCCAGAATTCACACTGTTGGCATCACCATGCATTGCAAACCAGCTGTCCAGTCAAATGAGCAAATTGACCACATTAACACCCTTCAAAAAGGCTAACTGCAATCTAAGTATCTTTTATTTGAGTTCAACCACTTAACTTTTTCCAAAGTAATTAACATGTTGACATCACATATTTAAAAGCATGGCGATCATAACAACATTTATATACATAAAGTTCTACATGTTTATGATTGACTATATGGTTACCATTTTTTCTGATCTATGTACTAAATTAGGAGGATAGTAAGAGATTAGCAAAATAACAGACATGGCATATGAAAGTTAACACATTAATTGACACATTTTGGTAAGAAGAAATAATGGATACAACACAAACTAAATGGTACAATTTCAATATGGCTTAAAAGACACCTGGCAGTGAGCACACATGCCAGGACAAAATTGAGAAGACTGTTTAAAAGCACGTGAGCCTTGATTTTCTTGAGAGAGAAAGGGTTTGTTCAAACCTCATTCCCCAGGCCTTACATTGCAAGCTTTGGCAAAGACTGGAAACAACCTGATCCTGCACTCTCTCAAATTGGCTTCAAAGTGTGAGACACATGAAATTTCCTAGACAAAATTCTGTCCCTCTCCCTGGCAACAGAGGTTTTTTGTAACCTTAATGTCATATCTGAGCTCAGGCCACGTTTCTGACCAGTTCCATCACTAAGATGGTTTATTGCTACCTCTGTAATATCAACCTACTTTACTCTGCACCAGCTCGCCTGCTGTCAAAAGCCACAATCACGTCTCTATTACATCTAGACATGACCAGTTCAACATACTTTTGGCTGGTCTCCCACATTCCTCTATGAGAGGTCATCCAAAATTCTTTGTCCTTACTTACTCCAAGTCCCACCACGTTTCCCATCATCCGTGTTCTCTGATCTTCCTTGGCTTCCAGTCAAACAAAACTATGATTTTAAAATTCCTCATCCCTTTTTGTAAATCTTTTCATATATCAGCAATTTCCTCCAGTCCCACTACACTCCAAGGTAACTGCGTTGATCTAATTCCAGGCACTAGAGTATCACCAGTTTCAGTTTGTCCAGCATCGTGTGGCCTTGCTTTTAGCAGCTCAGAGCTTGCTCTAGCAAGTGGAATTCCCTCCATAATCCTTTACAATGGTCCACTTCTTTTTTCAAAGGATCTACCTTTTTGATCAAATTTTTGGAAATGTGCACTATTACTTTCTGTGGCTTATTTACTTCATAACATTTCTTTAAAGTACCTTTGGACACTAATAATAATAATAATAATAATAAAAAAAATAATTATTATTATTATAAGCTACTATACTTTGTTGGAAGACTACAAAGATAAAACAATTAGGCCGTTGAGCCTTTAGGAAATACTAGTTTGGCATTAGCTGGAGCACTGTGCTCAATTTTTGGCAACATATATTCTGAATATATTAAGGGTTTAGTAGTCAGAGATTAATTAGAACCATAACAGGGATGACTTTAGTTATACAGATATAATAGAGAATCTGGGGTTGTTCTCCTTTGAGCAGAAAAGGTTAAGAGGTGGTTCAGTAGCAGAGGCAAAATCATTAAGGTCTTTAATGGAGTAAATATGAAACCAGCCCCATCAGCAAGAAAATAACAAGGTGTAGAGCTGGATGAACACAGCAGACCAAGCAGCATCAGAGGAGCAGGAAAGCTGATGTTTCGGGCCCCCCTTGTTATCTCAGATTCTCCAGCATCTGCAGTTCCTACTATCTCTCTCCATCAGCAAGAAGGTTGGTTTGCAAAAAATATACAAATACAGTAAAGGTAAAAGAGCTAGTGTGAGGTGAGAATTTCTTTTATGCAGTGATCAGTTTTGATCTGGAATGGATTACTTGAAAAAGTGTATTCATGAAAATGAACATTCCAAAAGAATGCAAAGAGGTTTCAAGGGGAACTGGACAAGCTATGTGAATGGGCAAGAACATGGCAGACGAAATGTAATGTAGTGAAGGGCGAAGTTATCCACGTTGGTAGAAAGACTGAAGGTGCACAGCATTTCTTAAACGGTGAGTGATAGGGAAACTACGCTCAAAGGGACCTGGGAGTCTATGACAGGCATTTTTAATCTACCTATTCAGAGATGTTATGACATATCTTTGGAACATGTAGGATATTAACCCAGGCTTCTTTTGTCAGAGATAGAGACACTAGCACTGTGCCACCGCAGCCCCTCTTTTCTATGTACATAAGTCACTGCAATATTGCATACAGGTGCAGCAAATAATTAGGAAGCAAATGTTATGTTAGCCTTTATTATACAAGAAATTGAGCTCAGGACTGAGGACACTTTGCTTCAATTGTATAGGACCTTAGTGAGACTGCACCCAGAATAATGTGCAGTTGCAGTCTCCTAAAGAAGGTATATATTTGCCATGGAGGAAGTGAAATTGAGGTTCACCAGACCAATTTCTCGGATGGCATGTGTACAGTTATACATGCGTACAGTGTACATGATCTTACTGAATCGTACAGCAGGCTCGAAGGTCAAGTAGTCTACTCCTGCTCCTATTTTGTATGTATGCATGTATATGTTCATATGTTTAGAGATTCAGGGGGAAATGGACCTGCATTCGCTAGAATTTAGAAGAATGAGAAATGGTGACATTGAAACTTGGAAAATTCAAAGATTTACAGAAGAGATTTTTCCCTTTTGGAGTGGGGGGGGTGGGTACATAAATGGAGCAATGCCCGCTCTCGCCCCAGCCCCAGCCGCCTCTCCTCCTGCCCACCCCAATGTCCTTCCCCACTCGCATGGGACCGGCTGCAGACCCGCACAATGTGGCGGCGACAGCAATGCACCGACTCGCCCCCGGCTAAAGTCGCCTGACAAGCTGACATGTACAAACTCCGGAGGGCAGCGGGCCCAGGCAGCACCAAGCTTCTCACTACCTTCAGGAATATTCGCTCCATTGTCCTCCTGAACTTGCAGCCGTTACGCTGAAGCCCCTCAGTTACCAGCAGCTTGTTCTCCGCCATAGCCAAAACCGCCTCCAACTGCCGCTCGTTCAAACCCGACGGCAACCGGCCTCTGATTGGCTCACCAGCGTCAACACGTCACAGCTCCCGCCGAGCCGGCCGAACACGCATAGGCACGTCGCATGCGTAAGGGGTGGCGGAAACTGATGTAACCAGCCCCGCCCCTCCCAAACGAAATGCGTGCTCTAGTATTAACGAATAGCGAGAAACTCTGACTCTCAGGATTAGAGATTGGAGATTTGATGAGTTACATTGCTTGGGGGGCCTAAGCAGAGAACTGCAGAGGGAATGCAAAGATATCATGAACTGAAAGGCAAACAGGGATAGCTGGTAAAGAGACACAACATAAGCTGTTTGACAGCAAATATCATGTGAAACGTAGCAAAATTAATCAAAATAGAGGAGGGTGGTCTAGAAGTCAATGCTCAGTCCAGAAGTCAGTCAGGTCCCACAGAAGAGGTGCTGTTCCTCAAACCTCGCTTTAATTGTACTGGACCTTAAGAACAAGGCAGTGAATTAAAGTGGTAAATACCTAAAAGGTCAGAGTTATTTCTGAATGCCAAAAATGTACTCTTTGTGATGGGAAACTCAGCAAATAAGCTGGGTGTGTGCCAACATTCAAAATACACAGAGGGGGTAAATTTGCACCCAAAGTGGCCAACGCACCCAGGAAAACTGAAATCCTGGAAATGGATAAAAAGGCCCTGAAAAGAAGTACTCCTAACTCAGGTAAAGACCAAGATCTAACTGACCAGCTACTGAATTGATCTTCCAACAATGTGCTATTGCCAAAAACCAAGAAAAAAAAATGAGAAAATTATCTAATTGGACCCTTTGCAGTTTGGACTCAAAGATTTTGTTACTTTTTCTATTTGTTTTCCCTTCCTTCATGACTTTTCTGCTGAGCAGTCTGTTTTATATGTCCTATTTGAGAATGAAAGTAGTAGATAATATGTTTTCCCTTTGTTAACAGATACGTTTGTCTGTAGTAAATACTTTTTTTTCTATTTACTAATGAGATCTGGGTGTGCAAGTGTCATGTTATAGACAGTAGTTCAAAGTCCAGCAAACTAACCACCCTACTAATTCAACTGGTCAATTATACTATTCCATGAGCAATCACAAACGTGAGTTCATTTCCACAGCACTCTTCAAGGAGTTTGTAACAGAAGTTTGGGGAGGGCGCAATGTAATATTTGTGAATGCAGACATAAGATTTAACATGAAATGAGTAATTAGTAACCGATAGGAGAGATATAACATTTCTCATACTATTAGATAAGATGGCATTGGAAACAGCTAAATGCATCCTGCACATGGAAGATGTACCCTGATCGCCTTAGTTAAGCATGGTATAACAAAAGCAATAAATTTGACAAAGGAATTAAAAGTAGCATTTCCTGTAAAAACCAAGAAGCCAGAGCTAATTTACATTGACATATCATTTAGGACTAGAAGAATTACAAGAAGAACTAGGTATACCAAGTAACAAGTCCGCAAAAATTAGAAATATAAAACATAGAAAACAGAAACACGAGTAGGCCATTTGGCCCTGCTCCACCATTTATTATAATCATGGCTGATCATCTCAATACCCTCTTCCTACTTCTCACCATAACATTTAAACCGAAGAACAATGTCTAATTTCTTGAAAACAATAGAGAATTCCACAGGTTTAACACTCTGGGTGTAGAAATTTCTCCTCTTGTCATAAATGGCTTAACTTGTATCTTTGGACTGTGACACTTCATTCTGAACTCCCAGTCATTGGGAACTCTCTTCCTGTGTTTACCTGTCTCATCCTGTTAGAGTTAGAAATAGCACCAAATGGTTTTTGAGAAGCTGAAGCCAATCTTAATGAATAACACACTGCTGAATGCCCCCAACTTTACTCAGCCTTTTAAAATGGCAATTGATGCTAGTGGCTTGGGGTAGGTGCTGTTTTGTAACAAGACGGTGATTCAGGAATGGAGAAGTCAATGGGTTACCTTCCTAAGAAACTGAACGAGTAAACGAAGTACTGTATAATGGAATAGAAGATTATGGAGTTGTAACTGACATTCTGAAGTTTATTGTAGTGTGTTGAAATAACACTGCATTTTGTCATTGTTTAATGGAGCAGTGAAGACCGAGACTATAGTTGAATTCTTCCAGTCCTTCTACGAGTCCATATTCCCTGCGTATGGCAGATAATCTTATTACATCACCTACTAAAGGAGTTAGTGAGAATGAAAAACAGAATCTCTGAAAACGAAAAGGTAGTTCTTGATAATCATACAGGAGGTCTCAAGAAAGGCTTAGAAAGAACCCGTGGTGTAGCAGGTATTTACAAAGGTAGGCAACTCAATCCTTTGAACCTGCTCCACCATTCAATAAGATTGTGACTGATCTGATTTTAACCTCAACTCTACATTCCTGCATTTCACAGATAATCTTTCATTGGTAATCAAAAATCAATCTACTTCTGTCTTAAAAATATTTAAACATTCTGCATCCACTGCCTTTTGAGGAAGGAAATTCCACAGACTCAATCCTCAGACAATTTTTTCCTTTATGTCTTAAATTAGCGACCCCTGATTTTTAAACTGACTCCTGGTTCTAGAACTTCCCACAAGAGCAAATATTGTTTCCACATCCATCAGATAAAATCCCTTCAGGATATTATATGTTTCAATTAACTCATCTCTGACTCTAAACTCCAAAGGATACAGGCTCAGCCTATCTTGCCTTCAAACACATCATTCTTTGCAAATAACACAAGGTTATGTACACCCCAATTCTCAGTCTTCCATTCTCTAGTTGAAGATTCAACCTTTCAATGCCTTTAAAAGGTGATTTCTCCTCCCTTTCCTTTTAACAAGAGAATTTGCAGAACAGCAGCATGCAGGGAAACGGTGAGAGAGAACAGCAACCAGGATCACAAAAACCCCACAGTGCAGATAGTGGCCATTCGGTCCATCAAGTCTGTACCAATCCTCCAAAGAGCATCCCAACTAGTCACAACCCCATCTATCCCTGTAACCTCACATTTACCATGGCTTACTCACCTCGCTTGCACATCCCTGGACACTATGGGCAATTCAGCATGGCCAATCCACCTAACCTGTACATCTTTGGTTTCCACCCACAGTCCAGAGTACCCTGAGGAAAACAAACAGACATGGGAGAATGTGCAAATTCCATGCAGGCAGTCGCCTAAGGCTGGAATTTGAACCTGTGCTCCTGGTGCTGACAGGCAGTAGTGTTGACCAGTGTGCCACCCTTAAATTTTCCATTATTTCTCCACACAGGTGGAAGACAAAGAGATCCAGCTGCTTACTCAGCTGAGCCCACAGCAAATGATCAAAACCAAAGGATCATCTCTGGGCAAAACTGCCCCGAATACAGACACACATAGCCAAAATGTGTAGCCACATATTCCCGCTCAACTTGAGTAAGGCAACAGTGAATATATAACTCACTACTGATTCCAGTCACTAATTTTTAAACTGCAACACCATCTTCTACCATTCCCTTTGTCTAAAGCAGTATCCATTCCATATTTTTCTAGTCTACAAGACAAACGTTTTGACAAGTTAGACCAAAGATTTATTTCCATGCTATATGACTATGACTCTATGGTCTTTACAGCGACCGGTTTAGTTGAGAACATTCTCAAAAGTAGGAACAGATGGATCAGTGCCATGGAAGAAAATTCCGACTACAGAATCATGTAATTGCTGTCAATGATGGCCCAGAAACAGAGATTGTAGGATAGGGGTTGAATTCCAAGCGAGGTACACTTAAAAGTAGTTCCAACCTGTCAAACTAACCTTCTGATGTGTTGTTGGTGCTATTTTTGGATATTGTATCATGAGTGACACATTTGAAAGAAGAAAAAAATTGGTTAATTCAGAGGTCAAAGGCTGAATCAATTTTTTTAATTCTCTCGAACAACATTTCAAAACAATATTTGAACAAACAGCAAAAAGCTGTAAGTACTTATCTTACAAGGTAGAAAATCCGTTTGACCTTCTTGATTATTTAGCTAAGAATATAGTACATTTTTTTAAAATGACAAAAAAACTCTTAGTCAGAACATTATTTGAAAAACAGAAAAATAAGTACATTGAAATCTTAAACATGCACTGATAGTCCACTTTTACTAATCATCCCAAACCATTTTTACATTATCAATAGTCAAATACAGGATAACTTGACAACAGCTGAATTGAAGTTTCAGATATCCTTGATTAATAAAATTACAGGTGCCTGTAAGTGTGGATGAAAGGAATATTCTAGCCTCCAACATGATTCAGAGCATTACTAGTCAAAGATTAGGCTGTCTTATATTTAAACCATTAAACACTTAAATAAAATATTTTGACATGCTCATATACCACATGTTCGTAAAATGAAAAATTAGCTGAGTAGTAATGTTCTTCAGTCATATAATAGTTCTCTACTATAAGAAAAATTTAACAAAATATAAGGCATGATTTGTAAACAAAAGGATTGATTTTGTTCTATTTTTTCCTGCTGGAGACATAAATACGTTTATCTTTAAACTTAGCAAACTGAAAATGTTCCTTAATATTAGCTTATGATATTCAGCCTTTCCAATTGAACAAATCACTTGCACAATACTGAAAAAGTAGCCAAGGAATGTATTTGAAGATTTGCTTCCTCTTCCAAAGTTTTAAGCAGCTGTTCCAAGTATTCAGTTATCTTCAGATTGCTTTGTAACTGGCTGATGAAAAAAAAGAGAAAAATCAGAACATTACATGGAACCTTTCAAGAAAACCATGACATTCAAACTTGGCAATAATGCATGTGGTTTATTTTTCCATTTAATATTAGTTCATTCCAAAAGATTTCCCAAACTCCTTTGCCAGTTCAGATGACTGTGTAGAATACTTAAGTTTGTTAATTTCTCTGACCCTGCAAACGTCAGTGGAGTTGATCTCAAAAAGGTCAGAGGGGTGTGTGCCGGCACTGTCCCTATGCTGCAGTTCATGCGTCCATAATTGCTCAATTCTACTGGTAAAAATGATTTGTCAGGTCACAAATGGCATGAGTCAGATGAAAACAGTGTTCTCTCCACTCTTCATTTTGGACTGATTTTCCTGGGCAGACACTATTTGGATGTAATGAATATAGTATACCAAAGTTGATTAGCAAGAGACAGATTTTAAGAAGCTAGAGTACTCGAATTTCCTGGATTCTGATGGAGAAAGCAGATTTGAGCACTACAATTGCACTTAGGATCAGGCAATGGTGTTACGATAATGTCAATGGACTAGTAATCCAAAATCCGAGATAATGTACTGGGTTTGAATACCATTAGGGCAGATAAAGAGATAAAGAGATTTGAATTCAGTTTTTAAAAACTGGCCGAATGGAGATAATATAACTACTAACCATTATCATTAGAAAAAAACCCTGATGTGGAGATGCCAGTGTTAGACTGGGATGGACAAAGTCAGAAGTCACACAACACCAGGTTATAGTCCAGTAGGTTTATATGAGAGCAAAACGCTGCTCTTTTGTCAGGTAAAGTGGAGGGATGCGCACAGGCACAGAATTTATATACAGAAAGATAATGGCAAGATAACTCCAGGTAATTAAGAGTATCAAACCAAATACAAATGGTCTGAGTGGAGTGTTGACAGGCTAAATAACAAGTCTTTGCAGGTGATCGAAAGTGTCAAACAGTGCGAGTAAAGTGTCAACAGCTGAATAGCAAGTGAAGGGATGACCTATGATCCAATTAATAATTACAAAAAAATCAAAAATAAGACGGTGCTAGAGACAAACGAAACGGCTGGAATGACATGATAGGCGTAAGAGTTGCATGCAGAGGGTCGAACCAAAGTAACAAGTAATCCAAAATAGTACAAACTAATTAAGGTAGAGAGATAATAACAAGTCATCAAGGTTATGGTGTCAAAACAGAACAGTAAGGAAGATTTTACACAGAACAGGATGGCAGGGTTACATGTAGCGTGACATGAACCCAAGATCACAGTTGAGGCTGTTCTCATGAGTATGGAACTTGGCTATCAGTTTCTGTTTGGCAATTCTGTGTTGTTGTGTATCTCGAATGTTGTCTTGGAGAATGCTTACCCGAAGAACGGACGCTGAATGTCCTTGACCACTGAAGTGTTCCCCACCTGGGAGGGTACATGCCTGCCTGGCGATGGTTGCCGCAGTGTCCATTTATTTATTGTTGTGGTGTCTGCATTGTCTCATTGATATACCATGCCTAGGTATGCCTTTCCTGCAGCATATGAGGTAGACAATACTGGCTGAGTCACATGAATGCATACCGTGTACCTGGTGGGTGGTGTTCCCATCTGTGATGGTAGTTTCCATGTTGATGATCTGACATGTCTTGCAGAGGTTGCTGTGGCATGATTGTGTAGTGTTGTGTTGCTATTCTCCCGAACGCTGGATAGTTTGCCGCGAATGATGATCTATTTGAGATTAAGTGGTTGTTTGAAGTTAGGTGGTTGTTTGAAGGTGAGAATGCAGGTGTAGGGGTGGCTTTGGTGAGATATTCATCATCGATGACATGTTGAAGGCTGCGAAGAACATGGTGTAGTTTCTTTGCTCCGGGGAATTACTGGATGACAAAGGGTACTCTATTGATTGTGTCCTGTGTCTGTCTTCAGAGGAGGTCGTTGCCGTTTTTTGCTGTGGCACATTGGAACTGGCGATCAATGAGTTGAGCATCGTATCCCATGCTTATCATCGTTCAGCAATGGTCGCATTCTTCCTCGTCTGAGCAGATCCTATGTATTTGGAGGGCTTATCCGTAGGAGATAGCTTCTTTAACATGTTTGGGGTAGAATCTGGAGAAGTGAAGTATTGTGTGGTCATCCATGGGTTTGTGGGAGAGTGAAATACTGAGGTGTTTGTCCTTGGAGATGCATTTGTCCAAAAATTAGACTGATTCTGAAGAGGAGTCCATGTTAGGTCTGGTTGTGGAATGAAACTTGTTGATATCGTTGTGTAGTCATTTCAGCGATTCCTCGCCACGAGTCCAAAGGAAGTAAATGTCAATGTGTCTGTTGTATGTCAGTTAATTGGAGGTCCTGTGCAGTGAAGAAGTTTTGCTCGAATGTATGCATGAAAATGTTGGTGTACTGGGTCCCTGTGGCTGTTCTAGATGAAGGACTGGTTGTCAAAGGTGAAGACATTGTGGTTGAGGATGAAGCAGATGAGTTGTAAGATGACATCTGAGAACTGGTAGTTGTCAGTGTTGAGTACTGAGGCTGCTGGAGTGATGCCGTCATCGTGAGGGATGCAGGTGTACAGTGTTAAATGTCCATTGTGATGAGGAATGTTCTTAGTTCAACTGGTCCATAGGTATTGAGTTTCTGTCAGACGTCTGTAGTATTGCAACAGAAGCTGGGGGTTCCTTGTACTATGGGATTCAAGATGCCCTCAACGTAGCCAGAGAAGTTCTCATGCAGGGTCCCACTGCCTGATACAATGGGACGTCCAGGAATAGTTATACATACATCAAATTGGATTCTACTAGATTTGATGTTTCATTTTTTGACAGTTTTTGGAATAGCCACTTAAATTGTATTGTTTGGTAATAAGATTGTAAAATTAGTAAATTTTTTCTTAAGTTTTTCTGTTACAATTTTAATTAATCCTACTCTCAATAAGTAAAGTGGAGAAGTATATATTCTGGTAAAGAAATCCTGGACCCTTAGATATTTCTGAGACGTGTATAGCATAGCTAAGGTTCATTAAACAGGACATTTAGATGAATGTAACATTCTCAGGCAGCTTCTTCCCCTGTTGGATACATGAAACATTCTTGTTTCAATCCTATTTACGTCCCTCTCCACAACTTTCTCCAATCCATCGATGACACCATTGGTGTTGCTTCCCTCTCTCATTTAGTATTGAAAAAAAATGATCAATTTTCCTTCTAAATTCCATCCTGTCCTCACCTTCACCTGGGTCCATAGGTTTTCTCCCTTCCCTTCTTCAGTAACTGTTTTCATTTCTGGGATTAGGCCATCCATTGATATACACTACAAACCCACCGACTCCCACGGTCACCTCGACTACACAACTTCACGCCTTGCTTCCTGTAAGTACTCCATCCCATTCTCTCATTTTCTCCATCTCAACTGATCTGATGATGCCACCATCCACAGGGGCACCTCCGAAACCTCCAACTTTTTCCTCAACTGAGGATTCCCCACTACCATGGTCACAGAGCCCGTAGCTGTGTTCAGCCCATCTCCTGCACTTCTGCCTTCATCCCTTCACTTCCCTACCACAACAAGACAAGGCTCCCCAGGTCCTCACTTACATTCCCACCAACCTCTACATCCAAAGAATTGTAAGCCGTGATTTCTGTCACCTCCAATAAGATGCCACAACCAGACACATACCCCCTTCCCTTATCATTCTGCAGGGACCATTCCTTCTGGGACATTCTTGTACACTCTGGTATACTCTTCCATTTCCGATACCTCCTCACACTCTCATAGCACCCTCCCAAGCAATCGCAAAAGGTATAATATCTGCCCACTTACCTCCTCTATCCTCACCATCCAAGGCCCAAGACACACCTTCGAGGTGAAGCAATAATTTCCCTGTGCTTCATTCAATCTAACCTACTATATTTGCTAAACAAAAAAAACCAAAAGAGTGGATATGCTGGAATCAGAAACAAAAACAGAAATTGCTAAAAAAGCAGGGCTGGCAGTATCCATGGAGAGAAATCAGAGTTAATGTTTTAGGTCCAGTGACCCTGAGGAAACATCAACTCTGATTTCTCTCCATGGATACTGCCAGACCTGCAGTGTTTTTCCAGCAATTTCTGTTTTTTTCTATTGTATTTACCGTTCACAATGTGGCATTCTCTAGATTGAGGAGACACAACACAGACTGGGTGACCATTTTACAGAATTCCTATGCGCTGTGCACAAAAATGATCCTGAGTTTCCAGAAGTCTGCCACTTCAACACACTACTATGTTCCCACACCAACATTTCTGTTGCAGGCTTTCTGCAGTGTTCCAGCAAGCCTCAGCACAAACTCAAAGAACAACATCTCATTTTCTGCTTGAGGACCCTGTAGCTTCTTGTACTCAACGTTGAGTTCAATAACTTTAGAGCTCGATTCCATCCTTTCATGTTTTTTAACCACCCACCGCCGGTCCTATTATGATATGGGTTGCTTAACACACAGTCACCCATTCTCACATACTCCAAGGCGAATTATCACATTATATTGCATTCAGCATGACTACCCAATTTTATCATCACTTAACTCTTATCATCACTTATTCGCTTTCCTTCTATCCCGGCCTACTATCCATAATCTCCTTCTTTACCTACCCCTTCAGTACTGCATGAGTTCAGGAATAAAGCCACTTCCAAATTAATGCAATTACTACCAGTTTGAAAAAAAAGTATTCTAGATTTACATACAGTATGGACCTCGTTCAATAATTGTACAGTGATCTGTTGATAAATATTCAATTTCTCTTTAGCTTTTTTCAGCTTTGTCACAGCCTGATGTATTTTCTGCTCTGCTTCCTGAGCTCTTGTGATCAAACTTTCAGATGAAGATTCAAGTTGTTCTCTTAAACTCTTCTCATAATTGAAAAAATAGTGACGCTACATAAAGATAAGCACACAATAATTAGCTAACCAACAAATAAACAGTCAAAAAGTTGTGAAGTTTAAAATTGATGAACCCAAGAATTAAAAACTTTAAAAAAAAGCAGAAGGAGGAAACGAGAATCAAAATGGGAAGGGATTCTTGTGTCTCTTATGACTATTAAAAGAAAACATGTATAAATGGAGCAATGTTGTTTCACAATTCAAATTTGAAGCGTGATGAAGGTTCATATCATTGCAGTTTGAGCATTTGGGCTCCAAAGTGGAAGAAAGATCAATTTTCATTTTCAATTTTGATACTTTTTTAAATAAAAGGTTACAAGTTAATTTTGAACAGTGAGTTCAGCCTTTACAAGAAGTCATGTGATTTAAGCTAAATGACCAGCAAGCCAAGAGTTTGCTGATTTGAGTTGTGTGTGAGAGAGAAATAGACAGAGGAGGGATAAAAAGAGAGGCCAGAAGCAGGTTCATGCAGGAGGAAGAGGTATTAATAACAGCATTTCTGTTGTTGTAAGTCTCCCAGCAGTTAGAAAAGTTCTGAGTTTACTTATGCGTTAGTGAAAAGAAAGGTCCAGAAGCAGAGGCTATGTGGTGGTATAAATGAAAAAGACATCTTACGTGCCATTGAAGACAAATTCAGTAAACACATGTTAAATAATAAAAGTTGAAATTGCAGCTTTAAGTTTCTCGAGGAAAGGCATTAAAGAAAACAGCATTGAACAAATGCACAGAAATTTGTTATTAGAAACCCAAATTATATAAATTGAAATGATTGTAAATAGAACCATCACACACTCTCAACATAACCACAAAATGTGAAGGCAACACCGGGGCAATAAATCTCAAAATTCCTGCTTGCTGGATTTTCAGGGAGATGTTGCATTTGGTTGGTAGAAATAGGGTGCAATTCGGAGACTAGACTTGAGAAATGGACCGAGTTGGGGTTTAATCTGGATCTTGAAGAGCAACCAATTTTAACCAATTAAAAGAGTGTGCATTAAAATGGAAACTCCACAAAGTCATTTCTGAAGGGGAGGTTGGACTCTAAGTAATGCAATGGAAAATAGAAAGTTTGAGGTAAGTCCGGGGAAAAAGGTCAGAGTGCAATACGCACTCTTCTGCACGTTGGTTACTCAGCTGGCTTGGGATCTTGACCAAATTGATGCACGTGCTGCATGCTGGGCTGTAGTGGAACAAATGATAGGACTGCTTATGGCCAGATTTTGCAGCTTAAAATGGTCTGGAGTAGGATCTCCACTATAGTCCAAACAGAGTGTGTTGCACCATCCTGGAATGCTGTGTTTTGTATAACTGCAGCATGCATTGAGGGTGATGTGGTCTGAGAAACTGGTGGAACATGGAGTTGTCTTCTGAGAAGGGCAAGGACATTAGGGAGGAAGAAGGGCTCCCGAATGATTATAGAGCTCAGCTGTGAGCCCAGAAGGCAGACATGGCCTGATTGACGGTTCCAGTAGATGCTAACTGTGTATAGAAGGTCATGTTTCAATAGTCAAGGTTGAAATGCCAGCAATTTGGTTCACACTGGCTAACAATAAAACTCATGTTTGGACTTGTCCAAAAACTTTCCTGCACGGGAAGTTCCCATGAGGACAATGACAACATGTAGGTGATGAGTGGGCATCGGGGTAAAAGTATCGGAGCCTCAGAGATGGTGCTCAGATGGGATACATCTAAGGACGGGCAAGCTGCAGGGTATGTTGTTTAAATGGCAACTAAGTGAGAGAATGGGGTAATATGTGCGAGACTGTGTCAGCCATGTGTGCTGTGGGGAGAATACTTTTATTTTGGCTGCAGTGCCATTATATTGCTGGTGAGAGACAATGCTGGATTGCTCACATCCACATTCAGAGTAGCATCTCCAAGATGGCATGGCTGCAATGAATGCCTGTCCTTTGGCACATATCCGGAATGAAGTTGTCCTGGGAAATGGCATGTGGCAAGAAGAGGATAGAACAGGATGTGACAGATACCACAGAGGCAGGGTGGGTAGTAAATGAGGTGTACTTGCTAAGATACGACAAGGAATCTCACTGGACCTTGTCGTGAGATTTCCTCTGAAAAAACTTGATGTAATTCGCACTCAGCAATAAAAATGTAAGATTCAACCCCACTATTTTTACATAAACTACAGAAAATGGCGAGAGAAACTAACTTTTAAGACTATACAATAAAATAGATTATGGAAAGTGGTCTCTTTTACTGTAATATGTTATACTGTAAATTGATAACAGTAGACTTACCATGGGGAAAGTAACAAGTTCTTCTGCTGCCATACAATGAAGATTCTCTTTTGAAATATGGTAATTTGGTGGTAGAAAGTGACTCAGGAGATTCCTTTACAATCAAAAAAGTCCTCTGTTAGTTATTTCTTCTGATAACTATTATTTATTTAAATGACAATATTAGGGGTTATGTTGCAGGATAAATATCAGTCATTTGCAATCACAAAGAGAAGAGTGAGCTGTGAATCTTGGGAATTATCTACCCCCCAAAGCTGTAGAGTCACTAAGTATGTTCAGAGACTGACATAGATTGATATGAGGGCACAAACAGAATTAAGACTAGGAGTCCTTGCAGCAACTGTGGGGAAAAAAATAAGGTTAACAGCGAGGTAACTCGGTTCTATTCTGTTCAGTTCTGAAGTAGTCATATCAGCTTTGAAACATTGTTTCATTCTCTCCACAGACACTGACAGACTTGGTGAGATTCATCAGTATTTTCTATGTTTGTTTCAGATTTCCAATGCTCGGAAAACATTTTCTTTCATTCAAGAATAGGAGTGAAATGTGATAAAGTAAAATTTATGGAGAGGACCAGACTTGATCTTACTGAACAAAAACAGAAGTTGCTGGAAAAGCTCAGCAAGTCTGGCAGCATCTGTGAAGAGAAACCAGACCTGCTGAGCTTTCCCAGTAACTTCTGTTTTTGTTTCTGATTTACAGCATCTGCAGTTCTTTTGGTTTTACTGAATACTGGAGAATGCTGTAGGTGGATATATAACACGCTCGTGCTCCTATTTGCTTTGTTTGAATGACAAATATAATGGTCAATGGTTTCATTCTTTCTAGTACAATATAAAATGCCACCAGTTATGTAGTGGGACCTTCAATGTTTAACTTCAATATGTAACATCTGAATTACAGTATAATTTACTTGGTAGCACTTTGCAAGACAGAAAACATAATCTTTGGAAAGCTTTATATACACACGCAGCTTGGTGATATATATGAAATAATTATGGTACAAATTGAAATTTAAGTTGTGATATTGAGGAATTTTAAATATTGGAACTCTAGAAAAGAAAACCTACCGAAAATTCGATACAATTCCTTCTACTGTTTCATTACCGATACCAGGCTTATTAATATACACATGGTCTGCAATGCTGCAGGGAGTCAAAAATAAGCCACCAGTACTGCCATCCTGCACACTTTTGTTCTGAAATCTAAGGAATAATTATCAATGTGCCATCAACAAAATAGTGATATTTCGATCTGTAAATATTCATCTGATGATCATTCATACTTTAGTCTTGTTCCATTTACAGTATTATACTTTACAAGTAAACAGACTAAAAAAAAATTCAACCAGCATTTTGTGTATATACGATGCAAGCCCGTCACGGAAGATTATCTCACTTTTCCTTTCTTTGTGATCCTCTTTCATCACTTCAGGTAAACAGTGGGGTCAGAGTGATGTAAAATTGGATGCAAAGAAATTCAACTGAAAGAAAATATTCAGTACATAGCTTGTCTAAATAACTAATTTAATTTTTGGCTTTTAAAAAATGTGCAAAGTGGAATGTAAAATTTCTGTTAAAAATGCTAAGATTGTAATACAATAAAAGTACGTCTCTCACCAATCTATTTAATTGTCTAAAAAACTTGACAATTTGCTCACCTTTCACTACCTGAAGAAACTATTACATTTTCCTTTACTTCCCAATGGAAACATGTGGACCCAACACTACATCCATTCTTCACAGTTTCATTCTTTACTAATGCTTGAGTCATGCAGTTACCTGCAATTTAATGAGTTCACATTAATCATCACGTATGTACGTGGTTTTAAAAATGGCACACCACTCACAGGTAGTATTACAGGATTCTGCATTACTGACAAATCTAACGGCTGCAACTAATTCAAGGACATCTCCAGAGTGCTCTTAATGCAGAAGAGAACAGTAGTCAGTCCTAAACCAGAAGTTCTCATTTCTTTGGGCTGATGTCACCATGCCAACTTTTCAAAGTCTAGTGTTGATTTATCTCATGGGGTGGAATCTTCTGGTCCTGAAGGTCTTGAGCCTGAAGGTGACAGGCAACATAATTAGGTGAGACAGCGGCATCTCCAAATGCTGTCACCTTCCTCCCTCTGTCTGAATCAAGCTCGAGGTAGATGAGCTGCACCTTACATTGAAAAACCTCTATATTGAAAAAACCCTCAAAAACCCTAGAATGCTCACCTGTACTTAGACGATCTTTCAATTCCAAATACATGTATGCAAACACAAGTCATCTTGAAAACTGTCACAACACATCCCTCAAAGACCTGAGCTGCCAATCCCTTTCAAAACTTCTATATTTCCTGCAATCCTCCTGGAAACGATGTGTGCCTGAAAATTCTTGGAAAATCTCTAGAGTATTTGTGAACCAAACAGCCAAAACCAACAGTCCTACAAAGTCCTTTTTGAAACCCACAGATTATCCTGTACATTAAAAATACATTCACAAGATGCAAGTGCTATTGGCCCAGAGGGAAGTTAAGCCTCAGGTCCGGACTCTCATTGGTGAGACCAGGTAAAGATGGTAATTGTTTTTCCCAAAGAAGGACGCTGATGAACCATTTGTTTTTTTTTTTAACAGAAATCAACAGTGGTTACATGGCCACCATTAGGCAAGCTTTTTATTCCGTATTTCTTGAAATCCAAATTTCGCCATCTACAGTGGTGAGATTTGAATCCAATTCCTAGAATATTAATCTGGGTTTCTAGGTCCAGTGACACCACCACTATACTAACACCTCCCCAACAGGATGCTCACAAAGGATTTCAATTGAAATAATTGAAACTGGTCAATCAGGAATTGAAAACAATGCAATCTATACACTTTCCAACATCAAATACATAATTGTTCAGCAACTAAAAGACACAGAATGGATTTTACTTTATCATGTTTCAGATATTCACTTGAAACATCTTTGAGAGGCACCATCACTGGTACTTGATTGTTGTGATCAGAATAATCTATTCTGAAAGCTTAATTTATTCCCTTTCCCCTCCAATTCTCATGGATGCAGGGTCATTGACATGGACAGAATTTGTTACCCATCCCTAACTGCGTTTAAATTGAGTGGTTTGCTAGGCCCATTTGAAAGGGCAGTTAGATGCAAACATAAATCATCCTGAAAACTCTCACAACACATCCCTCAAAGACATGAGCTGCCAATTCCTCTCAAAACTCCAACATTTCCTGCAATCCTCCTGAAAACCAAGAGTGCCTGAAAATTCTCAGAAAGTCCTGTGGGCCCAGAGTCACATATAGAACAGGCAAGGATGGTAGATTCCCTCCCTAAAAGGGCATTAGTGAACGAGATGGGTTCTTTTTACAATAACCAATGGAAGTTTCACATTCATCTTTACTATGAATAGCTTTCAATTCCAGATTTATGAATTTAAAATTTGAGCAGCCGCCATAGGGGAATTTGAAACTGTGTCCCAAGAGCATTGGTCTAGGCTTCTGGATTACTAGTCCAATGACAATATTACTGCACCACTGTCTCCCCTTTATTTTAGCATCTGTTGTGTTAGTTTAGGTACAACAGCCAAAAGCCAACCACTTAAGTTAACTTCTGAAGGTATTAATTAGACAATACAATTCATGGTAGAAGTAGTATAAAAATAATAATGGTCTTACTGTGCAGTAGTATAGGATTTTCATTTTGGACCTTACTAACTGGAGCCTACAAGTAAATACAACAAATTACAAAACAGGTAAAATCCAATCAATGTTCAGTTGGTTAAATTTAAGGAAAGATTTATAAAACATAATTAGGTTGTAGTTCACACTTCCATTGTTTGGGTATAGAGCAGAACTTCTGTTGTGATGTTTCCTGTGAGCCAGAGGGTTTAAAAGAGTGGATATTATAGAAAATAGCACTTCACTGGGTAGCCCTGATAACTGTCTGTATTGGAATGATTGCCAAGACTTTCGTGGCTTCTTGAAGTTGCCTCGGAAGCATGGAGATAAAGAAAGAGCACGATGCCACTTTGGGATGTCTTCCTAACAGTCCTGTCACCGGGCAAGCTTTCCAGTAGGAGTACTGGACATTGTTTGGCAGACAGTCAAACAGCGGTGGTCATCAAATTAAGTAACTAGTTGGTCTGATGGTCCACTGAAGCAAAGTTGTAGTGTTGAGTTTTACATTGAATAAGAGTTATTAGCACCATTGATCAGATGGGTGTCAGGGATCATGTTGACTGGGATCAGCAGCCAGTGATCTCCATTGACAGCTGATCTTAGAATGGCTATAGTGAAGCACAGGCCAGTTAAAAAATACCAATATAAAAAAAAGTTCTATTACCACCAGTGTATTCACAATGGCTTCTTCAGTAGAATCCACTGTCTTGTAGGATTGTTTTTCTAAGCTTACAGCAGATTTGGATTTCCCATAGATTCTTATTGTTTTCCCATTTCTTGATGACCTGTAGTATTTGGTCTGGGACAAGGGAATTCTTTCTGAAGATTCTGATCTTCTGTTATGATTGGAATAAAAAGATGGAATTCGTCTTTTTCGAGTGGAAACAGGTAAAGGGAATGGATTAGATTCTGATGAAGCAATGTCCTGTGTAAATAAACAAAGATTCACATTATATTCTCACAAACGTTTTTTCTCTGCAGCTTGTAAGCAAAATTGCCAGAAATATACTGGACATTTGAGGCAAAAATTATTTTTTGTTTATAAAAGTATAGTGCACAGAATCGTGTGCATAAAAAGGTTAGCAAAATATGCCGATAAACTAGTTTAAAATGTCTGGAAATTGTCTTAACTACCACTAATAAACTAGTTATATTATCTATACAGATTTACAGAAATCACCTGCAAAGTATAAAGAAATTTTTTTTTAAATTACCGTGAATTTCAGGAAATGGTTATAAGTATATGTGAATATTGCATTAAGAACATGCAAGTATTTAGAACTACCTTAGAAATAGACTTCTTATTTAAGTCTGATGGAAATTTGTATGTTAAGGGCTTGACTGGAGATGTTTTCTGTAAGTCAAACAGAATTTAATATAAATCATCCTGAAATGCTGTAAGGCAATGATAAAACAAGTGGGCTTTCACTGGTTTAGAAGAATCCATACAGTGTGGAAATAGGCCCTTCAGCCCAACAAGTCCACACTGACCCTTGGAACATCCCAGCCAGACCCATCCCCCTATAACCCACACACCCCTGAACACTATGGGTAATTTAGCATGGCCAATCCACCTAGCCTGCACATCTTTGGACTGTGGGAGGAAACCGGAGCACCTGGAGGAAACCCACGCAGACACAGGGAGAATGTGCAAACTCCACACAGACAGACAGACAGTCACCTGGGGCTGGAATTGAACCCAGGACCCTGGCGCTATGAGGCTGCAGTGCTAACCACTGAGCCACCATGCCGGTGTATGTAACCTACATGAAACAGAACAATGTAGCAACAACTAAAAAAAACTGTCATTAACTTGGAAATTGTCTAGAAGCACTCGACATCAGAGCAGAAAAACACCAACCGGATAAATAAGCAAACAATAAGTGATGGTATGAAAGTTAGCAAACACGACCGATGTCTTGACAAAAATCTCCCACACTTCAGCAGTGGCTAGAATACGACCATACACAAGTACCCCACACTTTAGATACATTGCCTGACCACAGAAATCCTGGGAATTCACAATTCCCACACAACATCAATTATGGAGGCAGAGCAAAATTATGAATATATGCACTCATGTTTTAATCTTCATCTATTACATAACATTAATGAGCCAGTTAAATTATCAACAATTACAGTACAACTTTATTCTCTTAATACAGAAAATGCAAAGGCAAACTCATGTCCATCAGTTTTTTTCATCAACTTTCATCACCCCCTTCAACACCTCTGTGGATTGGGGAAGAGTAGCCTAGTGGAAATATTATGTTCAGGAGACAAGCTTTCAAAGCCACCCTGGCAGCTGGTGGAATTTAATTTACATTTCATTGACATGTTCCTTCCTTAATAGTGATCATTTAACAACCAGATTGATAAACTGCTGTGTGCTCTGTTTTACAGAGACATGGCTCACTCCTGCTTCATCTGACTGTGCCTTATAACCTAAGGGCTTCTCATTCCATCGAATGGACTGCATGGCATCCTCAGGCAAGGCAAAGGACTGTTGGGTCTGCCATCTCATCAACAGCTTTTGGTGCTTGGATGTGACGACCTTGGCGACCCACTGCTCCTCGGTCCTAGAATATCTAACTGTGAAGTGCAGTCCCTTCTACCTGCTGCAGGAGTTTACTTCGGCTATCGTGACCACAAGTAACATCCCAGCCTGTGCGGAAATGAAGAGCGCACTTGATGCAATATACACCACTACGAAGAGCCTTGAGACAGGATACCCTGAGACCTTGCTCATTGTAGCTGGTGACTTCAACCAGGCTAACTCAACAGTGTGCCACTAAGATACCACAACACAGGTCCTGTCCCACCAGAGGCCCAAACATCCTGGACCATTACTACACAAACAAAGACGCTTATTATTCCATCCCTTACCTGCATTTTGGTATATTAGACCATAGGCTGCGCTCCATCTCCCAGCTTACAAGCAGAAACTGAAGCATGAGGATCCAATACAGAAAGTCATGCATTGTTGTTCTGAGGTAATGGATGAGCTCCTATGTGACTGCTTGGAGTCAGTGGACTGGTCCACATTCATGAACTCATCGCCCAACCTAAATAAGTATGCCACTACCATTACAGGCTTCATCAGTAAGCATGTAAAAGGACTACGTACCAAAGAAGTTAATCTGAGTCTTCCTCAACTGGAAACCATGGATGAACCTGAAGATCCAAACTCTACTCAAGCTGACGTCTGAGGCACTCAATCAGGTGACCCTGATCTATACAGGATATCTAGGTACGTTTGTGGCAAAGCCATCAGGGACACCACGGGAGAATACCAGACTAGAGTCCCAGACCAACCGCACAAACACTTGTCGAATATGGCAAGCAAGGCTTACATGATCTAACAGGCTGCAAAGCAAAGTCAAGTAGAATAGCTGACAACAACGCATCTCTCCCCGATGAAATCAATGCATTTTATGCTCACTTAAAACAGAAGGTTCAACACACTCGGGTGCACCCGAATCCACAGTCACAACTATAGACGTCAGATTGGCCTTCTTGAGGATGACCTCACAGAAAGCTACTGGCCTCGATAGAATCCCTGGGAGATGGTGAGAGCAGACATTTTTAACCTCTCCTTACTACGATGTGAAGTTCTTACCTGCTTCAAGAAGATTATAATAATCCTGGTGTCAATGAAAAATCAGGCAGTGTCTTAATGACTATTGCCTGGTGGCTGTCACATCCTTTATGAAGTGCTTCGAGATGTTAGTCATGGCACATATCAGATCCAGCCTCACAGACTGCCTTGATCCACTACAATTTGTCTACAGTCACAATACGTCCACACTAGATGCCATCTCCCTGACCCTACACTCCTTCTTGGAACAGCTTGATGAGGACACCTACATCAATTTCTATTTATTGACTTTTATCTCTGCCTTAAACATCATAATTCCAACCAAACTCATCTCCTAATTGAGACTGAGGATTCTGCTCCTGCCTTTGCAACTGGATCCTCAACTTCCTGACACGCAGAGCACAATCAGTAAGGATAGGTGACAACACCTCCTCCACAACAATCCTTGACGCTGGTGCCCTGCAAAGCTTGTACTCAGCCCCTTACTATACTCCTTATACACTCACGAATTTGTGGGCAAATTCAGCTCCAACTCCATTTACAAATTTGCTGATGACACTACTGTAGTGGGTCAGATCTGAAACAATGACGAAACAGAGTACAGGAAAGAGCTTGACAGCATGGTGTAAAGTCAACAATCTTTCCCTCAATGTAATCAAAATGAAGGAGGTGATCGTTGACTTCAGGAAGCAGAGCGGAGGACACGCCCCTATCTGTATCAATGGTGATGAGGTGCAGGTGGTTGAGAACGTCAAGTCCCTAGGAGTAAATATCACCAATCTGTCCTGGTCCATCCACGTAAATGCTACAGTCAAGAAAGCACACCAAATGCCTCTACTTCCTCAGAAGACTAATGAAATTCAGCATGTCCACAATGACTCTTACCAATTTTTATAGATGCACCACAGAAAGCGTCCTATCTGTATGCATCACAGCCTGGTATGGCAACTGCTCTGTCCAAGACAGCAAGAAACTTCAGAGATTTTTGGATGCAGTCCCATCCATCAGGAAAACAAGCCCTCCTTCCACGGACTCCACTGACGCTTCCTGCTGCCTCAGGAAAGCAGCCAACATCAAAGACTCCTCCCACCCTAGTTATGCTCTCTTCCACCCTCTTCCATCAGGCAGAAGACACAGAAGTTTGAAAACATGCATCAACAGATTCAAGAACAGCTTCTTCCCCACTGTTACCAGGTTTATCAACAGTACTCTCATATATTAGAACACAGAACACAGAATATAGAACAGTACAGCACTGTACAGGCCCTTCGGCCCACGATGTTGTGCTGAACTTTTACCCTAATCCTAAGGTCTATCTAACCTCCACCCCTACCTTATACTATCATATTAGAGTTGATCTTTTTCTGTACCTTCTGAGTAGCTGTAACACTATATTCTGTATTCTGTTCTATTACCCTGATGTACCTAACTAAGGTATGATTTGTCTGTTTAGCACGCAAAACAATACTTTTCATCGTATCTCAGTACATGTGACAACAATAAATTAAATCAAATCAGACAAAAAAGGTCCATCTGTTTCATTGGTATCCTTTAGGGTATCAATCCTACCTGATCTGGCTGATGTGAGAATCCAGATCTACTGCAGGCATTTATAATAGCCTTCCTGAACAGTCCCGGAAGTGACTCAATTGTATCAAATTGTGATAGAAAATTTGAATATAACTAGGCAGACAACCTGACATCAACCTAGGCACCAGAAACAATAAAGGCACACCCTGCCTAGTCAACCTTGCAAAATTCTCCAAGAATCATAAAATGTAGGAGCCAATGTAGGCCCTTTGGCCTACTGTTTGCTCCTCCATTCAATTAGGTTACATATGATCTGATAATCCTCAATTCCACTTTCCTACTTTTCTTACAACCCTCGATTCCCTTACCAATTAAAAAAAATGTCTTAGCCTTGAATAAACATTACAACGCTGCCCCTACAGCTTTCTGTTATAGAGAATTTCACTACAGATTACCAGCCTCAGAAGAAATTCCTCATCATCTTTATCCTAACCAGGCAACCCCTTACTCTGCTGGTCATGGACTCTCCCACAAGGGGAAACAACTTCTCAGCACCTACTCTTTCAAGTCCCGAAAAATCTCAGATGTTTCAGTAAGGTCACCTTTCATTCTTCTAAATACCAAAAAGTACAAGCCCACATAGTCAATCACTCCTAAGAAAATCTCTTCACATCTGGGATCAACCTAAATGAACCTCCACTAGACACGCTTCCAATGCCAGTATACTTTTTTTGTTAAAGAGGGCCAAATCTGTTCACAGTATTCTAGCTGTGGTCAACCAAAGCATTGTACAGCTGTAACAAAACTTCCTTATTTTTATGCTCCACTCCTTTGAAATAAAAGGCCAACATTCCATTTGCCTTCCCTATTACTAATTGAACTTGGATACTAGCTTTTTGCTATTTATGCACAAAGACCCTCAAATTCTTGTGCTGTAGATTTCTGCAGTCTTTCTTCATTTAAATAATATTCAGCTCTTCTATTCCTCCTGCCTCATATTTTCCTACATTCACATCTGCCATGATTTAGCCCACTCACAACCTATCCATATCTCTCTGCAGGTACAGTCATCCTCACTACTTGTAATCCTACCTGCCATGATTTGGCCCACTCACAACCTATCTATATCTTTCTGCTGGAACAGTCATCCTCACCACTTGTCTTTCCACCTATCTTTGCATCATGTGCAAACTTGATTATAGTACATTCACTTTCCTCATCCAAGTCATTAACATATTGTAATATATACACTGTATACATCTTCAACATCGGAGGTCATGGCATATTGGATATCAGGTGAACTCTCCATTTGCAAAGCTTAATAGAAAGCTCCTCCCAGTCATTAATGTCAATACTGCTATGCTTAAAGCAAAGTTTCTGCAGGTCTCTGAAGTATTTCCGTGCTCTTCCTTTGGAAGATTGCTCAGTTGAGAGCTGAGGAGACAACCTGGTGAGAGGCACACTTTCTGGCCATATGAGCATGATGTCCAGTTCATTGTCATTGATTTCACAAAAGTTTTGCCTGAATGCTTACTTAACTGGCATCAAGAAGAGCATGTGAAAGTCTTCCAGGTTGGTCGCCAGCTGCAAATGAGCATCTCTAGGGCCCAGGCATTGATCCTCTTAGAAATGTGGGTCTTGTGATGGTTTGGTGAGAGTTGGATGTTCATCAACAACTGAACAAGTCTTTGATCCATCCAGTTGACATTAATTCTCACCATAAACACATAGTACAGACATCATTTAGATTTTTGACCCAAAAGACGACATTCAAGGAGCTACTAATGCTTTGGATCTAGGATGCCTCCATGTACTTTTGTATTTGTACTTCTGCCATAAAAGTGTGTTAATTATATTGAGACCGTGCTGAACACACTTTCTAGCAAGACAATACTTGCAGCGGCCTTTCCCTGGTTTTCCCAAAGTTTCCATTTTAGAAATTGGACACATAACCAACTCTTGTAATCCTTAATTTAGGCCAGAAGAATAATATTTTGTTCTCTTGGGATAGCAGTGAGGAATTCATCAAGGTCAGAATAAAATTATGCCTGAACATCTTCATTGGCATTAAGGATCAGAGCATAAAATGGTGTACATACTTTTCTTTAACGTAGCTGAGATGTTGGTGAATTGTCATGAGTCTTTTATTTATACAACTGGGGAATTCTGGTAGTGTGTACAAACTCCTATTCTGGATGGCAAAACTAGCTCTGTTGAGTGAGGGTCACCACTAACTTTTCCTTTCCAGTAGGCGTACAACTCCATAATATTCCTTCAGCTGTGAACCAGAGAAAAACATCTACTCTATCTCATCCTCAAATCTACCTGCTGTAGTTTCACCTGTCCATGACAATATTGGAGGAAGTGACCATCACAAATTTCTTGCGGAGATAAAATCCTGTCTTAACAATGATGTCACCCTCCATTGTGCTATATGTCACTAATAATATCCAAATGGGGAAGAATCAGAAGAAACTTAGGCATCCATAAAGCACTGTGGTCCATCAGCAACAAAAGCAATATTGTGCTGAACCCACAATCTGTAAGCTCATGGCTCAACATAGCCCTCACTACCAATTCAAGGGAAACCCTTGTTCAATGATAAATAGAAAAGAGCATGCCGGGAGCAGCATGAGGTAGGCCTAAAAACAAAAGCTGGGTAAAATCAGGACGACATACATGATAAACAACAGCATGTGATAGAGCTAAGTAATCCCAGTACCAATGCATCAGATCAGGGGAGGTGATGGCCTAGTGGTATTATCGCTAGACTATTAATCCAGAGACCCAGATAATGATCTGGAGACCTGGGTTAAAATCGCACCATGGCAGATGGTGGAATTTGAATTCAATAAATATCTGGAATTAAGAATCCAATGATGACCATGAATCCATTGTCGATTGTTAGAAAAACCCATCTGGTTTACTAACGTCCTTTAGTGAAGGAAACTGTCAACCTTACCTGGTCTGGCCTACATATGATTCCAGATCCACAGCAATGTGGCTGACTCTTGGCAGTTACGCCATAAATGCTGCCTAGCCAGCGATGCCCTCATCCCATGAATGAATAAAAAGAATAAAGAGTGCTGCCATATACAGTTGTGAATAGTGGTGGATAATTATACAACTTACTGGTGCAGAAGGTTCCAAAAGCATCCTAATCTTCAATGATGTGAGTGCCCCACACATCAGTGAAAAGGCAGATCTGAAGCATTTGCAATCATCTTCAATTATAAATACAATTTGATTCAATCTACATGATGAGAAACATCTGATGGCAATGGATACAGCAAAGGTTTTGAGGCCTGGTAACACACCAGCTGTATCCCTAGCCAAGCTGTTCAAACACAGCTACAAATAGCAGTGTGTACAATAGTGTCACCACCCCCAACTATGGGGGAATAAACCAAAGTATGTCCTGTTTGCAAAGAAAAAAAACGGGAAAATTCCAATCTAGCCAACTACTGCCTTATCAATTGGTTCTACCTCAAATTGATGGAAGGTGACATCAACAGTGCCATCAAATGGCACTGACACAGCAATAACCTGTCTACTAATAGTTGGGCCCTGGTGGAATCCAAGCTGACTCCACAACTCATTAAATCAAATGGAGAAAGAAGCAAAATTCCAGAGGTGATACAATGGTGACCAACCTTGACATGAAAACCACATTTGGCTGACTGTGGTATCGAGGAGCCTGAGCATAATCAAATCAAAGTCAATGGGAATCAGGCAGAAACTCTTCATTGATTCCATCATACTCCTGACTTGTGCCTTATCGATAGTGGGTAGTTACTGGGAATTCGGAACATGAATAACTCACGGCGAAATTCCTTGCCTCTGACAGACTCATGTAACCACAGTAAGCATACAGTCAGCGCAGTTCAGTTGCTGGTCAATGGTAACCACCAGGATATTAACAGTGGGGATTATTACTGCAACGGTGACAGCTTGTGCATTAGATATTGTGCAGTACTAGAATAAGATACAGTAAGGTACACTTTACAAAAACAGGGCATCATGTGCCCTGGGATGCCTGGTCAACATTAGCAAAGAGATAACAAGACGTGGGGCTGGATGAACACAGCAGGCCAAGCAGCATCATAGGAGCAGGAAAACTTGACGTTTTGGGCCTGGACCCTTCATCAGAAATGGGGGAGGGGAAGAGGGTTCTGAAATAAATAGGGAGAGAGGGGGAGGCGGATGGAGGA
>JAHRHZ010000061.1:1203865-1253800 GCA_024137785.1 Ginglymostoma cirratum | reverse complement strand
GATAACAAGGTGTAGAGCTGGATGAACACAGCAGGCCAAGCAGCGTCAGAGGAGCAGGAAGGCTGATGTTTCGGGTCTAGGCCCAAAACGTCAGCCTTCCTGCTCCTCTGACGCTGCTTGGCCTGGTGTGTTCATCCAACTCTACACCTTGTTATCTCAAATTCTCCAGCATCGGCAGTTCCTACTGTCTCTGTAACATTCTGGGGACTCAAGTACAAATCATGCCATGGCAGATGGCGAAATTTGAATTCAATAACATATCTGGAATTAAGAATCTAATGATGACTATGAATTCAGTATCATTTGTTGGAAAAACACATCTGGTTCACTAATGCCCTTTAGGGAAGAAAGCTGCCATCCTTACTTGATCTGGCCTACATGTGACTCCAGACCCACAACAATGTAGTTGACTCTGAACTGCCCTCGGGCAATTAGGGATGGAAATAAATGCTGCCTATCTAGCGATGCCCTCATCCCATTAATGAAGGAAGGAACAAAAAATAAACAGCCATGTATCAAAATCCAAGAGAAATCTTCAGTCAGGTCCAGGAAGATACTCTTTGGGCAAACAGTTCCAGCACAGTAAGTCAAGGGCAGCCTCTGATTTCAGTTCAGGGGTTAGATCACTCAACTGTTCAAGTTGGTCACTTTAAAGGGGTCCATACCTTCTCAGTCAAGGGACTGGGCCATGGTCAGCCCTGTGGGCCAACTGCAGAAAATAGCATGAAGATAGTTAGCGAGCTGTACTGATATCAGACAGGGATCTGGTCACTCATTGTTCGGGTTGTTTGTCTAAGAATGAAGAAGGGTCACCAGACCCAAAATGTTAACTCTGTTTTTCGCAGATTCTACCAGACCTGCTAAGCTTTTCCAGCAACTTTGTTTTTGTATTTATCAGGGGCAACTCTTAAGAAAATTAATCTGGTGAATTTACCTGTGCAGACTTGCCCACTTAAAAGGTTGTGTCCTTCCTTTCTTTAGTGCAGGCCTGGGATCTGCAGCTTGGGTGGAGACTGCCAGCCCTATAGTGGAGTCCGCTAGCCTTGGAGACTTTGTTAGGCATACTCAGAGATATCTGTGCCCAAAGGGTCCAGACAGACTGAATGTGTCTTGCCCAGAGGCAGATGCCATACGGTTGTGTTAGGCAGGTAGGATGGAGATAAGGTAGGATCCCATTAGCATTGCTGCAGTCCTACAACCTGTGTGTCAGGTTGTTCAGTGCCCCTGACAAATCTGCTTGTTGTTCCTCTATCTATTTGTAAATGACATCAAGAATTTCCGACACCATGGGGTCCTCTATGCCTGGGCTGAGCAGGTTCCTGGTCCTTGCCTGCCCCCAAGTGCTGTGAACTGAAGCATTCTTTCGTGAACAAGCTGTGGTGACATGGCAGTGATGTGCTCACTAGCAGGTGCTCCCGACTCTAATCCAGCCAATGTTCTAATGGTTGAGTAAAACACCAATGACAGTGCTTCTTACTTGGTTACTCACGCATAAGTGGTTCTGCATCTCTAACAGGACTGGTCGTGGCTGGGAGCCAAATTTTGGACAACCTCCACCCATCCTGGATTTTTTGGCCCTATTATGGGCCATTTTCTTTTGGAAAGAGACATAGGGGAGATACTGAGTGAAATGGAAGTGTCTGGCACAGATGTTAGTGCAGTTTCAGATTGGGGAGAACGGCTAAGGTGTTCTGAGTGAGTCAGCAGGCAGCACAGAGGCCAGGCAGGGTTAGTAGTGAGGGATTGGGTAGTGACAGCATGTAACGGTAAGAGTGATAGAGCACAAGCCTTGGTGGGAGGTGGGTGCAGTGGTAGAGATAGAGTGTGAGGCAGCAGAGAGAAAATAGTGGCACATACCCTAGTGGAATGGAGGCGGTCACTGGCCTTCTTCCTACACTGCTGGCCATTTCTCCAGACGACCAAGACCGTGACCTGGGTAGAACTTTGGGGGTGGCTGGCAGGGTCTGGTGTTCTGTCCTCATCTGCTGGTCCTGGTGGGAGGAGTTGGCCCTACTGTGTACCACCCTATTCATCAGGGCTTCCAGGTTTACAGAGTGGGGCACCAATTTCCCCTCATCTGTCACATTCAGGTCAAATGTCATGAACAGTGCTGGACAGGTCTGGCCCTGCAGCATTGGACCAAGTACGTAACAGCTTATTAAATATGGTGCCAACACCAAGAACCCCAGGATGTCCTAGCAGTGTCAATTACATCTGCCTACAGTCAGCTGGAGAACCAGACAAGCAGAGCACCAATGGGACAAGGTGCATGGTTAATGAAGCAAGTTTGGGACTATTACACCTGAAAACTCACTTGGCTGTGTGGAGAGAAATCCTCCGTGAAACACAACAAGAATGACACTTAGACAATTTCTTCTAAAATTCAGCATATAGTTTCTCTTTTGATTATTGTGATTAGAATCCTGTCAAAAATTGATAACATGACTACAACTACCTGGTTATCATTCAGCAGTATCACATGGGCCACATCCACAACTAGGATATTTAACTCCCCAAACTTGGCTGAAGTCATTCTACACATCCACAGTTAAAACCTGGAAGTGAATTTCAGCCACTTTTACACATTCTACACTATGATATCTGTAGAGATCAAAGAAAAACTGCCTACTTTCTTAAAACATGCCAATGCAGATCAAAAGAGAGATAATGATAAGCTGAACCACTTAAAATTAATTATAAAGTATCATTAAAGTTTGATTGTGGCATGCCTATTATCCAAAAAGTCATATTAATTCAGACAATAAGCACATTTATGATGACAACACCAATAGTGTGACTTTGAATGCATTTATAAATATGCCAAAAGCACTTCATACTCGTGTAAATGGACCTTTAATAACGAAGAACACAATATTTTTAATAAGACTTACCTATTTTGCTGTGGATTTTGGTTCTTGGAGCAGACCCAGAAGTCAGAAAATAGTCTGTCCTTTACATCCAATTTGGATAGTAAACATCTCCATTTTAGACAGATGTCTGATATAAATAAGAAATTGCAGTCTACAATTAACAGTTTTTTTAAAAAAAAGCAAGTCCATATTAACCATAAACAACCATTAATCATATGAAAATTGTGGGCAGTACAACTCAAAATGTATGATTCGTATTAGTATGTGCAAACCCCCGAGACTGAATGTCTAAGCCCTGATGAAGGGGAGCATGGAATACAGGTGGATGCTAAATAATGCTCTGTTGTCCAGCATGCTGGTTCTCATTTTCTCATCTATTTCTCCAGGGGAAGAATTGGCGAACAGTAGCAAGTGGGAAGCAATGTAGATGCCTGGAGGTGTCTTGGACATGACCAACTGGAGGCCAATGAAACCAGCAGGATTTGAGACCGTCTTTGCTTGCTTGGCTTCAGTTGCAGCCATAGACTACTTTGCAGAGTGACTCCACCCTCAAACTAGTGACCTCAGCCTTCATTGAAAAATGTTAAGAAGTTGAGAGAGGGAAGCTCAAAATGGAGGCAGCTTCTCTCTGACTTACTTGTAAAGGCAGCATGTACATTCTTCAGTATTGAAGGTCCTACTATGGAAAATCTCACTCCCCACACAGTTGACTCCAATTTCTCCCTCATGTCAAGGTCCTGAGGCTTGTGGGAGAAATGCTAAATGCATCCTCCTGCATGTACCCTAGCTAATATTATGTACATAAAAATCCTTCTATTTTCCTTTTACTTTACCTCTCCTTTCTTATAGGTGCCAATTCTCAGGGAACCTCCTCAAACACCAAATTATCACTGAGTGCCCCTTTTTAATGCTAAGGCTTTGAACCACAGGCTTTTGCGTAAACATGGTTATATTATTGAACCACACAGCTAAGCACAGGAGGCGACCATCTGGCTCATTGATTCTGTGCCAGTACTTCCAAAGACCAATCCAGCTAGTTTTATTTCCCTGTTCTTTCCCTAAGTACTTTTTTCTCCCTTTAAATGTTTAGCCAATATGCTTTTGCATGCTACTACTTAATTTGTATTCATCCCTGTATTGGACAATATGTTCCAAGCCCTAAATGTCATCCAAAAAGTGTTTAAAATTGATATTCTCTGTTACTTTTTTTTTGAGTAATGCCATTAACCATTCTAGAGCCTCAATGGTGAAAATTAATATTCTAAGTCTATGACACCCTTAAAAATACTGAAGTCCAGAAACATATCTTTGTGCCCAACTTGAGAGCTCTGTCCCAAACTGTCAAGCCACTTCACTTAAGTCAGGTTCCAGCTAGACCTCACTCAGTGATTAGCACTGCTGCCTCACAGGGCCAGGGACCTGGGTTCGATTCCACCCTCGGTCGACAGTCTGTGTGGAGTTTGCACGTTCTCCCCATGTTTGCATGGGTTTCTTCCAGGTGCTCCGGTTTCCTCCCACAGTCCAAAGATGTGCAGACTAGCTGGATTGGCCATGTTAAATTGCCCATAGTGTTCAGGGATGTGTAGATTTAGGAGGGTTATGGGGAATGGGTCTGGGTGGGATGCTCTGAGAGTCAGTGTGGACTTTTGGGCCAAAGAACCTGTTTCCATACTGTAGGGATTCAATGATCTTTGATGAAATTTAACCCTGGCTTTATGTTTAGTACGTTGTCATTTGTTTGGTTTAGATAGTTTTGATGAATCTGTTCCTGAAGAAGTTACCTACAAAATGAAATGCTACTCAGAAAATACATTTCTTTACTGTGTTAGCAATTCACAAATAAGTGGTACTTACCACACTGCACTATAACTGGAATCTCAACGGCACGTTTCCTCTTGTACTGAAGTGCATTCGAAGGTGACAGATTCCAGTCTGGTGACAGATATCCAAACTCATTCCAAAATTTTACAACTCCCATTTGGGCTGAAAGCACATGAGATGTCAGAATGACACTGATGTTCTGTTAACATGGAGATCCCATAAAAACTGAATTTTCCTAGTGTTTATTGTGCAGCATGAGATTTAATTTAGCAGTTATTAGAGCTTTCCAAAGTTTTTTGAAAACAAAGAATTACATGAACATGATTCCCACTGAGCTAACATCAACAATTTTAAAACACATCCTATTGTAGGAGTGCTATTTTCAGAAGTAAGTAGTATTTATTCTTAGAAAAAATGGTAAACTAACCTTCAGATGAAGCTGGACATGGAGACAATGGTTATCCAATATCATGAGTGGCTGTCCCATGGCCAGAAAGGTTCAGACAACTGATTGACAGAGTGAGGGTGATTGACAAATTCCTTACCACTAGATCTATGATAGAACAATAAGTGTTCAGGGCAAAGGGAAGTTGTCATCAAGCAGACCTTGTTTAAAGAAGTTTTCATTGGGCATTCGCAGAGGCCAGTCTTCATTAAGCTGTCCTCATCAGGTAGATGGAAGACAGACCAGAAGGAGAGGAGTAAGACTCAGGGAAGAGTTTGCTAACACCTCAGCTACAAAGTAAGTTGCTCAATTTTAACGAGGCCAAAATCTTCTGCACCAACAGTCTGGTCACCTTTTGGTACCAGTGGTCCATTCCCAATTCTCAATGTTATATAAGTTTTTTTATCTAATTAAATAATGTATCATATCTAAACTGCTGCTTCTTAAATTCAAACTATCAGAAATAGAAGTTCTGAGGAAGGGTCACCGGACCCGAAACGTTAACTCTGTTTTCTCCTCCACAGATGCTGCCAGGCCTGCTGAGCTTTTCCAGCAACTTTGTTTTTGTTCCTGATTTACAGCATCCGCAGTTCTTTTGGTTTTTAATAGGAACAAATTCTGTTAATCAAAAATCCAAATCACAGGCATGGAATGTGGTGCCTTAATCACAGTTCTTTTCGTTTCTGACAATGATATTACATTGTCAGAAATCAGAGTGATCCTCAAATCAGTAGCTGGTCAGTTAGCCCTAGGTTTTTACTCAAGTCAGAAGTCCTTCCTTTTAGAAGCAAATTACTGCAGATGCTGGAATCTGTACTGAAAACAAGAAACGCTGGAGATCACTGCTGGTCAAGTAGCATCCATGGAGAGACAGCAAGCTAACGTTTTGAGTCTAGATGACTCTTCATCAGAGCTGATGTGAAGGGTGGAGGGGGCAGCATTTATGCAATAGTGGAGGGGTGGAGTGCTGGGAAAGAAAGAGAGTGGGAAGACTCCAGTGGGGCTGTCTGCCAGTTAGACACCTTTTTCTGACCTTCTCACATGCCAATCACTTAATATGCTCTATCAACACCTTTCTCCTCTAGCACTCCATCAACCCTCCCCACTACTATGGCAATGCTGTCCCCTCCACACTTCACATCAACTCTGAGGCAGAGTCATCTAGACTCAAAACATTAGTTTGCTCTCAGTATGGATGCTGCCTGACTCACTGTGATCTCACAGCCTGGAATAAATAAAAGAAAAAACGTTGCTGCACTGTTGTCAAGCCCCATAATATTTTGTAGTATCCAGTGACTTCTTCTGGTTCTTGATACCATATGGAATGATTCAAATTGGCTGGCATTAATAATGCTCGAGACTTCAGCAGGATGTCAAGAAGGATCATCCACCTGGCATGTCCAGGTGTTTTATTTGGTGGTGCTGCATAATTTGTTGAAGATCTAATTTTTAAGTACTTCAATGCTTTTAGTAAGCAAAGTGTCTGGGTGCTGCAGGTTGACCTGTTAGGAATGAGGCGCTTCTCTATTCATGAATTTGTTCAAGAACTATCTAGCTCCTACCTTTGCCACATCCATATCTATTAACTTCTTCTAATCCGGCAGGAGGTTGGTGGGAGTAGGGTTGGGGGAGGAGGGGAACAGCGACATGACAGGAGAATTTGAAACTAACAGAAGGACATACAAAACGTTTCACTTCCATCGAGTTGTCAATGCTGTATCATTGAATTTATAGACATGGATTCATGCACACTTTTCTCACACTATGCATTAAGACAGTCTATAACGCACGATTTCATGCATCACTTAGAAACAAAGGGTGCTTTAGAAAAGTGGCACCACTGTGAGATCTAAGTTGCTAGTGAAAGCATGTTCTGCTCCAAAATATAAGAACAGCTTGAAGCCATTTAGTCCCTCAGAATGCACCAATCAGCTCATATATTGTATTACATATACTCACAGACTCAGCCTTAAATCCATGCTCCTTGATGCACCTACCTAATAACTGTCCATTGATTTTAGTCTTGTAAATTTTTAATTGGTCCAATTAAAAAGACTGTTCCAAGATTTCTACTGACTTTTGCGCTTAAAAATGCTTCTTGATTTCATTCTTAGAAATCTAAATCTAATTGTACGGTTGTAATCCCTTATACTGAAGGCAACAGATTCTTTGATCTAACTGAGGCCTTCAAAATTGATTTGTCAGAGTAGATACATGCTTCAAATTTATAAATTTAAGGGAAAACAAAATAAAATTTATGCAACTTGTCCTTATGTCTTATCATTCTGGTCAAATCTGTGCTGTATCCTCATCAAGCCTAATAGACCTTTCATAAAGTCTGGTGCACAAAACTGAAAGCAGTTTTCCAAATGGGATTTGACCAAGTTCTACACACCTGACGCAAAATGCACATATGCACTAGAACACTAAGACAATGAAAGACAGGAAGCCCTCCAATGCTTGCAGTTATTGAATGGCTATTTAATTTATGTACCAAACTATTCAATAACAATTGGGTTGTCCTATTATTGTGATTGAAGCTGTTTCTATATATCTAAACATATTATTCATTTGCTCCTCTGGGTTTGGTTTTTTGCATTGACATTGATATGGTGCGCAGCAGAAAAATCAACCACCCATTTAATCAAAACCAGATTTGTAATTGGAGTAATTAATCCAATTTTATGGTTCAAATCCTTGGATTTTCATCTCATGCAGAGAACAGTGAGAATGAAGGCATGTTCCTACTTTATACCTATAGTTCACATGAAATTGACCATTTTACAAATCACAATAAACGACATCTTTTTCTTACCAATGCCAAGATCCTTCCAATACTGAAACAGAAATTGACCCATAATGCGAAGCAAACTGGCGTATTCTTTGGCATTTGCAAAGTCTTGCTTGTTATGAGTGGGCTCCATCATTACACTGGGTACATCAACAACACCCACAACACCGCTACAAGCCCTAAGAATATAAATTCACAGTGAATAATAAACAGACTGTGTCTTCTGCTGCAAATACAACAACATGTGAACTAAGCATATTGTGCAATAGAAGAATATTAGGTTGCCTGACCAACGCAGTCATTTCTTAATCCAAGAACTAATTTCACGATATTCAGGTCATTATGGTTACTGAAGCTGGCACGACAAGAACAAAATCTATCTACCTCACCAGCTACTTAACAGCACCACCCACATGGAGTATAATGTAGAGAAAGGCACTCTCACAAGCATCTGATATAACAAGGTGTAGAGCTGGATGAACACAGCAGGCCAAGCAGCATCAGGGGAGCAGGAAAGCTGGTGTTTCAGGTCTAGACCCTTCTTCAGAAAGCATCTGCTGCTTGTGCAAGGAGTAGTTGCAGTGGTGCTATTATAACATAGCTCAGTTCAAATCAGCCGTTGCAACATATAATTTCCAAATTTGGACTACAGAGTTCCACTGGACATATTTGGTCATCACTTATCAAAGATCAAGTGTTCAACTGCAACAAAGGTTCAGCACCAGTACTAGTTAAAGAGCTAGGCACCCAACATGCAACTAAGGTAATTTTTAATAACTTCCGCTATTACAAAATCTCTGAAAGTACTCTAGAGAAGTGCTCTCTGACTACAGGTATTTCTGCTATAACGTGTGTTTTGTTAACGTGAATTGGCTGCAACGAGATTGATCAGTAGTGGGCGCTGTTTGGATAATGCAAACTCTACAGTAAAGTACCGTGATTTTCTATAGCAATTTCCCTATAACGTGATTTTCTATAGTGCGAGCTCACACAAGAATGCAACTATCACACTATAGAGAAATACCTGTATTTCAAACACACTATCGCTTTCTGAATTTGAGGGCAACCCAAGACCCCAAGAAAATATAGAAGACAGTTTACTTATAGCGCTATATTAACATGAAACCAAACAATATATATAATTATTCTTTTTGTTCACTACTCAAAGTCTCAGTGTAACACCTGTGACTGCACATCAATCCGTCAGTGCCTAGGAAGTCTGAGTTGTAATTTAAGTCTACTAGCTATATACAGTCCATCAAATGGCTGAGAGACAAGTACAGTACTTGGATCTGGTTATCTTCATTTGGGAGAATGCTTTCAAAGCACAAGATAACAGAAGCGGGTTATTTTTCTGTTTACAAATCCTCAAAACTCACTGTCCCTTGATCAATTTAATTTTGTACTGTACCTATATCCATATCAATTCCATTTCTTTGTAAATCAAACACCTGATGGAATTAGTAGTCAACCCACATCTACTTGAAAAAATAGATCCAAGGCAAAAATGGCAATTTGTTTAATAATGTCTAATTCCTGAAATCACCAGCTGAATTCCTCTATTAGCTTCCTCAGGAAGAAGTGTGCAGAAGTTTTCTTTAGTTTTGAGTCTGGAGAGAAAGTGCTAGAAAACAAAAAAAAATCAGTGTTGCAACGTTTCATTTTATTTTTAAAATTGAAAGGGTTACACACCCCATTTCAATTTGAATGCATTCACAGCACTGATCTTTTATGTTAAGTATCTATCCTTTACCTGTGTTCACAGTTCAACTTAGTCAGTTTTGACATTATTTCTGTAACTACCCAAAGCTGAGCAGTCACGCATTGTAAGACAGCTCGCTGGCAACTTCATTCCTTGATTTAAATGATGATTTCAACCATCAGATCTATAAATCTTTGCAGGACCTCCCCCTGACTTAGCAACCTCACATAGCAAGGAAGATGAGTCCACAATAAGCAGCACAGAGTTTGCCGAAGATTTAAGTAAGCATTACCGGAGAATAGAGTTCACAATTTTAACAGCAACTTTCAATATATGAGAAAAATACATCATTTTTCTTGATGACGCTTACTGGTGGATTATAGACTGGTATTTGACAAAATAAAAGAGGGGAAGATCAGGATAATTTCTGCAAAATGCAAAAAGCCTGCATTTGTGCCAAGCATGGTTAGTGCACCATCAGTTGTGATGGAAACCAGTTTCTTGATTGGAATAAAAACGAAGTTGCTGGAAAAGCTCAGCGAGTCTGGCAACATCTGTGAAGGAAACAACAGAGTTAACGTTTTGGGTCCGGTGGCCCTTCCTCAGAACAGACCCTTGCTCTTTTCTGAGCTTTTCCAGCAACATTGTTTTTGTTCCTGCTTTACAGCGTCCACAGTTCTTTCGTTTTCTTGATTGGAATGTTTTACCTAAGCATTTACACATTGTTCTCTCTTTGAGGGGGCAAAAAATGTGCCAATCACGTTGATAGATTCATTAAACTGCACTGAAGAAAATTCTCAGTCCTTCAGGTCGCATTAGAGTTGTTGAACATCATTTTTGGATAAAGATCCCATTTGTCTTGCTACTGTGAAAGCAACAAGCGATTAGCTCAAGATTGCAGTCATTATTTCTTCTCTGTTGTTAAAGCCTTTGAATAAAGAATCAGAGAGCATAGTCATTGCTTGTTGAGTTACTTTGCCATATCTGATGGAATTCCTGTTTTAGCAGAAGTTGGCAAATACAAAATGATGCTTCAGTGTCAGCCTTACCTTTTGATGACGATTTAGACAAAAATTGTTGAGCTTTCAAAAAGGCTTCCAGCTTGTCAAATATCTCATTTCAAAGCATGCTATTAGAGGGAAAATTATCCTTCATAACATCACCTTGTTGTGTGGTGTCATTCCAAATTCTCCTTTTTACTTACCATACACATTGCTAACGAAGAAGGCAAATACTTGTATCTTTTAAAATTGTAAGCAGAAATCTATTTTCCCATTTTGCATGGAAGTTAGATTTTTATTTCTTTTTAAAATGGTTGAAGGTCATCATTCATCATTGTTGCTTCACCTTGTGGTTCATGCTATCACTCCGCCATTGGTTATGTTGTAAATAGGCCTTGAACATTCAGAATGTTGCTGGCTGCTTTCAAGTGCAGAGGCAAGGGAGGTCACTTCTGCCTTCATGATTTGCTTCTGGGGGACCTGGTCAGTTTACATTGTTGGAATATTGGATGTGGAGCATGGCGGAATTCCCCATAATTTTTTATTGTCGTGCACGGATCTATTAGGTCGGTAGCTGAAGAAAGCAAAACTTAAGAGTCTACAAAGAATGGCAGAGGAGTAGGACTAGCTGACTTGTTCTTTCAGAAAGTCCACATGGGTTGAATTGCCTATGTTTCTAGTACTTCAACATAATCGGCTTTACCATTGGTTCCTAGTACATTTTTTATTCATTTGTACAGATAACATTCTATACCCTGTAATATACTCTGTCTGAACCAAACAAACAATACAAGCAGTTGAAAAAGCCTGCACTTTTCTCTAGCCACGCAGCTTCTAGAAAGGGGACTCATACAGCAGCATGATGATCAGTATATAGGCAATGATCGAGAAAGGGTGGACAGTGACATCAACTGTGAGACTCAGATCAGCCACTTAACTGCAATCTGTGTGTTGGAGAACATGGCTCCAGAGCACTTTGAGAACGTTTTGGTGAGTTCTTATGTTTGGCATACAGTGTTGCTGCATCCTGAACATGGAAGTCAGAGGTTTGAGAGGGTTGGATTATGAGGACAGACTGAGTAGACTGAGATTATACTCATTGGAATTCAGAAGAATGAGGGGAGATCTTATAGAAACATATAAGATTATGAAGGAACTAGATAAAGTGGAGGCAGGGAGGTTGTTTCCGCAAGCAGGTGAAACTAGGACTAGAGGGCATCACCTCAAAGTAAAGGGAAGCAGATGTAGGACTGAGGTCAGGAGGAACTTCTTCACCCAAAGGGTTGTGAATCTGTGGAAGTCCCTGCCCAGTGAAGCGGATGAAGCTACCTCGCTGAATGTTTTTAAGGCAAGGCTAGGTAAATGTTTGAAAAGTAAAGGAATTAAGCGTTATGGTGAGTGGGCGGGTAAGTGGAGCTGAGTCTCAAAAAGATCAGCCATGATCTTATTAAATAGCAGGGCAGGCCCGGCCCAAGGGGCCAGATGGCCTACTCCTGCTCCTAATTCTTATGTTTCAATGACTTATTAATATACATGAGATATGGGTGCTGCTGTTGCTGTGCCTCTGGGTCTACAGCACATTAGGGAGATGCACAGAAGTAGGCCGTATGTTACCCTCTGGACTCTTCCATGCTCCTCAGGAAAGACATGAGGCTGTCTGGCTGAGCAGCCAGTACGCTAAGCTTCTTGGTGGACATACCCATCAGCACTCTCCTGTATGTTGCTCATCAAGATTCTTATCAGACTTATTTGTAGCAGGATCTGTTTCCTATTCACTCCTTGGAGCTGCATGAAAACGAATCATCCTTTCCCTCACTATCAGACCTATCATACTCTAACTATCACGGTGCTGATCTCAACTCTGTTAGCTTATGAGTTACGAGCAGTGCCAATATTTGAACTGGTTGCTGTGACTGATTATGTTATGTGGCCCCTTCTTCAGTGGTGCTGTTATTCTTTTTCCTCCTCAGGTTCTGGTGGGGCAAATGATTGGTCATGTGTCTGAAGTCAGAAATTAGAAGGGAATAGGTGGATGTGGGAATGTGACTAGAAGACAGTGAGAGTCAAGAGGTCCATGATGACAGTATCAGCAGCCAATGACAGTATCAGCAGCCAACAAGCAGGACATATGAGAGCAGGGAATTTAGAAGAGGCATAAAGCACATACCACATAAAGAACATACCACACTTCTATGTTCTCAACAATGCCTGATGACAACCTGAGCTCTGTCTGTAGGAAGTACAGACTCCACTTCCCAATTGCCAACACTCTTGACCTTGCCAGAAGTCTGCTAGAATAGACATCTGTCTCCTGGTAGGTATTGAAAGCAATCTGGAAGATCTTGAAATGATAGATCAAGCATATGAATCAATATATTGGAGCTAATTTTGTACAGAAGCTCATTATTCATTGAAAAAATGGTGATCCAATTGTATACTTTGCAGTGTAATGAGATAAAAGCAGAGCTCCAGCTGGATCAATCAGTAGCAATTTCAAGAAGAGGAAGAAACTACAACAACCATCGGGAGGCATTACCACATGGTGATACCATGCCTCATGCAGCACACTCACTTAAATTCAAATCATAAACCAACAAAACTCAGACTGCCAAGGTATGGGCTGCAATGGCATTGGTGGACTGTGAATTTGTTGTTGAAACAACTCCACAAAGGCAGGTGTCCAGTCACCAAGTCACTCTTTATCTGGACGTGCATTGTACATGACACTAGGAGCTGACTCTGAGCCAGCTGGGTCAGAGTGAGCAGAACCCTACTACTCCTGTTTATACCTGTCAGCCAGGTTAAGTTAACAGTCCCAATCAGAGAACTCACTTTCTATGAAGTCCACCTGGCTGATCTCATTTCAATCACTACATCCCTCCCCCACTAAGACCTGGGGTGTAATCCTGTTCTTTATCCTGTGGCTTCTCATGGGACATTTTCGTAGCATCTCAGGTTCTTCGGACTCTGCCTCGGATACTGGCACCAGACTGTAGCCTGCCTCTTGCGCCCAGATCAACTCATCTGAGATTCATCTTCTTTAAGCGGTAACAGCATCAAGGCTGCAACAGCTGCCATGTCCATCTTGTCCTCAGAGGTTTCTTCAATACTAGGTGGGGGGTGCGGGGGAGAACCCAAGGGTTCTGACAGCCTTGCTGGATGTTCTGAAGGGCTAGGTATGTTTTGCTTCTGCCCTGTTTCCGCGGCTGCAGTTTTTGTGCAGTCCATGCACTTGTTCAGAACTGCCTCTCCTAACTAAACTTGGTATGTCATGGGACCTGACCTCTTGTTGACCATGCCTTTTACCCAAGCAGGGCCATTCCTGTGGTTGACATCAAACTTCATTCCTTGAATGAAACTGCCTCTCTCACTTCCAGAAGTCTTGTGTCCGGCATTGGCATTCCTAATGAACTCTTTCATGTCCATCCACTTTGAATTGACATCTGCAATGACTGACCACATACGGCCATGAAAGGACCAGCATAGTCGATGCGTAACCGAGGCCACATTTAGCTTGGTCATTGCCACAGATGTGGGGAGCTGCTGGCAGCAACTTGTGTCGGTGTTGGCACTCTGGGCACAGTCCCACCAACACAGCTATACTGGCACCCAATTCTGGCTACCAGACATACTTCTTGCTGACATCTTCATTTGGTAAATCCCTGGTTGACCCTGGTCGAGTTCAACCAGTATCTGGCGATGACTTTTGCTTGGGACAATCATTCCTGCTCCCATACTAATATGTCATCCTCTACGGGTGATTTGGTCTCGCGGCTCCAGAAAGTTTCAATTCTGTTTGCTATGGCCCTTTGGTTGCCCCTATCACGACCATCTTCTTCCATTTTTCCAGGTCAGGATCTTTTTGTGTCCACATTGATATTGTCAGCCTGATATTGTCAGCAGTGACCAGAAGGATATCCAGGATGTTTAAACCAAAACAGACTCTTCCAGTGATGGTACCAGTGATGCAACCGCCACTGGGAGGCAGCTCAAAGCATCTGCATTTGTCACTTAGCCTCTCGGATGGTGCTCCAATTTGTATTTGTATGCACTCAGAACAGGCCCCCACTGCTGAGTTTAAACTGAAGCTATGGATGGAATGGTCCTCTCCTCGTTAAGTAGTCCTGGCAGTGGTTTGTGATCCGTTACTATGACAAATCTACATCCATAAAAGGTATTGAAGGAATTTTCTCACACCAAAGATGACTGCCAAACCTTCCGTCTCTTTCTGGGTGAATCTTCGTTTTGCATCAGCCAAAATCTGGGAAGCATACACTATTTGGGGTTCCTTGCTGCTGAGCCACAGGTGAGCCATCACTACCCTACACTGCATGTCAGCATCATATCTCGCTTGGACCGTATTGTGCGAATACTTTTGATGACAACAGCTGCTTCTTCACTGCCCTAGAGACTACATCTTGGCTTTGAGATCATTTCCAAGGCTGAACCATTTCCAATACCAAACGTAAGGGTGCCAGGATGGAGGCCAGCTTATGAACGAACTTTCCGTTAGATTGTTAATCAAACCAAGGAAAGACCTAAGCTCTGATATAGATGTGGGAACTGAGCACCTTTGATCGCCCTCACTTTATCTTCCAATGTACGTCACCCGGTTTTGTCTCCTTTGTAGCTCAAGTAGGTTACTTGGGGTGCCTGGAACACATCCTTTTCCCTCCTAAAGCATACACCACCTTGAAGAAATGTTTAAGCACCATGTCCACGTTCTCTAAATACTCTTTTTTGGTCTTCCCAGTTACTAACATGTCATCCCAATAAATAGTGAAATGTTCACCATCGTCCGCTGGAAAATGGCATAGGCTGATGATACTCCATATAATCGGTACAAACCCTTACAGGTATTAATTGTAGCATTCTTCTGGAAATCCTCATCTGATCGTAATTGCTGGTACGCATGGCTCATGTCCAGCTTTGTGAAGGTAAGCTCCCAACATCCCCGCCACTTTTGTGTATAAGTCCTCTACGCGAGTATTTATCCAGGTGCGAATTGCGGTTGACTGTTTGTTTGAAATTCCTCAAAAAGCCGAACCAACTCATCAGCTTCATAATCAGTATGACTGGTACTGCCCATTCTGAAAACTGTACTGGTTTGATGATTACTTCGCTTTCCAGACTCCTGATTTCTGCCTCTATTTTTTGTATAGAAGGGAAATGGCACTGGGTGGGCCTTGCAGAATTGCTTCTTTGGTCAATATGTAAGACCTTTCTGAAAAACCTCCAGGCATTTAATTCAGATTTCAATCAGGCAGCCATTTTCCAATTGAAAAATGTTGAATCTCTCAACAAATTTCACCCCATAAGACTTGGGCCCGAGCCTTTTACTACAATCAGTGGTAAGTGAACCAGTTCCTACTCGTAAGGCACCGGAACCGAAGCTGTACCCTTAATTTACAGGGTTTCCCCAACATAAGTTTGCGTAAGACCTTGGCCAGGCTGAAAAACCTAAGGGTTGGAGTCCAGAACAAATTGAGTTCTGCAATCACTGATACAGCTCCGAATTAGAGCAGGCTGGGAACTGTAACATTTCTTAGCTAAATCTGTTAACTCTGAAAAAGTTTTAACCCTGGTGCCTCAGGGTGTTAGGCTTTTAACAACTGAAGAAGCTATAGGTCCACAAGCTGTCAGAGGATTACTCATTGATTTTCATCTGCCTCAATGTCATTTGCTGGAAAAGATAACACATTCTTTCCACAAACTGGGCTCCATCGTCATGCAGGATTGCATGAGTCAAGCTTCCCAACGATGCCAAGAATGCTTGCCTAAACTCACAAGGCGGCTGTTGTGGGGCACATCTCGCCGGGATAGGTGTTTCTGTCATCGCCACTGACATACCTCCACAAAGACAGAGACACACACTGACTGACAGACAGACAGACATACACACACACACACAGTATGATCAGTAAAATGGCAGAGCTAAATTTCTGAATGGCCTAACTCTACCTCAACAAGCAAGCACAGCTTGGCAATTAGCAAAATCATTTTACTTTATAGCACCAAGTATTTAAAATTTTTCTTTATGTATCCATTTTTAACTAGAACACATCATTACTATTAACACTAATTATTTTTCACCTAATTTTTTTTGAAAATACTTGTTAAAATCAAGAATCCTTGTGCTATTTGTGAGAAATTAACTTTCTTGCAGAAGACGACACCTTAACATGCGATTCAGCTGTATTCCAGTTCTCTTATACATTTTGATTAGACGGCTGTTGTTGTAAATAAACATTCCATCCAAGTTTCTCTTCTCAATGTTCACTCCAAAAATAAAAGTCAGTTTATGTGGGACTTTCAGTGCTCTAGAAATGAGAAGTCAAATCAGAAAATGTGTGTTTCAGGTAACATTCGTGGCATGGCATTATACATTGTAACAAATGACGCTTCCAATGATATTTTTGCATTCTCATTAAATGGTCTCAGAAATGGAAACTGGCACTTTCAAGATACTTGAAGAATTCAAAATTACTTCCAGAAATGCATATTTGTAGCATTAACTAATTTATTTTTTCATATTTAAAATACCAACATTAAAACTGACAAATACAGTGGCACAATACATTTGCATTCCAATGTATTGAGGCCAACCAATGATGCATGGGTATAGATGCCACATCCTCATAGAATCCCTACAGTGTGGAAGCAGACTATTCAGTCCACTCTGACCCTAGATAATAGGTACTGCAGTTGCTGGAGAATCCAAGATAACAAGGTGTGGAGCTGGATGAGCACAGCAGGCCAAGCAGCATCATTGGAGCAAGAAGGCTTGACGTTTCAGGCCTAGACTCGGCCTATTTGGCTCCAACCAAGTGTAGTATCTGTTCTTATCAGCTTTAATATCTGATATGTCCTTCACTCTGACCCTATCCTTGTACTTCCTACCCGAGACGCTATGGGCAATTAGCACAGCCAATCCACTTAACCTGCACATCTTTGGACTGTGGGAGGAAATGTACGCAAACACAAGGAGAATATGCAAACTCGACACAAACAAACAGTCACCCAAGGCTGGAATCAAACCGGGGTCCCCGCTGCTGTGAGGCAGCAGTGCTAACCACTGTGCCACCATGCTGCCCTCCTGTTTAATGTTTTCAGTCTTGAAAGAGATAGTCACTAATGTTAGAATTCTTCCCCAGCATGCAAAGTTAGTAACTAACCAATATTAAATTCAAAGTGGGTTTGCAATTAAATGACAGGATACCTTAGCTTTTCTTGATGCAGTTTCCTCTTTATGTATAAGTCTCTCTCTGACTTTGATAATTTACTGTGAGCATTGATGAGCTTGAACATATTTTGAAAAGAAAATATCTTAAATCAGTTAGAAAACAAAGGAGAAAAAAACAGCAAGCTATTGAAGTTACAAAGGGAGCATTTCTAAAATAGAAGCACAAGAGGGTGGGGGAGAGGAAGAAGGGGAAATGTGGTGTTGGAGGGAAAAAGGAAAAGGGAAGAGAGGTTGGTGGAGAGATAAGGGTGGAGTTTGGGGGATGGGGAAGATCTAAATATCTACATTAAGATCAGGGAGGGGGTGTCCAGCTCCAGTCACATTCTCTCAGTTGAAGAGGAGGGGCGGGGGTGTCTGCACCATTTTCTGCTGCCTCAGGGATCAGGGTGGGGGGGGGTGCAGGGAATGGCAGCATTTTTACATTGCTGCCTGTAGAATCTTACCATGCATGGACTGGCCTGCAGTTTATTCCTACATCATGTGGCAAAATTTCAAGAGTTGGTATCTCCACATGTGCTGCTATATTGCCTGTGACATCAGTAACAGTGAAGTCCCAAGCAGCTCTGACATTGAGAATGGTTTGGATCTGAGAAAGATAGAAGAGGACACAGAACACTCTTCTCATTCCTTTCCTCTAGCCCACTGATCTCTCCCAATCTCAAGGTCCAGCTTCCAGGCTGTCCATCTCCTGCCGCTACTCCCATTGCTACTTCCTCCTGTTTGAACAGTAGGGAACAGTAAAGAGAGCAGCAAAGAGAGTTCCAGAGGCAAAGCCATTAAACCTGTGAATGAGATGCACGTCTGCTTCAAAATGGCATTCCAATATGACCAGTACATTCATCTCCAAGTGTTAGAAGTCCTTCCTTTTTATAGGAAGATGCAAAAGAAAGCTAGAATATGACTGTTGCTAAGTAGGCAGAAGTATGTAGAAATTGATTACCTGTGCTTCCATGTTGCGGTCACTGGACTTTTCCAACTCCTTCACTTTAAATCTTGCTTCATGTACATATTCCTCTGCTACAAAACCATTCATGTCAGTTCTACAGAACTCTAAAACATTCAAACCATTCCTAATAATGTTTACTTGTGTTTTTGCTATTGTGTAAATTCGCTTTCAAATTACACTGTTGCACTTTATTTTTCCAGAGTGTAATTCCAATCCTACGGACAGAATCTAATATAAGCCTGAATGATATGGGATATGACCAGAGAAGTGGGAGAATTGTGTGAGAAGTGAGGCAAGACCTTTCTTGACATCAGGAGCAACTTGTCACATGTTAAAACAGAGTACCAGGCACATAGATGAGGATCTCGCCATAGAGCAGCAAGATGCCTGTGAAGGCGGATTATTGCTCACTAAAGGCCTCAATAACATTGAGACTGATCTCATTAACATGAGTTTCCTAGTCTACCAGCTGAAGAAACTAGATGGTGACAATTCCAGACAAAGTCAGAGCTAGTACTTGGAGACTTCAGTTCACCATCTTGGACATCCAGCAACAAGATTTCAGGGCACAATCCAGGGCACCAGCCACGTGCATCCCACATCCACAGACACTGGCGTCCAACAACTGCCAGCCTGTCAGAACGTTCATGACACCTTTCCAGGACCTTTCTGCACTCGAGTTGTATTTTGAATCTCCCAACAACTATTTCTGCTGTGTTACTGCAAGGGCATTTTGCATGCATGAACGAGCACCCAGCTCATGAATTGGACCAGCGTGTATCTCAGGGCTGCTCGCTTAACATTCACTCATTTAGTGACTATCTGGATATTCACAGCAAACTCATATATGCTGTGCTGTGTCTTTTATTGCAATGGCACTTCAGCCAGAGCCTAAAGACTCTCAGTACTATGGTATTGAGATAACAAGGTGTAGAGCTGGATGAACACAGCAGGCCAAGCAGCATCATGGGAGCAGGAAAGCCTGACGTTTCGGGCCTAGACCCTTCATCAGAAATGGGGGAGGGGAACGGGGTTCTGAAATAAATAGGGAGAGAGGGAAGGCGGATAGAAGATGGATAGAGGAGAAGACAGGTGGAGAGGAGACAGGCAAGTCAAAGAGGCGGGGATAGAGCCAGTAAAGGTGAGTGTAGGTGGGCAGGTAGGGAGGAGATAGGTCAGTCCATGGAGGACGGACAGGTCAAGGGGGCGGGATGAGGTTAGTAGATAGGAGATGGGGGTGCGGCTTGAGGTGGGAGGAGGGGATAGGTGAGAGGAAAAGCAGGTTAGGGAGGTGGAGATGAGCTGGGCTGGTTTTGGGATGCGGTAGGGGGAGGGGAGATTTTGAAGCTTGTGAAATCCACATTGATACCATTGGGCTGCAGGGTTCCCAAGCGGAATATGAGGTGCTGTTCGTGCAGCCTTCGGGTGGCATCATTGTGGCACTGCAGGAGGCCCAGGATGGACATGTCGTCTGAGGAATGGGAGGGGGAGTTGAAATGGTTCGCGACTGGGAGGTGCAGTTGTTTATTGCGAACAAAGCGCAGGCATTCTGCAAAGCAGTCCCCAAGCCTCCGATGTAGAGGAGGCCACACGGGTACAGTGGATGCAGTATACCACATTAGCAGATGTGCATGTAAACATCTGCTTGATGTGGAAAGTCTTCTTGCAGCCTGGGATGGGGGTGAGGGAGAGACATTTTTCCCTCCCCACCCTTGTCTGCTTTCCAGAGGGACCACTCTCTCCTTGACTCCCTTGTCCGCTCCACACTCCCCTCTAGCCCCACCACACCCAGCACTTTTCCTGCAACCACAGGAAGTGCTACACCTGCCCCCACACCTCCTCCCTCACCCCCATCCCAGGCCCCAAGAAGACTTTCCACATCAAGCAGATAACACAGTGTTGAGCTGGAGGAACTCAGCAAGCCACGCAGCATTAGAGGATGCCCATTTCTGAAGAAGGGTCCTGACCCGAAACATCAGCTTTCCTGCTCCTCTGATGCTGCCTGGCCTGCTGTGTTCCTCCAGCTCCACGCTGTATTATGAAACAATCTCTGTTGTGTTGCACAGAGAGAAGAACTTCATATGTGACTTCCGTATTCATGTTGCTACATGTTTCATTGTGCTGATAAGTGTGTGCAGGCATCATTGTAGGGTGGTAGCACAGGCCCGACACTGGGCTAAGAACACAGCCTGTTCCTTATGTTCCCAACACAGGTCACCGCTATCAGAAGCAATGGATGCAGCCAGAGGTAGAATGTTGATTGCAGTGGCTACCTTGCCATGAATGTGAAGGCACATCCTGAAGCGGCAGTTTCAACAGCAACCCCAGGAACAGCAACAGCAACAAGCTACTGTGGAGGTGGAAAAGCACCTCAGGTAGCGGTAGCAGCTATAATGCTCTTCAAGATGCCTTGTGAACACAGGTGGCCAGAGATTTTTGGCCCTGATTCCACTTCCTAGGTATGAGTGAGATGCAATGATGCAGGTCCCGAATGTCCCGGGACAATGAAATGGACGTGTGCTAAAGTGAAGGAATATCCTCTCCCAGTCGCTGTGAAGGTAACATCTGCTTTGACCTTCTACACAACAAGTTCCTTCCATGGAGCAACAAGTGACCTATGTAGAATCTCTCATGTGTGCTCCTACATTGAATCAGGACAGTGACTCACACCATCTGAGCTGGTTCATTTTGTTTTCCCACAATGAGGTTAGTGCTGCAGCGTAAGTAGTACGACTTGGGAACATAGCTGGCGTTTCCCAGGTGTAGGGTGATATCAACTGCCCACACGAGGCACCAAGAGGGTCATATCACAACACCACAGAATTCATCAATAGGAAGGAACTCCATTCGATCAAAAGGTAGGCAGTCTGTGGTCACCAGTTCCCGAAGATGTGTGCCTGTGACCCTGTTACCTGCCCTGACTCCTACTTCCCGCAGTACCCTCATGTATGTGATGCATGAGGACCAAAGTGTCTTACAAGTCTGGTTACTGAAGGACATGGGCCACTCACCTCCACCAAGGTTGATGAAAGCATTGTGCAACTCCCCCCTAAGTGATGTGGAGTGTGCCACATCATCCTGGAATGCTGTGCTCTGCACAATTGGAGCAGGCAAAGAGGTAAAGTGTTGGATGATGAGGAACTGGTTGAACAGGAAGATGAGGACATTAAACTAAAGCAAGCTCTCCTTGTGCATTATAGGGCTCAGCTATGTCAGCCTACAAGCCACGCAGGTCCTGATTGACACTCAATTTCAGTGAATGAGAGCCAGTAGTAGTAGACAATAGTAATGTTAACTAATTGTTGTTCAACACAATGGCTTTTTATTTACATTTGTGGGTAAACTGCAGCCTCTGTTGGTTTTATTTATGCTTGTTTTTTTGTTGACTGCAAGTTACAGCCTTTCTTCAGAAATATCGGAATGCTTGCCTGTTTGTGACAGTTGCCCAATGAATTAAGATAAGATGCTGGTCTGCAGTGCACGCCGGACACGGAACCATGGGTCTTTAGAAAAGTTGGTTAATAGGATATGGCCAAGGCAGGGTAAGCTGGCAGACCTGTTGGATGGACAGAAATTGAGTCAAGAAAATGGAGCTGAAAGAAATCCAGATAAGTGCCATGATCAGCCTGTGCTTGGGACTGCCGAGCCATTACATTGGCCGATGAAGGGCAACTCAGCAAAGCCAATGCTTTGCCAGGCATTTGGCCAGGGTTTAACAGTGGCATTAGCATCATGGATGCTAGTCAACTACTGGATAGCCGATGAATGGTAGATTCTTTTGGCTATGGCATGATGGCAGAAATCAGACTAGCATCAAACAATAGGGGTGTTATAATGGTGTGGAAGGTCTTAGACTCACAGAGAGAAACCCTTCATGAAATGTGATGGAACTGACATTGCCAAAATATTGAGAGATTCAGTTTATGTATTTTAACATTCAAATAAAAACATAGCATGGACCAGAAGAGAAAAATAATTGAAGCTAATCTAAAAAGTGGACAAATGCAGTAACCATCAAGAGGTCTAGTGACAAAATATTATTTGTTAGGTGTGACTCTAATTTTTTACTATGAACCTCAACTTCTTATAAATTATTTGAAAACTGTTATCCAAGTCTGCATCAACTAAACAAGAAAAGTGTAACAAGAACAACTGCATTAGCAGAACTAAAAGTAATGCCAACAAAATTCAGGAACAACCCCTTAACAGCCCAGTGGATAGTTTCATCATATATCTAATAGTGATGCATTTAAATACAAAGTTCCAATTTCAATTCCTGATCTCTGAACTAGTAAAGGGAAGGGAAAATGAGTTACAGCCTATTCTTGATCATTGTAAGCAATTTGGCAGCAAATATATGTCCACCGAGATGCCGCATTCTGAGAGAATTTGATTCAGTTCTTATTCTGCATTAACACATTAACACATACCTATTTTCACAGCACATTCTGCGTCCTTTACCTCTCTCAAAGCACGTACTTTGAAACCTTTGACAATATGAATGTACTTCCTACAGAGATAGCAATAAATGAAAATTAAGCATCAAGTCACTATTTTAATGTTGGTTATGCTTCATTTGAATAGAGTCAGTTCTAGCAAACAAATCCCACCTTCTTGTCAGCAACTCATTTGATTTCACATGGATTGTTATCAAAAATTAGTTAAATCTTATGAATTTTTTTTCAAATCTTTGCAATAATGAAATGCAATGCTTAAAATATATACACCAATAAAACTGAAAAGAGGAAACAATAGATATTCAATAATTAGAATTAAATAGTCAGTTATCTTGGCAGTTTAAAGAATGCTTTAAATGATTAGCTAATTGGAGCAGCTTTCATCCTTGTGCACAGAACGAAGAGGCTTCAATTCAGATTTCTCCTTGAAGGAACTGCAGTTAAACTTTAAAACTTCTTTAAAACTTATGCAGAGCTTCAAAAGAGCTCTAAAATTTGTGACGTTAGTCAGCTATTTTCTTACCTAGGTCTATACAAGGAATAGACGACGTATTTAGCATGAACCTTTTGCCCCTGAATAAAAATCTTCATGCGAGGGTCAATGTATAATATTGCAGCATAGGCTCTAAAGGAATATTGTTCTGGTTGGCTGAAATATGACAGATATAATTACAGTACTATGTAATGTAACCACGATATCACAGAATACTATTAAATAAAAATATGGCACTTAAAATATTGCACATTTCAGGGGTTCACTTACAAAATATCTTCCAAAAAGATCTTTGATTTAGTTCTGTGTTATAAAATTATACAAATTACGCAGAATCTTAAGTTGCCTGTCCTTTTAACTTTGGAGAACTTGCAGTTAGGAACTAATTTATTTTCCCCCTGTTTTTATTCATTCATGTGACACTGGCTTCACTGGTTCGGTCAGTACTTATCACCCACCCCAATTGTCCTTGAGAAAGTAAACAGCCTTCTTGAAATGCTGCAGTCTATTTGATGTAAGAAACCCACAATGTCATTATGGAGGGAGTTCCAGGATTTTAACCCAGCGACAGCAAAAGGTATGACAACAGATCTCCAAGTCGGGATGCTGAATGATTTGGTAGGGAACCTGCAGGTGGTGGTGTTTCCATGCACCTGCTGCACATGCTCTTCTCGACAATATGTATTTAACCCATTTAAAAGACAACCTTATTCTGATTATTTTAAACAGTAAATGATGATCAGTGCAAAAATCATTTAAGACAGTTAAACCTCAAGTAACCACCACAAAAAAAAAACACAACGCTCTCAGCATAAAATAAGGCTACATGCTCTGAGCTTTCAGAGCTTTCCCTTTTCCAACTACCTACATCAGTGTCTATTAAAATCCTTAACAATTCAGATGCTAATAGCCTGCATAAATTTATAATTGCCTGTAGTCATAATTGATGATGATAGAAAGCACATGTCAACTTCATTATTACAACCTACTTTGAATATACCCACCCATCTTCAAAATTTATTGCTGCCAATTCCAAAGAAAATCCTAACGGCAGGAACACATCTCCCTGGCTGATTCTCCCCTCTATCACCCACCATACCCCAACTTCCGGTAAATATTATAATATTTAAAATTGATAGTCATGTTTCAGCTGTCAGGCATACCCAGTAATCTTCATTCTCATTTGAAGACAACCTCACTGAATTATTTACCTTGCTGACCATTCTAAATCATCTATTGTTCTTGGAAAAACAGAATCACAAGAAACCATTATTCTGCTTTTACAAACTGACTGAGCTGTCTTGCATATAGCATTTCAGTGCTGACACATCAGGTGAGTTTGTGTTTTCCGTTTCATTACTTACATTCCACTGGCCATCATTCCAGTCAGTCGTATATCAGAAGCATCTGTTTCAATATCCAGCTCAGGTACTCCATCATCATTCAGTTTCATGTTGTAGATAACGACTAAAGTTCCTATTAAGAAAATGTATGAATTAAAACAATTAATTTTAATGTGAGGCCAGGAGATGACATAGCAATAGTAGGTACATGGCAGACAGGCAAACCTTGGAGTGGAAGAAAAGCTTAAATAATAGATTTCTCAATGAAATAAAGAAACAGATGATGTTAAGTATCAGTACACATGATCCTTAAATATTTCTTTAAAACCCTAGTTTAGCTTTTAAAAGATCAAATTGAATTCTTATACAGTCACTTTGTAGTGCAGATTTTGAGTACTGCTGAAACAGAGATATGCTTTACATCTTTCATTACTTAGAATGGAATATCATGAATACCAAATCTCAAAAGGAAACAATGAATTATACTCCAAGAGGGGTCGGAATGGCTGGTAAGTGGATTGATCAACGGAGGCTTTGCAATGGAGAGAATGTACTAGGGTACAGTTAACTGCTAAAATTGCAACTCTGGTCAGGGCATTTTTGCAGGTAATAAGCCAGGGAATGCCTGCTCCCCAAGTTTTTGTTCAGTTGAGAAAAGTGCAATCCATATCGCGTTTATAAAGGGCAGAGCCCAACATTTGAATATGTGTGGCTTCTAGCACGCACCTGTCAACCAAACAGAGTCCGGCTGATAATCCAAAATTGGATGACTGTGCAATTCTTAGCACTATTATTCAGCAAATATTATGGAATAATGGAATGCAATCAATACTGCAGAGTCACACAGGCCTACCATACAGAAAAAAGGCCATTCAGTTAATCAAGTCTAGGTGGGTTAGCCATGGGAAATGCAGAGTTACTGCGATAGGGTAGGCAGATGGGCCTGGGTGGGATGCTCTTAAGGGTTGGTGTGGACTCGATGGGCCAAATGGCTTGTTTTCACACTGTAGGGATTCTATGATTCTATGAAGTCTGTGCCAGTCAAAAATAACCTAACTAATCTAATTCTATTTTCCAGCACTTGGGTCAAAGCCTTGTATGCTTTGGTCAGAGGTTGGTTAGCTCCATTAGTTGGATGACTGGTTTGCAATACAGATCTATGCCAACTGGTGTGGGAATTGAATGCACACAATGGAGGTTACAAGGCGGAACTCTCCTTTTCAATCTCTCCCCTCACCTGAGGCATGGAGATCCTCAGGTTAAACCATTGCCAGTTGTCTGTCTCTCTACAGTCTAGCAGGATTATGGTGACGTTATGAGGGTTTCAGCCCCTACCATCCTTGTAGGCAATGAGTACCAGATTCCCATCACTCTCTGGGTGAAAAACGTTTTCCTCACATTCCCTCAAAACCTCTGCCCCTTGGTCAATGATCCCTCCACCAAGGGGGAATATCTCTTTCTGTCTACCATATAAATGCCTCCCATAATTTTTTCAACTCAATCATGCCCCTATTCAGTCTCCTCTGCTCCAAGAAAAACATACCTAGTCTATTCAACCTCCCTTCATTACTAAAACTCTCCAGCCCAGGCAACATCTTGGCAATGTCCTCTGCACGCTTACCAGTCCAATCATAGAAAATGTGGATTCCAGAACTGCACACACTACTCTCGCTGTGGTCTAACTAATGTTTTGTACTGTTCTAACATAATCTCCCTGCACTTAAACTCCATGCTTCAGCTAATAGAGTCAAGAATCCTACATGCGTTCTTAACCAATTTATCCGCCTGCCCTGATACCTTAACGAACGAATGGATACATTTACCAACTTTCCTCTGATCCTCAATGCACCCAGGGTCATACAGTTGACCACATATTCTCTTGCCTTGTCCTGCCCAAATACATCATCTCACACTGATCTGGATTGAATTCCATTTGCCATTGATCAGCCCATCTACATCCTCCTGTAATCTAAGGCTATCGTCCTCACTATTTACCACCTCAAATTTTCATATCAACAAGAGCTCGTTCTGTGGCCAAAAAAGTGTGCTGTTTGATATGATTCAATAGTTCTTGGTCGTGTGATCTTCATATCTGGCATATACAAAATTAGAAAAAAAGACATGCTGTCGGAGCTTTTATGTCTTGCACTCACCAGGAGAGAATCAAGAACAAATAAACCTCGAAAGGGAACAAGACATTGAATACAAACGAAGGAGAAATGTTACCGAATTTGCAAATCAATTAGGCTGCAGTTGATCTGTCGTGTACAGTTAAGGAGAACCAATAACAAATGATATTGGAGTCATGTAAAAATTTCAGTGCAAATCTAATGGGAGGAAAACAGGTATTTAATTGGAAGTAGATGTATTGGATCAGCAGGAAGTTTCATCCATCAACATAGTTGAAGGAAATTATGTTCTATGGTTTTCGCCACTGTTGCCACCCTTGGATCTGTATGAAACAGAGCTAGATGATGCACAATCACAAGACTCCACACAGGACATGTGAAAGTCACTGTAGGAGCAAATTACTGCAGATGCTAGAATCTGTACTGAAAACAAGAAATGCTGGTGATCACAGGAGGTCAGGCAGCGTCCATGGAAAGAAAGTAAATTAACCTTGCAAATCTAGATGACTCTTCATCAGAACTCTGAAGAGTCATCCAGACTCTAAATGTTAGCTTGCTTTCTCTCCATGGATGCTGTCTGACCTCCTGTGATCGCCAGCATTTCTCGTTTCCAGTACAGATTCCAGCCTCTGCAGTAATTTGCTCCTACAGTGACTTTCACATGTCCTGTTGGGCAAGGTGATGCACAAGACAGAAAGACAAAGGGAAACATGAATTTTACAAAAGATTGCAAGACACACTCAAGTTGCGATGAGTGACCTCAATGCTGAACTCAATGCCATGTGACAGATTGAACTGTACAAACATGCCCCACATCTCAACAAGCCAGTTCATCAGAAAAAGCAAAGTCAGATGGTCTTTTGTAACATCAATTTGGTTTCAACAGTGGGATTATCTCCTAACATCATCATTCAGAGCTATTAATAATTTATTGAAGTTTGGTTTCAGCCAGTGAATTTCAAAGGAGTTTACTGATTTGTATGTACAATATATAAAATACAAATATTAACAAGTTTTGATGATTTCCATGACTGAGTAATATAATTCAGTGGCTATTTATTATACTGCACATGTCCTTACCACTTGCTCCCGTAATTTTATTAAACTGCCGCATCACATCAAACTCCTTTTTAAATGGAGAATATTTATGAACAAGTGCAATTTCAAGGGAGAATTTTTCTTTTTCAGTTATCATGGGTTCCTTACTTGCAACGTACCAGGATGGCATCGGCACAATCACCTAGAAAACCAACACAAAATTCATTTGGAGTATTGTATACAATTCTGGTCACCTGCTATAGGAAGGGTGTTACTAAACCGGAAAGAGCACAAAAAAGATTTACAAGGATGTTACCGAGACTGAAATGTTTGAGTTATAAAGGAGAGGCTGGACGGACTGGCCTTTCTCCCCTTCCCCACAACATCCCCCCATCTCCCCACTTCCAGACTGTATAGAGGTTTGTAAAATCATGAGGGAATTGATAAGGTGAATAGCCTTATAACCAGAGGTAGGGGTGTCTAAAACTACAGAGCAGAGGTTTAAGGTGATAAGGGAAAAATCTAAAAGGGACCTGAGAGTCAAGTCTTTTTGTCGGTTATCTTTCTTTTTAAAAAAAATAGAATGGTGCGTATATGGAACGAGCTGCCAGAGGAAATGGTCGAGGTGAGTACAATTACAAAAGATATTTGGACAGGTACATGGATACATTAGAGGGATATGGGAAAAATGCAGGAAAATGGGACTAGTTCAGTTAAGGGAACTTGGCTGGCATGGACAAGTTGGGCCAAAGAGTCTGTTTCCATGCTGTATGATTTTATTCATTAAGGGCATTTTTAAAAAGCACAAATACTTTTATATTCTCAAATGCAAAAATGCTAGTCACTCCATCTTTCATATTTCTGCTTGAAATGTCTAACCAGTACAAAATAGGCACCAAAAAATGCCACAAGATATATTCTTGATAATACTTTAGTGAGGCTTGTGCACCTTATCTTAAATAGCGAACAGTTTTTCACTTCATTACAACAAAAGTATGCTAACAATTCCGTACCAAAGGAAAGTTAGATGATTTGTGTGCAAGTTGGTCACCAGATTGCACTGAATACCATAACAGATGGTAATCTAGAAAGAGTCCACATCTGCCAAATCCTGAATATCAATGTTGCAGGCAAATATGCTAATTATGATTTCAAAAACAACCAAGAAAACAGCTGCTTGCTAACATTGTGTTAGGAACTCTGGAGCTGAAATTACTTGAGATTTGTAATGGGCTCATCTCATGCTCAGTGGAAGGAAGAACAGCACAAATAGATCATTCAGCCACACCCACAGGGGACACAGGTTTAAGGTCAGAGGGAGAAAGTTTAAGGGAGATATGCGAGGGAAGTTTTTCACACAGAGAGTGGTAGCAGCCTGGAATGCACTACCAGAAGAGGTGGTGGAAGTGGGCACATTGAGGACTTTTAAAAGGCACCTAGATGGGTAAATGAATAAGGAGGGAATAGAGGGATACGGATCGAAAAATGGCAGGTTTGTTTTTAGATTAATTAGGGCATGATGGTCAGCACAGGCTTGGAAGGCCGAAGGGCGTGTTCCTGTGCTGTACTTTTACATTTGTTCATATGGTCTTGGAAAGTATCAAGTCTCTGTTCGTACTTTACATCAAAGAGGACGAAGGCAAGGATTCTGCTTTCAAAGATTTGGTGGACAACTGAAGGTTAGTATGGTCAGTGAGATAATAACACCAAACTCTAAGGGCAAAAGCAGGTCATACCTCAGAATGGGATTCCACCTAGCAATTTTAATGATCAATAAGTAAAATTTGAGGTCTTATTTGTGCAGTGGTTGCGTCCCTACCTCTCAGTCAGAAAATCCAGGTTTTGAGTCCGTGCTAGGACTTGTTGACAATTGAAGGTGCAGTTGAGATATAGTCAAACAGGTTGATTGCCCTGAGAATAAGAGTGTTTTTGTTGGTTTTGGACATAAGTTAAAACTATAACCAAACCTGGAGTGTTTGTATTGAATAATGTTCATTAGGAACTTATAATGACAGAAACAGCTTTTATACTACTGTTTCAATAATACTCAAGTTCTGTACTACGAAATGACTACTTATCTTTTGGCTGGCCACTTAACTATACTATATGAAAGGCCTATGAAGGCAAAGGGGATATCTGACACAGTCTACACTCTCATTTTCTCACACCCAGAATGAATCAGAGAGCCAGCCAAGCTCTTACAGGATCAGACAGAAAACAAAATGGTGAAAATAAAGTTCTCTCTTACTTACCTCATCAATACCTTCTTTCTCATAAAATGTTCGAGACATAAGGATGCATGTCATGGTATTGTCTTTTTTGGTAAAGAGAATGAAATCCATTCCTATCCTCATTGAACCACTGAAAGTAGTAAGTCATAATTAAATACAGAGGAGTAGCTGATTGTGATTCACACAGCTGCAGTATTATCACAATTTGACAGAACAGCTACAACTTATTTTTGCAGCTCTTTGTCAGGTTGCTTGTTCACAAACTTAAAATCCATAAAAATTGAGAGTTATGTTGGCAGTAAAAGGATGATGATATTTTTGCAAGTTAGTGGAAAATGCAATTCAATACAGAAAATTAGTGAAGTAACATATTTTGGCATAAGGATAAAAATTGGTGTATTTCTCAATATAGCTTGAGAACACAAGGACAAGATGTATAACTACATAAATCTCACAAAAAGTTGTTTGCCCAAAGTCTTCAAACTCAATGAGTAGAATCATTTGTTTAAAATTTAGTCAAAAAGTCTAAAGAGCCACATTGCCATTACTGACACAATAATAATGAAAAAATTCATCTGTGAATTTCTCTGCAACAATTCTACACAGGCTCATAAATATTTGGTTAACATTTCAGAGAATTTGACAAGTTGCTAAATTGAAGACGTTTCCTTAAAATGCTAACAAAAGTTTAAAAACAAATGAATCAAGCCATTTAGTTGTCATGAATAGCATTCTTAAATTTGAAAAAAACCTCTTACTTTAAGGCGATTTCTGCTGCTAGAATTTTTGGAGAATCATTTAATATCTGGACAGTGTTGTCACCTGGCAAACAGGACTAAGATTTAAGCTTTCAATTGGATTCTCAATGTATGAAACTCAGTTTAAAACAATTACTCACACTGGAGCTAAATTTTATCTCAACCAGTTAGCAGGTAATATCTGTTCTCATTTTCATCATTCTATCCCTCAGGCTTCACAGATAAAGGCATGTCTTTAATTATGAGAATATTTTTCCTTTTTTTTTTTAAGAAAGATGACTGCACAGCTGAGTCTGAGATTTAGATACATCACTCTTACACAGATTCACATCAGTGTATGACTTTCCTCATTTCACAATACGATTTTCCTCATTTCACAGCCTATTAAGCTGTCATAAAACTAGTTGAGCCACACAACAATTTCACTCAACCAGTGACTGCTTTCCTGCCTTTCTCTGCCTTTTTCAAAAACTCCTCCAAAGCTTTCCTTTATGGTTCTATAGTTGGATAACACTTAGCTTGGGCACCATGCTGTAGTGAAATGCGTCAAAATTTGTTTTCTCATTGTTGGTGACTTTTCTTTGTTAATAAAATATACTGGATTTGGGATAAATGAGAATCAACTATCTTGAAATTCTTGCTTTTCCTTCTTTATCACTATTTCCCAAGCAGTCTCAAAATAAGGGCCAAAGAAAGTATGTTCTTACAATCTTTGAACTGCCTGCTTGCACATAATGCATGTATTATCCAACATAGACTCAATGCCAGGACCAAAGTGAATGTACTCTTTTCGTGATTAATATATCTACCTGTCTGCACATGCACATTAGTACAGCATAAAGAATATTATGGGCATTTGTGTAATAACTGATAGATCATCACTCAAATTGTACACCTAGCCAAATGTGAAGCACTTACCCATTGCACCAATCAGGTTCCAAGTATGGCAACCAATCAGCTTACACAATTTTAATCAATCTTTTTGAATAAGACAACCAAGGCCAAAGTGAGTACAATGCTTTATTTCTAAATGCAGGCAGGCACATATGATCCACATGCCGGGAATGACAGGTATTAGTGCAGTATGCCACTTCCCAGTGAAACATTTGTCAAGAATAATTACTAGATAGGTGATGATTTTCTTTGCATGTTTCCTCATTGGGAGCACAATGTCAAGAGTTCCTTGAAACCTCATGGCAGTCAATGTTTAAAAGGATGCTTTGGATCAAGAACGATTTACCATTTGCACACCAATCCCCAAGGTTGTCAATGCATGTGCTGAACAAATTGAAAACTGAAAGTTTGTTTTTTTCAGGAATTCCTGAAAAACAAACTTACATGACATGATGGCCATTCAAAATATCAGGTTTAAGTCTTAACTGGAATACTGCATGCAAGTTTGCGCTGCACACTACAGGAAAAATTTAACTGTGCTAGGGAGAACTGCAAAACACTCTGTAAAAATTTTTCAAATGCTGAAAGGAATAAACATGGTCAGTATAGGTTAATTTTTCTACAGTTAGTGAGGTTAGGGGTCATGAATTTCAACAGCAAGCTTCACTATTATGGCATCAAAACTTCAATTTCTTTCCCAAGGATCTCCATCACCCATCTTGGACCTCCTTACCCATCCTGTAAGACTTAATTCAAAATCCAAGCTGGGAACAAGTACATTGCATTTCCCAGTCCCCATTTTGTTCTCCTTTCTGTAAAGTCAGATAAATCTCAGGTTCAAACACATTTTATTTGGGACTCTACCAACTCAACAATTTCTTGAGGATGTTCCTACAAATTCCTGCCTTTCACTCTCCCAAACGATAAATTAGCATAAACTGAATGATGTTTAAGTAATCATACAATCTGTCTACACACCAACATTGTACCTTTTAAACTAGGCGCTTTTCTTTACATATAGCTTTGGCGTGAAGGGAAGTAGGCCAAAGATAGCAGAAGCTCCTTCTCTAATACACAATCTTCCTTATAAATGCAGGTCGTGTCAGAAGACTGAAAAGTGGCAAAAATCAGAAATCCTATTCAAGGCTAAAGATGTTGATGAAGGATGCCTTCCAAGTCACACACTCATGTTCATCAGGGTGTGCTGCCCAATGAGTGGGAGATGGCAGGAGAAGAACAGTGAGCCCACAGAAAAACTAAGGCTACACAGCATTAGAAGACAAATTGTGAGTGGAAATAAAAGCTAGATCTCACATGGATGAGCTGACTAGTGATTACCAAACATTGAGTTAAAAGGAAGAAACAAGATTTTAATGTTAAGAGTAGAATTAGCTAAGATTCTGCTTAAAATTGTAAAACTTCAGTTAGGTGAAAGAAAAGAGATAGAGAGGGAAGAAAATGAAAAAATCAATGGAATGGATAGGGAGAAAACAGAAATGTAAATAATAACGTTCGAATCAGAATGTGAGGAGAAAAAATGAACAAAGACAAACGGAAAGAGATGAGAACAATAAAAGGAAAACGCAATATAAAAAAAGCTTGAAGTCCAAGAGAGAAAGAATTCAAACAAGACAAGCAGCAAAGGGCAATTTAGGAGCCCTCATGTATAAATCACAAAATGCTACCATAGAATTTCAGCAGGTAATAGGAAGGGAAATGGAATGATGCTTTTTATTCAAAGGATTGAAGTATAAAAACGGTAAGTCTTGCTCAAATTATTCAAGGCACCATGCAAGCCACAAATAGAACACCGAGAAGAGTTTTGAACCCTGTATTGTTCAAGGAAAGATATTCATGGCATTGGAGGCAATCCAGAGAAGATTTACTAAATCGATCTTTGACATGGAGGGATTTGAGGAGAGCTTGTGTAAATTGGGCCTGTACTCAAAGGAGTTTAGAAAAATGAGAGGCAGCCTATTTAAAATAAAAATTATTCTTTGGGGCTCGACAGGGTAGATCCTGAAGGGTAGTTTCTATTTGAGAGAGTGTCTAGGACCAGAGGGCATAATCTCTAAGGGATCACCCAATTAGGACAGATTAGGAGGAATTTCTAATCTCAAAAAGTATGAATTTGTGGAAGATTTACTGGAGAGGGCCATACAAGCTGTGTCATTAAAAATCTCTTTCAGACTGGAATATATTTAATCAGGAAGGGAATCAGGGGTTATAAGGATAAGGGAAGACAGTGATGGAGTGTTATCAGATCAGCCGTGTCATTACTGAATGGTGGAGCAGACTCCACCAAATGGCCTAATTTTCTGCTCCTACATCATATCGTCTTATCGGTTAATAAAGAAATGAATTCTGTCGACTCAAATAGGCAAACAGTTATAAGGGAATTCTTTCATTACTTGCTTTCCTGCCTATTTTGTGTCATCCATAACTTGTCAATCATACATTCATTTTAGAAAAAATCAATCACATTCCAAACAGCAGAGCAAAACAGAAGAAAGTTGAGAAGAACGTTTTCTTAATTCTAAAAATCAATCTCAAAGGTTTGAACTAATTTCTTCTGCAAAACTAATGACAGACTTATCTCTGAAACTCACGACTTCAATCCATTTCCAAACTGCCCAACAAGTCGGGAATTTGAAGCCCTCTTTATGGACTTTCCTAAATGAATAATGTCTGCTGCTTCACCTGCGAAATGTAGAAATTTTGTTATAATCCTGTTTTCATATTTTTACTGTAATTTACAATAAACAAATAACATTTTTGAGCAGAATTTCTGGAAGCTAATCGCCAAAGGCAATGGCTGAGAATTTAGAACTATGAACCTATCAATAAAAATTAATGCAGATTTTTGAAAGGTAGGTTACGTCTGACTATCCAAGCCCTGCATTTTTTTGAAGTCACTACAACAGTCAACAGTATGATGTGCCCAGGAATGGCGTTTATGTAATTTCTATAATATCGTAAGAAAATACAATTAAAAGAGCATGAATTGAAGGCAATTTGTGAAACAGGTCTATAATTAGTTTAGAGATAGGGATAGAGTAAACTGAATGTTCCCTATTTGGTAAAGAGGTGTTTCAGCATATTTCATTTACTTAGGGGAGGAAAATGGAATTTACGTCCAACTTACCTACATTAAGTTTTGTAGATGGGAGAAGGGAGCTATAAAAGGATACAATGTGACGAAGTGAACATGAAAATCTATAACAGATAAAGTCCAAGGTTCTTCTACATTAGGGAAGTGTAACATCATCCATTGTATACCTGATCATCTTCCTGGTCAGATATTAGAAGGAAGATTAATAGGATCTGGTGCTCATTTACACTCATTGTTAACAGTTAATAGGAACAAAACACAATCTTAAAGCTGAATGGAATTTTATGTCAAGGGGTTGGTATGATTACCAGTTATAAAGGAAGGGGGAATTCCAGACCTAATATTAGAATTAAGTCCAATCAAGTAGAAGGTGCATCAGCAGGGAAGCATTTTGCACACAGTGATCATAGCTCAGTTAGATTTGGGATAGTTATGGAGAAATTTCAAAAAGATTTGGTCTGAGTGAATTGGAAGCAGCTCCTTGGAAAGTATCAGAGCAATAGGAGGCTTTCAAGAAGGAAATAGCAAGTGACCAAGGCAAATATTTTCCCATCAAGATAAGGGTGGAGACTGGAGAAGCCTGGATGTTATGGAACATAAAGTTTAGGACTAAGAAAATAAGCTAATTGCACAAAGAATATGAGACAGTCATTAAATGGAATATAAAAAGTGCTGGGAGAACTTAAAGGAGATTAGGAAAGCAAAGAGCGCAGCAGAAATCATTACAAGAGGAATGAAGAATAGTCCAAACAGTTCTTGAAAAAACATTATAAAAGAGTCAGAGGATAACTAGAGAAAGAGTAGGGCCCATAATGGTAATCAGTGTGCAAACCCAGAAGTTGTGGGTGTGGTCCTCAAAATGGAAAAAGATGATGCAGGTGTAGACACCAGGGGTTTTAGCAGCCTTAAGAGTGAATAATTCCATGGGTCTTGTTGAGATGTAGTTTAGGCTGTTGGAGAAGGAGATAACAGGATCATTGACAAGCATTTTCAAATCCTCTGACCACAATCAAGGTTCCAGAGGACTGCAGTGTTGCTAACATTGTCCCATTATTTAAAACAAGAGAGAGAGAGAGAGGAAGGTATAGATAAGGAAGTTACAGGCCAGTCTAACCTCAGTGGCATGGAAATTATTAGAAAGAATTCCGAGCGACAGAATTTGGAGAAAGTCAGATTAATCAAATACATCAGCATGGACCTGTTACAGAAAGATTGTTTGACAAATTTGATTGAATTTTGAGGTAACTGGAACATCGACGAGGGCAATGTGGTCTACATGGACTTTGGCAGACTTTGTAAAGAAACCAAAAACCCACAGGATCCAAGACAAAGTGGTATTGGATCCAAAATTGGCTGAGAGGCATGAAGGAGAGGGTGATGTTAGTGGAATGATTTTGTCACTGAAAATCTGTTTCTAGTGGGGTACTGTAGGGTTCAGTGCTGGGAACCTTGCTGATTGTGGTGTTCATTAATTACTTAGAATTAAATGCAGGAAACCTAATGAAGTAGTTTGCAGATAAAGCCATTAATGAGGGGGATATCAACAGACCCCTCAGGTGGTCAGAACAGTCATAAATGAAATGGAATTCAAACCAGAAAACTAACACACTTGTGGAAGGATAACAAGGAAAGGTTTACGCTATAAAACGGCTGGATCCTGGAAAGTACTGAAGATCAGAGGGACGTTTGTGTACATATCCACATATCCCTGAAGGTACAAAGGCACATAGATAAAGTGGTTAAGGCAATTTATAGGATATTTGCCCTTATTAGCAGAAGCATAGAACACAAGAGCAAGGAGGTTACGCTGGGAACGTATGAAATGCTGGTAAGGCTACAACTAGAATTCTGTGTGCTGTTCTGGTCATCATATTATAGAATGGATAAGACTGCACTAGAGAGGGTGCAAAGGAGATTAACAGTATGTTGACCAGACAGGAAGCTTGAGCTATCAGGAAAGATAGGCTGGGATTGTGTTCCTTAGAGCAGCAAAGGTTGATAGGGGATCTTAAAGAAGTGATTAGGATTAGGAAGGGCATAGATATGGTGGCTAGGAAGTTGACTTTTCCAAAAGTAAAAAAGTAAAGAATAATACATTGTCGATTGAAGGCAAGAGACGGAAGGCTAAGAGGAGAGCTTTGGAGAATGCTCATTATTCAGTGGGCAGTGGGAGCCTGGAACACAGTACCTGAAAAGGTGGTTAAGTGACAAACTCTTGTAACATTTAAGCAATATTCAGATATTCATTTGCATTGCCACAGCCTCCAGGGTTATGGGCCAAAAACCGGAAAATGGGATTAGTGTAGTCAGATCTGGCATAAATATGATGGGCTAAATGGCCTTCTGCGCTGTAACCATCTAGGAGTAAATGAGGAAGGAAGTATTGTGCAAAACAAAAAACAACTCACCGACTTGACTCAATAATTCTCACAACTTGATATTTTGATTATTAACCCAGAAGAGTCAGGCTAGAACTTTAAGTTAAACAAAAGCAAAGTACTGCAAATGCTCAAGATCAGAAAAAAAAGTGCTGGAGCAACTCAAGTCTGGTAACATCTGTGGAGATAAACACATTTCAGAGCCCAAATCCATAGTACAACCTATTGGACTCAAAACATGAACTCTTGTTCTCTCTCCACAGATAATGTCAGACATGCAGAATCTGTCTAGACTTTTTAGTTCACTAATCCAAGATGAATATATTGAAAATATTTGAATACTTCTTTCAAATTATGTACAGGAATAACTAATTTATTACAATAACGTTCAGTTAGAATTTCAAACTGAACTGTTGCTTCAATACATGCATCTTTATTTAATTAGTTGATTTTCTTTCAAAATCCCATTTTGTAGTATTTCAGTTACTACTACCATCTCATTTGTCTTTCCTGTTATTCAGGAGTGCAGTTTCCCCAATTTATTTTCTCTATTTCTTTCTCAAACTATGCTTAATTTAGTTTATGCGATCCTCAAGTCCTAAGATCCATTTTCAAGTCAGGGTACAACTCTATGAATTGTGGGGAATACCAAGTACACATAAGACGGTTTCTCCAAGGCATAGATTTGTCTAAAATTTACCAAGTCTTTGTGATGCATATGGGTTACAAAAATGTAAATAATTAATATAACCAGGAGTACTCTTGACAGACAGTGAAGGTTATCTTAGATTACAAAGGGATCTTGATCAATTGGGCCAATGAGCCAATGATTGGCAGATGGAGTTTTTGGATAAATGTGAGGTGTTGGATTTTGAGAAGATGAACAAGGGCAGGACTTATACACTTAATGGTAGGGCCCTACGAGTGTTGTCGAACAGAGACCTACGGGATCAGGTGCAAAATTCCTCGAAAGTGGTCTCACAGTGACAGAGGGTGGCAAAAAGAAGGCATTTGACATGCTTGCCTTCATTGCTCAGACGACTGAGTATGAGTTGGGATGTCACACTGCAGTTGTACAGGATGTTTGAGGGGCCACTTTTGGAGTACGGTGTGCAGTTCTGGTCGCCCCGCTATAGGAAGGTTATTATTATATTGGAAAGGGTACAGAAGAAATTTACAAGGATGTTACCAGGACTGGAGGGTTCGAGTTAAAAGGAGAGGCTGGATAGGCTGGGACTTTTTCCCCCGGAGAGTAGGAAGGGGTAACTTTATAATATTTATAAGGTCATGAGGGCCCGAGATAAGGTGAATAGCCCAGTTCAAAACTGGAGGGCATAATTTTAAGGAGAAAGATTTAAAAACGAACATGGGGCAACTTTTTCACAAAGGGTGGTTTGCACGTGGAATGAACTGCCAGAGGAAGTAGTAGATGCTGGTACAGTTACAACATTTAAAAGACATTTGGACAGGTACATGAACAGGAAACGTTTAACAGAATATGGGCCAAACACAGGCAAATGGGACTGGTTTAGTTTGGGAAACTTGGTCAGCACGTACAATTGACCGAAGAGTCTGTTCTCATGCTATATGCTTTGAGACTCTTTGGTTGCCATAACCTCAGCAGAAAACTAAACTGATATGGTGATCCAGAATTTCACTTCCAAGCCAATAGCAAACAAACAATCAGGAAAGCCTCATGGCAAATTAGCAGAGTTAGAGGCAACAGAACTTTTAATGTACTTACCTGGATTCATACCAATACCATTATCCAGAAAACACAGCATAAACCCTCCTCTTATTTCATCATTGGTTTCTGAAACATAAATATTAAAAGCTGTCAACTCAAATTCAGCTGTCAATTCAGCCTAAAGTTTGGCTTCCATGGCTTACTAGGATGAAAATAAATTGAAAAATGTTTGAATAAAAAAAAAGTTAGAATTAAACTTACAGCCTCACCATTTGAATACAGAAATAACAGCAAAGATTATCTGTTGAGAGCTTAACGTCTCTCAATGATTTTGGTCCCTCCTGAATAAACCCTGTCTATATTAGATGGTCAGAAGACAGGGTCTCCCTTGAGTCAGTGAGGATGTCTAGTGTCTTTGGTGATGCTTTCAGGACATCCTGCAACTGTTTCTATTATCCTTTTGGGAGTCTCTTGCCATAATCAAGGTCAGGGTAGACAGTTGCTTTAGGAGGCTGGTGTCAGGCGTATAACCTGGCAACATGTTCTATCCAATGGAACTGGTTGAGTGGTTACCACCTTGAAGCTAGGCATGCTAACTTCAGACAAGATATTGCTATTGCACTGCCCTGCTTCCACAGGATTTGAAGGACTTCGTGAAGGCACCACTAATGGTACTTAACCATTATTTCATGTTGATCATCATTCAAGATCACTGACTACTTCAACAGCAGTCATGTTTTTATCTTATAGCATGTACCATATTCCTCATTAGCAAATGCAAAGACATTTACTAACTGCGTAAAAAATACACAACACCAGAAAATTAATAAAATCCCATTATGGACTTAAGAACATAACTTTAAAAGGTTTGTGTAAGGCTCTCCCTCTAGATAGAAGTGAATTCTACCTTGTAAGTTTCATTCTTATTGCAATCACAATTTGACAATAAATGTTTTATAGTCATTCCCAGTGACCAACATACCATAAATTGTAAACATGCAAACATAATAAAAATAATAAATATCCATCCCTCCCACATTTTGAATTTGTTAGTTATTTTTAAAAAAAGCTTGCTAGTGTCACAATTATTAGGTTTCAGATTGTTGAAGCCTTTACTCAAACTTATGCTGACAAGTTTCATTTTTCCCCTCAGACCAATGGGTCAGTTAATAAACCTTTTATCCCTTCTTGCAAGTGAAAGAAAAAAAATATTTATGGAGGCAGGTCTGACTGTCTCCATACCCCTCACCATTACAGTTGCTTAATATCAAAAGGATAAATACAATTATTCAATCAAACATGATGTGACTGCAATGAGGATTAAAAATATGTACACATTCCATTTTTAAATGCCAGAAAATTGTTATTCTTTATTTGTTCCTGGGATATGGGTGTCACTGGCTATGCCAGCATTTACTATCCATAACTGCACTTGAACTGAGTGAATTGCTTGGCTAGAAGGCAATTAAGAGTCAACTGCATTGCTGTGGGTCTGGAATCACTTAGGCCAAATCAGGTAAGGATGACATATTTCCTTTCCCAAATCAACTGAGTTTTTACAACAATGATAAAAGTTCATCTAATTGTGACTGTATAAATTACAGATTTTCAACTGAATTTCAATTTCACCATGCCCATAATTTTAGCCTTAGATTCTTGACCTCTAGTCAAGATACGTTACTACTATGGCAGTACCTCCCCCTACTCCACTGATATTGTAGCATGGCTCCTTTTTACATAGTAATATTAGTGGAGCTTGTTTTGCTGCCTTGCCATCTTTTGTGGGTGAATTTGAAACAGGCAGAGACGCATGTTTTCATGATCAGAGACACAAATGCTCATCATTGCTTAAGTTTTAATGAGGAAAATTCAATCCCTGAGTTTGCTTAAAATGATTACTACGGTGGTTCTTTGTGGGTTATGATATCAATAACACTTAATTAGTCAAAGGCTGCTCATTCAAGATAGCTTTGCTATCAAAGCACTAACATGCAGCTGACTGTTGATACAATACTGTCATTGAGAGGCCAAAACTAAAATGGGACACCATTTACAATAAAAAAAATTATGTAATTTACAAAAATAAACTTACATAGTTTACAATAAAAAATAAATTTACATAATAAATGAATTAGACCTCATTCAACAGCTTTGGGGGAAGAGACTGGTGAGGGTGTTAGAGAGATATACAAACTGAGACTTAAGATATTCCCGAAATGGTCCAGAGATAAGCTGAATGCTTTGCAAAACCTGCTTCTGATTGGTCGAGAGATTATATCATGCGCTCAATGTCTCTTGTAGGAATTTGTCCTAGCTTGTCATGACCTTAAGAAATGAAAAAAACAAACACTATAAAAACTATCAGAGCTAAAAGGTACTGCAGATACTGGAAAATCCGAGATAACAAGCATGGGGCTGGATGAACACAGCAGGTCAAGCAGCATCATAGGAGCAGGAAAACTTGACGTTTCGGGCCTAAACCCTTCATCAGAAAAACTATAAAGTTTAAAATGATTTGCTAAACTAAAACAGCTGCAATAGATCACATCACTCGCAAATGGGCTACAGTTCTAGAATTTTCCAGTGAATGAAACCAATTCACTTGTGAAATTTCATGCATACAATTGCATGGGACCTGTAAACAGATAGTGAGGGCACATACTTTCTATGTCAAACCTGGAACTGAGAACAAAGGGAATGCTGAAATGTTTTGTAATTGCAAAAGGTGCTAATAGCATCTTCTAAGATGAACAATGGATCCTTGAGCAGACAGTGAAATTAATTGTCAAGTTGTAACAGACTCCTTCAATGGGCTAGTCACAGGACCAAACTCCTCTGGTCTTTAGTAAGTTTTTAATTGTACATTTCTGAACATGTTTTAACATAACAGAAAGCAAAGAGATAACAAGGTGTAGAGCTGGACAAACACAGCAGGCCAAGCAGCATCTTTCCTGCTCCTGTGATGCTGCTTGGCCTGCTGTGTTCGTCCAGCTCTACACCTTGTTATCTCAGATTCTCCAGCATCTGCAGTTCCTACTATCTCAGAAAGCAAAGAGATACAGATGAAATAAACAAATACTTTGCTTCACTATCTTTACTTCAGAGGATATAAAAAATGTGCCAGTCACAGTCAGAGAGAAGTACAGACCCTTCGGTCCAACTTGTCCATGCTGACCAGATATCCTAAACTAATCCAGTCCCATTTGCCAGCATTTGGCCCATATCCCTCTAAAACCTTCCTATTCACATACCCATCCAGATACCTTTAAGTGTTGTAATTGTACTAGCCTTCACTACTTCCTCTGGCAATTCATTCCACACACACACCACCTTCTGTGTGAAAAAGTTCCTCTTAGGTTCCTTTTAAATCTTTTCCCTCTCACTTTAAACCTATGTTCTCCTATTTTGAACTCCCCTACTCTGGAGAAAAGACCTTGGCTACTTACCCTACCCATGCCCCTCATGATTTTATAAACCTCTAAGGTCACCCCTCAGCCTCTGACACTCCAGGGAATAGCTGAAAATCAGGAGGTAGGATGACAGTAGCAAAGTCAGTGAAATTACAATCACAAGGGAAGTGGTACAAAGCAAAGTGATAAAGTTGCAGACAGACAGGTTTCTGGATTCAGCCAAACTTCATCAAGATCTTAAAAGAGGTTAATAAAAAGGAGGTAGTAGATGCATGGGTGACTATCTTCCAAAATAAGACAGAAGTTTGGCTGCTATAACTGGAGTATCAGGAAAGTCTTTTGCAGTTTGAAAATCAAGTGTTGCATGTTGTTGACCTGAGTAGTATAATGTTGCTTTTTGGAAAAAGAAGGAGAAGGAGAATGAGACTGAAAGGCACCAACAATCTTTTGAGTTAAGGAAATTCTACTTGACAACAGCCGTCTGATGGAGCTTTATCATACTCTGCATCTCAAAGTGCCCACAGCAGTAGACAGTGGAAAACTTTGAAAGCCTTCAGAGGGAAAACATGTATGCACATGCACGTGTGTGGGGAAAAGACAGAAGAAACCCAAGAAAACTTGAAATAATATGTATCTGAGAAGACCCAGGTTTACCCATCAAATTGAAGGATGGCAGCGTCTTATAGGCAACAGTACATAGCTGCAAAGAAAAAAAAATCAGCAGTGTTCAGAAAACTAACTTGCCCCTTACGGTCTGGACTTTTGACCTTTGTAATTTTGTTTGCCTTATCTATAGTCTTTCCACCCTTAGTATATGTGAAAAACTGCATACCTTTTGTCTGTCTCAATCATAAATGAACATGTATGCATTTGGTGTTTTGAAGGGACATGGTTTAAATTTCATTGATTAGAAATCCACATTCTTTACTGTTCAAAGTTAAATACAACAAAGAGTACTTTTTCTGTGTTATTGAAAGAAACTTGGTGTGAATGCCTTTGTTCTGAATGGCAAGTAATTTGTTCATTCTGGTGGTGTCATTGGGATCTTATAGATTCATTTAAGCCAGTTTGTTAAACAGTGAGGCATGATGCGACACTGGTCCTATTGAGACAGGCAGCACACAAAGTTCATGCTGCCTCCACTTATCTGATTGTAGGATGCAGCTGAACAGTGTGTTGGGACACTTATGTTCAGCATGAGCGCTCAACAGTATTCAAGGCTAGGTACTTTCAAATAAACCTGTTCAGAGATGTTATTACATACTTGTGGAGCAGGTAGGGCTAGAACTTGAGTCTCAAGGCTCAAAGGTAAGGATATTAGTACTGCACAAGAGCCCTTCAGTATTCAAGGTAAGGTACCCTCAAAAAAAGATACACTAACAAAGGGAACTGCTGTTAATAGTAGGCATTGCAATTGGAAACAAAGGAAATGTTGCACCCAAATGGGAAGGCTTCCAGGACCGCAAATATGGTGCTGAAAAATTAATAGGATGAGAAATGTCATATTTCCATGAGGGACAAGGCCAGAAAGCCATTAATGTACACCCTCCAACATGCATGAGTGTAGGATAGGGAGGAAGATCAATGCAAGGAGTATGGCAAAAATTAAAAAGGCAGTGTTGCCAGAAGAAGTTCAATGTCTTCACAAAGATGAAGAAAATTATTTGTGAATCCAGCGTACCAACAACATTTCAACAATCAATGCACCACACTCTAGTAATTAGCCAGTGTTCAGGCCTGACATTCAGGTGAACCACTCACTCATTCAAACGATGTCAGCCTCCCATCTATCTCTCCCACCAGATGCTCAGCTATGGGAGGCATTATCCAAACACATACAGAACACTTACTAACATTCTTCCATTTGTTTTAGGTATCAAAGGAAAAAGTCAGAAGCAAAGACTGACACGCCTACTGTGGGGATTATGCTTTGCATTATGGGTCTCAATGCAACAGTGACATGAGAATCTAACATTGCTGAGATAGGGCGGCATGGTGGCACAGTGGTTAGCACTGCTGCCTTGCAGCGCCAGGGACCTGGGTATGATTCCACCCTTGGGTGACTGTCTGTGTGGAGTTTGCACATTCTCCCTGCGTCTGCATGGGTTTCCTCCGGGTGCTCCGTTTTCCTCCCACAATCCAAAGATGTGCATGCTAGATGGATTGGCCATGCTAAATTGCCCACAGTGTTCAGGGATGTGTAGATTAGGTGGGTCACAGGGGGATGGGTCTGGGTGGGATGCTCTTGTGTGTCGGTATGGACTTGTTGGGCTGAAGGGCCTGTTTCCACATTGTAGGGATTCTATGATAGTTCAGGATGATGGTACGTTCTCACCTTATGTCACTTCAACTCCCATAAAACACTCATGATACAATCTGCAATCTTGAATTCCAAGCTGCAGTTGATGTTGACCCCAAATCGGTTGCTGTCAGAGTCACCCTCTGACTCATCCCAGGGCTCCTGTCCTCATTCTGTTTTCAGATACCAAAGGTGTGTTGCCCGCCCAGTCGAAGTAACTCCCGTGCAATCAGACAGAAACACCATCATTGGATCTTAAACTTGCAACCACCAAAGCAGGTACTGGCACTTTGTGAACTTGGGATAGTAGATAATTTTTTAGGATCAGCAAGTAGTGAATCACCAGACAGCAGGAAGGACAGCATGGAAGGATTACTTGCGCTAAGGGACTAGCTGAATGGTCTGGCCTAATTCTCACTCCTGCACTGATCTTGTTGAATGTCTGAATGGTTTGTGGGACTGAGTCTCTAATCCAGTCTATAATCTATATGTAAGTTTGTATTAGTGGATGCACCAATTCATCAAAAGATTTCCAAAAGCTATAACAGTATTCTCAAACTGTGCCAGAGCAGAAATAAACCAGAAACATCTCATAAGGACACTGGACGCTTGTCACTATATAGTCTAGTTGAGGCGGCAAGGTGGTGGACGGCTGCAGAAATTTGATCTTGTCAGGCAGCTGAGCACTTCCTCAGCTGAGTTACTAACACATGAATTCAGTGGACCTTGGTATTTAAGGTTCTATGGCATGCATCAACTCAGCCAGTGCAGTTGATGCTGAGCTGACTCTTGACTTATCTAGCTGTGTAGTGGTACTAACTGCACAAGCATGCTTTGTAGCACAGCACACTGCATGGACCACAACAAGAATGATCAAACACAAGGCCTGCACCATTTACAGATTTCAGCACTTTATGTAGTGCACACACTAGAGTCAGAGTCATACAGCATGGTAAGAGACCCTTTGGTCCAACCAATCCATGTCAAAAATAATCCCAAACTAAACTAGTCCCACCTGCCTGCTCCTGGCCCATATCCTTCCAAATCTTTCCTATTCATGTACCCATAGAAATGTCTTTCAAACATTAATTGTACCCACATCCACCACTTCCTCAGGAAGTTCATTCCACACATGAACCACCTTCTGTGTAAAATATTTGTCCCTCTTTTTTTAATACCTCTCTCCTCTCACCTTAAAAATGTGCCCCCTAATCTTAAAATCCCCCACCCTAGGCAAAAGACAACTACGATTAACTCTATCTACACCCCTCATTATTCAATAAAATTTTATCAGGTCATCTCTCAACCTCCTACATTCCAGTGAAAAAAGTCCCAGCCTTTTTTTGCAACTCAAACCTTCCATACCCAGTAACATCATGGCAAATCTCTGCTGAACCCTCTACAGTTTGATAATATCCTTCCTATAACTGGGTGACCAGAACTGTACGTAGCATTCCAGAAGAGGTCTTATCAACGTCCCGTACAGCCCCAACATGACTTCCTAACTCCTATTTTGAAAGGACTGAGCAATGAAGGCAAGGATGTCAAACACCTTTTTAACCACCCATTCTATATTTGATGCAAGCTCCAAACAATTATGTACCTGCACCCCTAGGGGCCTCTGTTTTACAACATTACACAAGTCCTACCATTAATTGTATCAGCCCTACCTTTGTTTGTTGTACCGAAATGCAATACTTCGCATTTATCCAGACTGAACTCCATCTGCCATTTTTCAACCCATTGACCCATTTGATCAAGATCCCTTTGTAATCTGAAAAAAATCTTCTTCATTGTCTATTATGTCACCAATTTTGGTGTCATTCTCAAACTTAATAACCATGCCTTCTACATTCTCATCCAAATAATTTACATAAATGACAAACCAAAGAGGACCCAGAACCGATCGCTGTGGTGCCTATGTCATAAAGTGACAGGACATTGACAATATGGACCAACTGCTAACATACTAAATGGAAATCGGATCTATATCATGGACAAGCAAAGGAATTTGGTGGCACAGGTTTGTAGAATCATAAAGACAACACCTAAGGTTCATAAGTCTACCGAAAATATACTAACAGAACAGCGCTATATCGGGCGATTGAATACAAAGACCAAAATGTGACATGAGCCTGCATAAAACTGCATCACTGTGGCTCAGTGGTTAGGCCTCACAGCAGCAAGGATCTGGGTTCAATTTCACCCTCGGGCAACTGTCTCTGTGAAGTTTGCAAATTCTCCCCACGTCTGCATGGGTTTCCTCCAGGTGCTCCAGTTTCCTCCCACAGTCCAAAGATTTATAGGATAGGTGAATTAGCAATACTATCTTGGTCATATTATCCAGGGATGTGCAGATTAGGTGGATTAGTCATGGGAAACGCAGGGTCAAAGGGATAGGGTACAGGGGGGTGGGTCTGGGTGAGATGCTCTTCTGAGGGTTGGTGTGGACTCGATGAGCTGAATGGCCTGCTTCCACAAGTAGGGATTGTAGAAGAAGAAATTAAAAAGTATCAAAATTATTCAAAGGCAAGTCCAGAAAAAGATGAATCAATTAATTCTACTTAAATAAAACACAGAAAATCAATTAATAAAACGTCATATCAAAACTACCTGTTCCAAGAGAAAGACATTAATTTTGCCAATGAATTGTTACGACACATCTCACTACCCAATTCAATTTTGGTACTGTGGCTCACCTGTATAAATGTTCAAAAGTGTTGCTTGAGCATCTCTGCAAGTACATTATAGAGTTATTATACTTTTTCATATTTTTCTTTTGAAAATAGTCTTATGATTTGAAAGTTCAATTTAATGAATAAAGCATCATAGAAATGATTAAAACAATACTACAACCCAGAAAAAAATAGCAATTTATTATAAGAAATTATACTTTTAAAAAGGTCAAAATTCTCAGCAGACATAGCATGAAACCACTGGAAAAAACACAGAGAAGTTATAACTTGGAAGAGCATGTTAAATTAGGGCAGAATCAGCACAGTTTCATGAAGGGGAAGTCATGTCTGATAGATCTGTTGGAATTCTTTGAGGTGGTAACAAGCAAGTTAGACAAAGGAGTACTAGTGGATGTGATCTATTTGGATTTCCAAAAGGCCAATGACAACAGGCCACATAGGAGGCTGCTAAATAAGAGCCCATTGTGTTCATGGCAAGGATCGCGAATTGACTGGAAGGATGGATGTGCTGGTGTTGGAGGGGGTCCAGAGGAGATTTAGAAGAATGACCTCAGGGATGAAGGGCTTATCACATGAGGAGCAGTTGAGGACTCTAGGACAGTAGTTGATGGAGTTTAATAGAATGAGGGGGGAGATCTGAATGAAACTTGCAGAATATTGAGGGGCCTGGGTACAGTGGACATGAAGAAGACATTTCCACTAGTAGGAGAGACTAGGACCTGAGGGCACAGCTTCAGAGTGAAGGAACAACCTTTCAGAACTGAGACGAGGAGGAATTTTTTCAGCCAAAGGATGCTGAATCTGCGGAACTCGTTGCTGTGGAAGGCTGTGGAGCCCAAGTTATTGAATGTATTTGGGAGAGAGATAAATAGGTTCTTGTTTGGTGAAGGTATCAAGTGTTGCAGGAAGAAGGCAAGACAGTGGTATTGAGAAACATATGAGCCGTGATCAAATGGCAGAGAGGATCCGATGAGCCAAATGGCTTGATTCCACTGCTCTATCTTATGCTGTTATAACAGGGCTCTTTATGTCCTGTTATCTTATCATCCTAACTGATGTTATTACTGGGAAAGTCAGATCTCTGATTGAAATCTGGCTTGACTGATCATAGTTTTTGGCTTTAGCAAGTTGGTTTCTCACAGGCAGAAGTCCTCAACATTGCAGATTTTGCTTTAACAATGAAGTGAGTCAGTGATTAGCACTGCTGCCTCACAGTGCCAGGGACCAGTGTTCGATTCCAGCCTTGGAGAAACTGTCTGTGTGGAGTTTGCACATTCTCCCTGTGTCTGCGTGGGTTTCTACTGGGTGCTCCTGTTTCCTCCCGAAGTCATGCAGGCTGGTTGGATTAGCCATGTTATTTACAGGGTTAGGGTAGGGGCTGGGTTTGAGTGGGATGGTCTTCAGAGAGTTGGTGCAGACTCGATGGGCTGAAAGGCCTCTTTCCACACTGTGGGGATTCTATGGGTAGAACACAAGTTTATATCAAGGAACTAAATAGAATAAGCTGCTCTACTTATAACACAAGTTTAAAATTTTAAATACATGGTAAACGTTTAATTCCATTAATCCTAAACTCTCCTTTACACGCTTCAAAAAAGAAAACAGCCTTTGTAGCCAACAAACCTTATACAGTACTCACACCAGAATTCCTTTTGCTAACACTAACAATAGGTTTAAGGTGACTATGACTTTAAGTCCTAGACTGGAACCTCTGGAAATATGTGCATTGATCATTGAAGGTAGCAGAACAAGTGAAGCAAACAGTTAACAAAGCATACAGCATCCTGGGTTTTATTAATAGGACATAGATTACAAGAGCAAGGAGGCTATGTGAAACTTGTACAGGATACCTGTTAGAGTGTATCGAGTGCAGTCCTAGACACCACTCTATAGGAAGGATGTGAATGTATTGGAGACCGTGCAGGAGAAATTATGGGAATGTTTTCAGGGATGAGAAATTTCAGTTATGAGGAAAGATTGAAGAGGTGGAGAGTTTTTTCCTTCAAAAAAGGAGGTTACAAGAAAACATGGCAATGTTTTTGAAATGATGAGAGATCTGGTTGGGGTAGATCAGAAGCACCTCAAAAAGGATCAAGAATTAGAAGGCATAGACTTAAAGAAGAAAAGGTAATGCAAGATAACAAGCATGGGGCTGGATGAACACAGCAGGTCAAGCAGCATCATAGGAGCA
>JAHRHZ010000061.1:1157112-1198865 GCA_024137785.1 Ginglymostoma cirratum | reverse complement strand
GCCAAGCAGAGACAAGCACGGGAATTCCTAGAGGCCTGGTTATCCACCAAGAAGGCCATCAACAAATACATAGAACTAGGCCCTATGTATATAACACTGCAAAGGAAAACCGGAAATGAGGTAATCAAATCCAATGGACCCCAGAGTTTAAAAACCAGGTGGGAAAACACAACAACGCTTCATCAGAGGCTGCACTGATGATGTTACCGAGCAGGGTAATGAAACATCTGCGAACCAACGAACCAGCTTGGCGAGCAAACCAATCACAGTATCCACAACTCAAGCTACAAATCTACTCAAGAACTGATTCCTACCAACACCCCAGCAGCTGTTGACTTATTAAATCAATGATCAACTTTTCAACCTGAACCCAAATTAAAATAACACAAAGGCTCATACCATTATGAAACGTAGCAATTTAAAAACATACTTGTCAAAACTCAGTGTGGATTTCAACAGATACACCTAGCTCAAAACTTCATTTTCGGATTGATTCAGACATTGATAAAGAATTGAATGGTAAACGGTTTTTTTTTTTAAACACTGCGAGGTCCATGAAATCTGGGACTAAAAAAATGCGACAAAATCATGGAAATACCATCCTTTCCACCTGGAATTTCCTAGTACCATTTTAACTTGCTCTCAGCTACGGATTGTATCCTGATTCATTTTTAAAATTGCGTTATATTTGATAATCAGGAAAAATACCGTACAATTTCAAACCGACCATGCTAACTAATGAAAATGCTTGCAAATGCAATAGTCACATAACTAATATCACGTCCTAGGTTAGTGTCGTGACTACTGTGCAGTTCCCATCGCAGTGCTGACGCAAACCAGAAAGAAAACTTAACACAAGATACGCGCAGCCCACTCCCTCAAGGAAAGTGAAACTTGCGGACTCTAGAGAATGGCCGCAAACTGGCCTTACGGCGAGTTGGACGGTGTCACGATGTCGAAAATAAAAATCGAGAACAAACGTAAAAACATACTTCTCCAAAATAATTGGCGCGGAGGCGTTGGGGAGAAAAGGAAACTTATAACTTCCCAATTAAACTAAATGTAACTACGGATTTGGACCTTGGAAAGGACTGCACTGCATGGCCGGGAGGTTGTGTCGCTGTGACATCTGGCGGCAACTCCCACCTGTAGCTTTCGCGCTGCCGTTACCTGGCGGCACGCGCCCTTCTTCGTGCACGTGGTTCTAGGCACTTCGCAGTGCGCGCGTGAGCGTCGACGTGCTACAACGTCAAGAACCAGAGCGTTTAATCTTACCTCGACATTTACCCCCACGCCCCATCGCCTTCCAGATATGCATTTCGAAACAATCACGAAGCGAATAGACATTGTTCCCGTCACTGGGGGATTTTCCTCCTTTTCAGTCTTCACGGGGGCTAAACTGTCAGGTAAACAACTCCCAAAATTCATTTCTTCTCTTCATTTTAAACCAGTGCCTTTGTAATTTCTAACCCATGGGAAAGCATGCATGATGTTTCATATCTCCTTTTTTTTACGGGTGAGTCATAATCATATCCCTGGTGAAAACAGACAGCATTGCAAGCTTCCCTCATAATTTGGATACAGTCTAGTTTCAAAAGCTCCAAATATTTTTAATTCCGGTGTGCCTAAAAGATTGCACGCAATGGACTGGATTTTATCAAAGAAATCCTGCTGCCAACAGTGAAAGCAGATCTTGAGTCTTCAAGTGTAGATTGTGCAACTGAGAGGCAATTTTACCATTGGCATCCAATTGAGAGGCCAGACTGTTGGCCAAATTAGCCTAGCAGCCTGCCTTTCCAACCTGCTGGCCTAGTCAGAGGGCTGATGGGCTGGCATCCTCCTCAGCATCAACCACATAACTCACAGCTTTTAGGGTCTAATGGCGCGGTGGTAGCGATCTGTTTCTGAGCCAGGAGGTCCAGGTTCAAGGCCTACTTGCTTCCAAGGCAATAGGGAGAAGCAGAGCATATGATCATTTTGAGATTCTTTTGAAAGTTGGGTAAGAAATATGTCCAATATGTTGGCCACAGGTAAGCCCCAACTATCAGACAGGTAAACCTTCCCGTGATAGTGCTGGAGCCAAAGTATTGGACACTGCCTCTCAGGGGTTCCTCCAGCAGGCAGAAAGAGATCACCAGGCAGGAAATCTTCTGGGATGTAAAACCGATCTGACCTGGGAGGAGGTTATGAGGTCTTTCTTTATGCGAGTAAAATCCAGTGTCATGGGAAAACAGCTGTTAACTGGCCAATTAATACAAATAATTGCTTGCTAACCTCCAGTCCATAGACAGTTGAGCCACTGCCATTTACTACTCCTGGAAATATTTCATGATAGTTAGAAGATCTCTGTTTCTGTCCCAATGTCTTATACCACCATTTAACAAGCCCACTTGTCTCTCAGTCAATTGCCACAGGACTGGTAAAATAAGGCAGGAATAATCTAAATACTATGACTAAATCACAACGTCAGCCAGCCTTTTCTTAAGGAAGAAGCCCAATTGACATGATTTCCCTTTCAAAGAAGCCAGTTTTCTCTGCTTGATTAACTTAAATGGTTCTAAGTACACATGCATAAAATATATAATAAGAGTGTCTCATATCTTCTCTTATGTCTAATGTTAACAGGCCTGTAGGATCAGTTGGCTGGATGGCTGGTCTGCAATGCAGAGTAATGCCAACGGCAGGGGTTCAATTCCTGCATTGGTTAAGGTTACCATGAAGGCCTCTGCTTCTCAAGTTCTCCCCTCACCTCGGGCAAGGTGATCATCAGGTTAAACCACCATCAGTTGTCACTTTCTAATGAGAAAGTAGACCTATGATCCAGCAGGCCTAAAATGACTTTACCTTTTACCTTAGTTTTCTTCAATTTTTGAAAGGAGTTACAATCGCAATTTTCCAGTCAAATGGAACTTTGCCCAAATTTAGGAAATTTAGAACCCATGCACCAACTATCTCACTAGCCACATGTAAACGAATATCAGTGCATTTCTAAAACAGGAATACACTGATCGTCTTTATGTAAGAGATCCACTTAATGTAATCCTTTGGAAACTCCTCGCTGTATGTATCCTTCCTGATTCTGTTCCATCATTATTCAAATTGTAACATATTCTCAACTATAATGTCACCTGATTTTGTCAGACCCAACATAACTATCAACGGAAGCATTATTTCGAGGGGCAGATGCAGAGGAAAGCGAGTTGGAAGGTGGAATAAGTGCGGAGAGTTGGGAGGAAGTGGTTGAAGTTAGCCTTGTCTGTCATTGAAATAACAAACAGAATTTTAACTGATAGACCCATTTAGAGTGGATGAGGTTAGCTGCTGGTCAGGAACCTGAAAGTTAGTGAACAGGGATTTTCCATGGCTTTTTAAAAACTTAGCCACAGTATTAGCCTGGGTTTTCTCATAATTGGAGAATGTGGATATCACCATGTCTAGAATCTTCAAGCCTCAAAATTTAATGAAACCCTGTCAGGCGGCATCACGGATCTTTGCTACAAACTGTCAAGGCAGATGCAGCAACTTTAATGATGGAGCCTCAAAGTGGCAAAGCTGTACTTTGGATCTTGTGGGCATCCCTGAAGGTCTTACAGTAAGGACCCCAGGAAGCTAAAGGTTCTCCCCAGCAGATGGAAGGAAGAGGCCAGCTTCTGAAATTAAGCAGTTAAGACTGGAACAGATGAAGCGAGCAGGAGTGCAATCCCTTATTCATATATATGGTCAAAAAGGTTTATCAACATTACGAGAGCAGAAAAGGGTGACCGGCTTGCCATATCCAAGTGCTCATCCTTTCATTACTTGACTAACATTTCTCCTGTTCAGCTGTTCCTCAGACCAACTCAGCTTGCTGCTCCACTCAATCCCCTTTCACTCGATGCATCTTTTCTCATCTGCATCTGACCCTCAGCTTAACCCTTATCCCACAATACCACACTCCAAGAATGTTATCCTTCCATTCTCTCTTCACAATCCATTTGTCACATTTATAACTCTTTACTTAAGGTACTTAAAAGGAGAAAAGCTTTCAGAACACTCGGCAGAGACAGGGAGGAAATGGGGTGTGCCCTTCCAATAATCACCACCCTGAGAACAGCAGAAAGTGACATTCTGCTGCTTTGTAGTGTGTACAGTTCATGGCCATTGGAAATGGGAAGGGACGGTGATGCCCGAATTACTTGGTCACATAATTAGGTATCTCACAACCATATGGTACACAATCATTCATGCTATTTATTTCATTTATTGTAATCACCTGTAAGTATACAATGATGACTTTGAACTCTTTCCCATGTCAGTTTTAATTTACGTCTTTCAACCACAATCAGGCCCTTCTAGCATAAAACAGGAGATGGAACAGGGTAAAAAAATTCCTGAAAAGGTGTTATGCACTCTGAGGAAGCACCATCAGGTGAATCATTACTGCCTGTAGGCAGACAGTTGACTTGTTACATCGAAAATGGGCAGGATTCGATGCTGGTGTTAGGGACAGACTCAGGACACTCTAAGCTCTGCTCAGCTGGAGGTACATGCTGAGTCGGGATAGCAATACAGGAGGAGTATTCTGAAAACAAGCAAGCTACCTTGGCTTTGGTTAAGGTGCCTATGCTCTGTTATTTAAACAAATACACAAGTAGCAAAACAGCATTTTAATGAAAAAATATTGATTTCAATACAGAATATTCTATAAATATATATAATTGATGAAAATATCACAAAATGATTGTTGGGTTTAAAAAAAATCACCAAAAACCACAAGTTTGTCAAAAAAGATTAATTAAACACCGATAAAAATTACAATATACTAACTATTGGAAATACTAATTAGATTTTTGTTTGAAATACAAACATTTCTTAAGTTGAGAAAGCAATATTTTTCTTTTGTAACAAAAGGCAGCATCTTGAACAAGAATCAGTTACAAAAGGGTTTGCCATGGAACCTTGTAATGCCGATAGCCAGTCTACAATACACTGCAAAGCAATTTACGGCATAGTCTCCATCAGCTTTTGAATTTTTAACCCATTTGCATTGACACTGGATGTTAGGAATATACAGAAGTGGCTCTCGTGTCCAATTATATCTTGGACGTAAATGGAAGAAAATGTCACACGATTTATCTTCCAACCAAGAGTCATATTGCACTCTGCCTCTCCACAGATGCTGTCAGATCTACTTCATTTCGCCAACAATTTCTGTTTCTAATACATGTTATACACACTTAATTGCCTATATTATGCATCTTCCCCTGACGTGCCAGGAATTCTCTAGCACTGAAATAGAATATGATCCTTGCAGTTCTAAAATTCCATTCTTCCAACAGCAATGCATTCAAAATCCAGGCTCAACAGCCCAGAAATTTTATGGCCTTAATTCATACTATTGGTAATCCTGCAGAATATTATTTAGATGGAGGTGGGACTATGGAATATTTTCTGCATTCCAACAGTGGCTGTATTCAAAGCACTTTGGGATATACCAAGGTTATAAAACAGGATGTCGGAATGCAAGTCTTTTTGTTACAATATGTAATGTAACTTCATCAAGTAGCTGCAATGATCACTCCATGAAAAACAGTTGATTCAGGGAAGTCCACGATGCTTCTTTTACAGAATTGGGAAGTGGTTTGAGATTCCGAGGGGTCACAAATTAGTAGGAACCTAAAGAATATAGAAGCAGCTGAACACTTGCATTGGAATCTTTAACATTCATTAAGTGAAATAAAACATATTGGCTCAGGAATGGTGTTGCTTATTTAATATCCAAAACTATGATTGGATTATTGATCCCCCTCCTTCAAAATCTTTTGTTCATTGGAATATTTGGTAGCTTAACAAAAAAAAAACCTTATATCTCAAAATCTTCCTCAGTGCATTTTGCTAACACAGTTTGCAGAAAATTTCACTGGCATGCCAGTTGTTATGGAAACAGATTTCATTCAGAGTTTGAGTGTTTGCAGTGTTTAAACATTGTTCTGGCAAGCAGTAATGCTTTGAATCTTGCTTGTAGATCTGTGATGACTTTTGTGGTGAAATCTGTATGTGTGGATAGAATCTTCCCATCCATTTGCTTCATGAATGTGACTTAGATAATTGCACGTGCTGTCAGAAAAAAAAAATAAAATTTATGTCAAGAATTTTACATCATTGTTCCCCGGGTATTTAATAAATCTGCACAAAAGAAAATTTAATCTGTGTTCTAGTTGGTTATGAATATACATCTAAATTATGGTGAAAATGAGAATGATATGAATTTGAATACAAATATTGGTGCTAATCAATGTTCCACTGGTTTAGAACACAATTTCATAGGAATAGGAGTAGGCCATTCACCCCTCAAGCCAGTTTCACCATTCCTGGCTGATCTGTGACCCAGCTCCATGTACCTGCATTGGGCCCATGGCCCTTAATAACTCCGCTTAACAAAAATTTATTTATCTCAGATTTAAAATTAATAATTGATCTACTATCCACTGCTGTTTATGGAAGAAAATGCCAAACGTCTAACACCCTTTGTATGGAGAAGTGTTTCCAAACATCTCTCCTGAATGCTATGGCACTAATTCTAAGACAAACCCCTTGTTCTAGATTCCCCAACCAGTGCAAACAGTTCATCTTTATCTATGCTGTCCTTTCCTGTTAATATATTGAAGACTTCTATTAAATTACCACTTAACCTTCTCAATTCTAGAGAAAACAAACTTAATTTATATTCAGTCTCCTCATAACTTAACCCCTGAAGTCTAGATTTCATTTTTGGAAACCTACATTGTACTCCCTTTAAGGCCAATTATCTCCTTTCTAGGGTGTGGTGCCCAGACCTACTGTTAGTATGCCAAATAAGGTCAGTAAGGAAGAGCTTGTAAGTTTACTATATCTTATTGATGTCTCAACTTTTGTTATGCAAAGTAAGCCGTTGTAATAACTAATTGATGCATAGCTATTTCCTAAAAATGACAAGGGTGTAATTGGTTAATAAATCTGATTGTGGAGCTTCTTGTTTTTGAGAAGAATATTCTGAAAAGAGAGGAATATTCCATCCAAGATATGAACCCACTCTCCACCAATCTAATATTCATTTGGCTGAATAGGGTAAGTAACTTCTAGTCGGGGAGAAAGAAAATCAAAGTCAACCACATATTATTTGTTCTATTTGGCTGTGAAATTCCAAGTGTAACATTGCTTGGAAGACAGTGGAATGGCAACAAATCTTAAAGGCACTCAAACACGGCTATGGTCTAGGATTACAGTTTCCAGTATCCTTATTTGGGGCTGACACTTTCTCAAACCAAAACAGTGATACAGGGCCCCACTCCCCCACCTTACTCTTCTAGCTCTGCAAATGTTTTTTTCTTCAGATAATTGTCTATTTCTTTGTTCGAAAACCATTGTTAAATCATCCTTCACCACCTTCTCAGGCAGTCCATTCCATACTCTAAACACTTGTTGCTCATGCTACCATTCCTTCTTTTGGCAATCATCTTAACAGGTGCCATTTGTGCTCAATCATTCTGCCAATGGTAACAATTTCTCCCTGTCTACTCTCTCACGACCTCATGATTTTGAACATCTGTATCTTCTCCCAAGAAGAACATAGAACATAGAACAATACTGCGCAGAACAGGCCCTTCGGCCCTCGATGTTGCGCCGACCTGTGAACTAATCTAAGCCCATCCCCCTACACTATCCCATCATCATCCATATGCTTATCCAAGGACTGTTTAAATGCCCCTAATGTGGCTGAGTCAACTACATTGGCAGGCAGGGCATTCCACGCTCTTACCACTCTGAGTAAAGAACCTGCCTCTGACATCTGTCTTAAATCTATCACCCCTCAATTTGCAGCTATGCCCCCTCTTACTAGCCGACATCATCATCCCATGATGAACTTCGCAGCTCCTCTGTTCCATCCATGTAAATGAAGTTCCTCATCCCTCAATCCATTCTCATGAATCTCTTCAGTGTCCTCTGTAGTGTTTTTATGTCCTTTCTAAACTGTGGTGCTCAGCATTAGACTCCATTTGAGACAGAACGTGTATTGATCATACTTTATTGCTCCATGCCTTACTTATAAAACCCAGGATCCTATATGCTTTGTTAAAAACTCTCAACTTGTCCTGTCATCTTCATTGATTTGTGTACAATACACTCAGGTCCCATTTGCTCCGGCACCTTTTTTGAAATTGTACTTTAAGATTATATTGCCTTTCTCCATTCTTCCCTCCAAAATATGAGTAACTTTACATTTCTCTGCATTAAGTTTAATCTGTCTCTTGTCTGTTCATCCCACCAGCATATTTATGCCTTTTGAAGTTCATCCCTATCTTGCTCATAGTTCACGATATTTCCAAGTTTTCTGTCATTTACAAATTTTGAAATGGTGCTGTGAACACCTAAATCTCGCTCACTAATTTATCAAAGTAGTGAGCCCAAGGAATTCTCCGAGGCAATCACCTTTATAATTTCCCAGTCTTTAAAACAATCTGTTAACCTCTCCAAAATTTCCTCTCAACTCAGCCAATTTCATACCAATCATGCCAGTGTCCTTTTATTCTATGAGCTCTAACGGTAGCCAATGACATCCCCATTCCATGAATGAATAAAAACAAACTTTGCTGATAAGCCCATTATATGTCACTTTATCAGATGCCTTTTGGAAGTATATGCATACCAGATCAACTACATTATCCAAATCAGTTATGCTATCTCAAAAAAACTCAAGCAAGTCAGTTCAATACTCTTTACCAATTGGCATACAGTGTTATGGGATGGGATGAGTAAAAGGCAATGAAGGGTTTGATCAACCATGATTATATTCAATGGTGGGGCAGGATTCTTATGCCCTTTTCTTGTTAAACCACATTTAACCAACTTAATTTTGTTGCAAATTAATTTGTCTGACAACATCACTGCATACAAGGAGAATTGGAAGATAACGTCCAATGCCTGTGTAGTTTCTAGCCTTACTTGACCCAGTGTTCTTGGATGCATTTCATCTCATCTTGGTGTCTTATCAACTTTAGGTACAGCTAGTCTGGTAATTACCAATTTTTAAACCTATCCAAGTGTCTATATTACCTCCTGTTGGGCAACATCATGTTATTTAATAAGGACAAGTGCACAATTCTCATTAGTACCTCAGTTGTGTCCACTGCTTCAATGCATGAATTCTCTTTTAGCTCCAAAATAGTCTAATCTAGTCTTTTTGCATGCTTGTACAATTATAGGCCTATAGAAAATATTTATACTTACTTTCGTGTTAACTGTCAATCTATTTTCTAATCTCTCTTGACTTCCCTTGATAAATATTCACCTACTCATTTCCTTCAACTTCAATATTCAGTATGGTTCTCAGTTACATTATCCACCTTACATCAGATATATGCAGCTTTTTCTGCTTCATTTTACTGTTTCAGGGAGCTCTACTTGTCCTCTTCATGGGAATGTCTATTGACTGTAATACATGTCCATTCTTTGAATATCAGTTCAGCATGTCACCCTTGTGAAATGGATGTATGAATGTCATCGATTTTCTAGCTGGAAATCCAGTTGGCATTAAAAGCTGGATGTGGAATAGACCATTTTCTTGTTCCATTCTTCACCCACAACTGTCCCATACTACATACAAATCACCAGCTGGAGAAATCTCAGTTCAGACCAGCTTTTTTTTTATAAGTCATTTGATCTTCAATTGTAATAACTTAAGTATATTCTAGATTAAACTCTGGGATCAGTGAAGTGCCATGGATCTAACAAGTGAAGAGATTCAAAACTTTAATACTTACCATCTATGGCTTTGTAGTCAGCAGCAAAATGTCGTGTATACATTTTCTTGGAATGAAAGTTTATTTGCAAACTGGAACTATGACTAGGAAATGAAAATGGCTTGCGGTCTCCACAGAATCTGCAGAACAGATCAGAAAGTAAAAATCATTGACAGAATCAAACGGTTTGGGTATGTTATGATTACCTTCTCAACATCTTTAAAACATGTTATTGCACGTCATCAAGTCTCTTCTTGCCATTGAAAATTTTAATATATGTGTCAAGAAGAGTTATTTTTACTTATTTCTTTTTGCAGTAAAACTATAATAGTCACATGTTCATAATATCAGTTAGTATTTAAGCTTAGGTATGGTCTCATTTATTAAAACCTCTTTAAACCAAGGCACTTACAAATTAAAAAGGAGCAAGGATACAGTGGCCTTCAGCCATTTACTGATCTACAAGTTTGGCTTGTATATCAGGAAGCTGTCTAAACATTGCTGTCATAGGAATAAATGTGTGCAACATCATGAACAACTTCTTACTCTTGTATTAAACAAGGTCCTGAGTTTAACACAGGGTTGAAGTTGGATGCATAGTTAGAGAACAATTATGACTTGATGTTGCCAGTAACCCGTCCAGGCGATTTTAATCCTTGAGCCTTATTTTAATATGATTGACAGATTGTGCAACTGATCATATCAGGAAGTGGGGAATTTGCCCATTTTCCATCTGCAATTTTCATGACCCTCTGCACGCCCATTTAAAACTGGAATGTCTTTCTTCAAGCTGTATTGACTTCTGAAAGATTTCATTAGAACTGTGTGGAGACAAATATATTGGTAGTAACATGTCGCAGAACTGCTGCCAGATGTATGGATGCCTTACTGATGATCCTGCTGGAGGAAGTCTAGTAAGAGGGATACAGTTCTTCAGCACCCACTGGAACTTAAGCAGAATGATTATCTTGTCAGCCTACAAAGAGGTGGTGAAGCTAACCAGGGCTGGTACCATAAATCCCATGTCCTAGCTTCAGTGTAGAAAGATATTAAGCTTACAAGGGCTGCAAGGTCATGTACAAATCTTCACTCCTGTTTCATGCCTTCTTCCATATATCCAATTAATTCTGTTCATCCAACAACCAGATCATAAGAACTCACTGCAATGTCTCTCCTTATTCTAAGCAGTCATTCTTTCTTCTCTCAGCTTTCAATGTGGACACCATTCTCTTCTGCCATTCTCGCATTTGCAAAATCAGCAACTCCTCCCAGTTCTCCTTCCTCACTTCACATTCGACACACTTTGCTTTATATTCATCACCAGCCCATCCTCATTTCTTCTTCGATCTCTCAGGATGCATGTTATAAAAATGCTTTGTACACCTCCACTTACTTTTAAGGCATGCACTGATCTACTCTGCCCTGCCCTTTCTGCATCAAAAACAGTGCATGGTACCAGTGGAAGATGCAGGATCTAATGAGGAGCGTCTAATATCATACCCTATGCCCAAGAGGTAGGTCAAATATAGGTGAACCTATTGGTTGCTCCTGAGGGTACTCCTTGGGTAAATGGTATAATTTCTAGTAGCTCAGAGAATGTAGTGATGTGCCTCCAAGCAGCAATTATTTTCTGATCTCAGTAGCTTGCTATGTAAGCTGAACAAACATTAAGAGTAAGCCATGTAATGTAGGATGTGACAAAAGAATGGAAGGAGATTCCAGTATCTGGTCCCGGTTCTTCAACCTTTTGATATCATAAACCTCATAATACTTAACAATTACAATTGAATAGCTACTAATGATTTTCAAATTTTATTAGTGGTGGGATGCCACAAATATTAGCACCAGCATTAGTGCATGACCTGTTGCAACTTGACATCTCACAAAAAACTTGTGATTTTCACCATTCAGCATAATATCTGATCAAATTTTTATCTCACTGGCACTTTAATTATAATCACATTTAAAATGCAGATATTTCACCTAGTAAAAGGAATACCCACTTGTGATAAATAGTCCATATACTTGCAGTGCAGTTCCACTGTTTAAAGGGGGGAGAGTTTGCTGACTAAGATCAGCTGAACAGTAACCACCTGTTATTACATTATCAAAGTGTACTTTGTGAGGCAATTTGCTAAACTCTGAAGCTACTATGTTGTACAAGTCATTGGTGTGATTACAACATCAGAGCAACACCAGTTAGCAATGCTGAAGTACAAGTAGTCCATTAACACATTACAGAAGGAAGTTTCACCAACCCTTCCTGAGGAAACGGGGTGCGAAAGATAATATCCACCCTGAACTTCCTCAGAAGTTCAGAAACATTAACTGTTTTTCTTTCACGGATGCTGCCAGACCTGCTGAGCTTTTCCGGCAACATTGTTTTTGTTCCTGGTTTTTACCAAAGGATGGAATTAAACCCATGTCCCTGGCACTGCGAGGCAGCAGTGCTAGCCACTGTGTTACCCCATGGGTATACCTACAGCCAATTTTATACTTAGGAAACATTCAGCTCACAGGAACTTTAATTCAGAATCCAGTGTTAAACAGTACAAGTCAACTAGATTCTACTAGTTAAGAAATAAAAATTTGAATTTAGATAGTATGTTTCAAGACCTCAAATTATGCGAAAGCATTTGACAGTTGATGAAGTACTTTTGAAGTATAACACTGTTGTAATGAAGGAAACATAACAGCCACTTTGTGTTCAGAAAACTCATACAAACATAATGAAATCTGTTTAGGTGTTAGTTGAATGATAAATAATAGCCAAGATGCCAGGAGAACTCCCCTGCTCTTTTTAGAAATAATGCTGTATAATCTTTTACATCCATGTGACAGAGCAGATGTCTGCCATTTAGTTGAACTTGTTCCTGCGCTGTTCTGCATAAAAACATTTTGCCCACAAAGTTGCTGAAAGTGAGCTGATAACACTGCAATGAGGGAAGCAGGACATCTTATAACTATGTGCCCAGAGAAACTAATTGATTATCTGCATCGTAAGTGAGACTGGAAATTAAACAGAAATGACGGTGAATTAAGCTGAATTCAATGTCAAATCAGATACAGAAAGAAATAGAAGAGAATGAAAGAAAGATTGGATTAAGAGAGAAAGAATGCCGAGATGCAACATGCTTATTTTAAAATTTAACCTTTTTAAAATCTCTCAAAACTTTAAAATATGAACAAATGCACTTGTGATATTTAAATTTTAATGAGGTTGATTGGGCACAAAAGACAACTATCATATTGTTACAGGGTCCTAATTACTACAGTGAGTCTAATTGTGCTTAGGAAATAAACAAAACAACTTCATGACTTCCAGTGCACAGTGAAATGAAATATTGTTTTTGCAAAGCTAAGAATAGAGTGATACAACACAGACAGCAAAGTTTGACTATTCATATTCAACTGTATACCTGCTCCTCACTTGAATTTGTGTCTTTTAAATGTAAATAACAGTGAGTGAGCATTATTAGCTTCATTGTTTTTTTGACAAACTGTTTTGTTCCAAGATGCTTTAATGTGTAAGCTATTTTGTTCAGTCTATGTTTTTATTTCGTGTCAATCACCAACTTTAACAGTTATTTTGTCGACTGCCAAAGCAATCGTTATAAAGAAATTACAAAATTAAGAGCATTGTTGTTTCATGTTTTGCTCACCTCTGACCATCAGCTTCCAGATAATCTGCCACACATGATTCTCCAATCGCTGAAGAGCCTCCCAGCTTGAATTCTTTGAAAAATATAATGATTCTAAAATGCTCTTGAACCTACAGCATTGAGAAAGAAAACACCAGGGTTTCTATTCAGTATGATCTTCTATTCTACATAAAATGTTTCACATAGTTAATTTACAATTATGCCACAACTCCCCAAAGAAAAAAATGTACTGGTTTGGTTTTAACCTTAGTCGATATGTGCTCAACCTAAATGTATCCTTGTCACAGAACATAAATATGCTTTACAATAATCAAATGAGGAAAAGTAAACATTTCTAAAAATAAAGAAATGCTTGCACTATCTAGTTTCTATCATCTTTTAGAAATTTCAGAGCTCTCATGTACAATACACTAATTAGAAATGCAATGACAATTACTATGTAATCAAATGTAGCATTAATTTTACACAAACAAGTTGTACAAATGGCAAGATAGCTACACAATTCATTTATTGTTTTATGTTGTTGGTTGAAAGAGGCACTAACTGAGTGAACCTCACAGGTTTAGATAAATTCCAATCATCTTCAATTTCATCTGAAACACTGGAAAATGCAGATGTCAGTTCAATATGTTATCTGAAGGCTGGTGCATATGACAATGCAGTATTTCCTATTGTGTGTTGATATCAACCGAGAGTATTTTTCACAAGCTGGGACAGACACCTGTTGTCAAACCTATGTGAGGAGTCTAAATATTAGACTGACCACACTTGACAAATGGAGATCCTTCCATTGGAGATGAAGATAAAAAGTAAACTTACATTTCCAAATCATCAATAAATGACTTAATTGGTAGCATTTTCAGCTGACAAAAAAAAAAAATCAGAAGATGGTGTTCAAACACCAGTCTAGGTGTAGGAATGCATGTAGGACATGTAGGAATGCCTCCAGTGTGACTCTAGACCATTGCTGTATTGTTACAGATATAACCTTTTACCTGAAATCATGAACGGAGGCCTTTTTTTACCCCCAAGAGGAAATTTACAGCATCTGTAGAGAAAGCAGAGTAAACATTGAGTTCAGTTCTGAAGGAGGGTCACTAGACTTGAATTGTTAATTCTGCTTTCTCTCCACAGATGTTGCCAGACTTGCTGAGTTCCTCCAGCACTTTCTGCTTTTGTTTCAGATTTTCATCATCTCCAGTCTTTTTGTTTTATTTCAGTCTTTTTTTCATATTTAGCTTGATGAAAAAATCCCATGGTATTGTTTGAAGAACACCAGTGACTTCTCCCAATCGATTAACATTTCTCTCTCATTCAGTTATTACAAAAAAAATTAACCTAGTGCTATGTAAAATGTGAGATTTATATATATTTGAATAGCATTCATTTTTGAGTTTGTATTTTTGAATTTCAACTCGTGGCATATAGGTTGTGTGTATATCCCTTCTATAGCCATGATGATTTCCTTTAGAACAGTGAGAGAGAAAGACTTCCTGGAGAGTAATGGGAGCATTTAACAATTAACAAAGTAAATAGTGTCATGCATTGCAATTTCAAATAGGAAATTCTAACTTGCTTTTTGGGGCTAGAAGGAAAATACATAGCTGGAAATGTTTTAATTTTGTTTCAGTTTGGGCAATTCTGAAGAGTTCTTAGCTAAAGCTGGATTCGTAAAGCGCTTGTGCTGAGAAAGGGATCAAGTTCATTTAGAGTTGTTAAAAATAGGTTACCACATTATAAAGAGTTTAGTTTAACAGTTCCAGACCTAAGGTATTTAATAAATACTGAATTACTTGAATTGGAGAGTGTTTAAGCTGACGAATCAAGTAAAAAGTTATCAGATTCTCACAATTGGGAATTGAAGTCACAACTTAGTCAGAACCAATGAATGATAGAGAAAGAAATTCTTCCTGGTGTTTGAGTACCATATTGGGAGCCTTTTGGGATTAGAAGGAATATATTTTTACCATGTGTGTTTTAAAATCTTTAAACACAGGGTACGTGTGAATCATTTTGGTTTATTCTCTTCATTTCTTTCATGCAGTAAACTTATGTTTTAATGTTAAAAATAAATGTGCAACAATGCTTAGAGATAGTAAAAACTGCCAATGCTGGAGTCAGAGATAACACAGTGTGAAGCTGGAGGAACACAGTAGGCCAGGCAGCAGTGGAGGGGAAAAGTTGATGTTTCAGGTTGAGACCCTTCTTCAGAACTCTCTGAAGAATTTCTGAAGGGTCCCGACCCAAAACGTCAACTTTCCTGCTCCTTTGATGCTGCCTGGCCTGCTGTGTTCCTCCAGCTCTGCACTGTTATCTCTGCAACATTGCTTGTTGTGTTTCAGTGAAAGACTGCCTCATTAAAACCAATAAAACAAATTAGACCTATTAAACTAAATTTTGTCAAAGACATCAGGATTGTTTTGATAAAGTCAAAGACATAATCCAAACACTACTGAAAGACAAACATCGCCTCCACAGGTTTCCACAATAACTTGTCATCACCATCAATGCATGGCTGAATCAGAAAGCAGAAGAACATCAGAACTATATAGACTAGAAACACTGGAAGAAATTCAGTGATTCTCTGAAACCTGTCCAAACCAAGTCTACTGGTTGACCACCAATTCTTAGTGCTGATTGGCCGTACAGTTTAGAGAAAAAGCCCAAATTCTAGGAAAGTGGGCAGAGCATTTTAACCACATCCTCAGTTTTCATGCATCATAAAGGAGCAAGTTTCTTCATGACCCAGCCATCAAAAATATAATAAAACTCCTGTCTAGTGGCTGAACACCAGGAACTGAAACTATCCTAGCTGTGATCTCAAAGGCTGGAGTTCACTGCCTGGTCACAGAGCTAATTGAACTCTCTCTGGGGGCAAAGAATCATCCTGCAAGAATACAAAGATGCTTCCATTGTCCATTGTCAATCTTACAAAGAGGAACTGAGTTCTGTAAAAATCTTCACCAGGATCTTTCAGAAATGCTTAGTGCAATGCCTCAACTAGGATCTCCTGCCAGAAAGACAGTGTGGTTTCAGAGGAAGTCAAAGAACTACTGATATGGTGCTTACCACTCAATATTTCCAGGAGAAATTCAAGAATAGAACATTAACTGCTCCACTACACTTATTGACCTGACCAAGGTTTTTGATACATTCAGTCAAGCGGGCCTTTGGAAGGTAATGGAGAAATTTGCTGCCCTGAGGAATTCATCACAATGTTTCAACAGTTCCAGGACAGCATGTGTGACTATGTTTTGGATGATGGTGAGTCTTCTGACCTTTTCTGGTCTCCAAGGAGTTAAAACAGGTGTGTGCGCAATGATAGCCTTTTCAACATGTTCTTTTCTGCCATGGTCTCCATTGCTTTCCATGACAGTAATCCTGGCATTTTTATTCACTCATGGGGTATGGGTCCTACGATGAGGTCAACACTTAATATCCATCCCTGATTGCTCAGAGGCCAGTTATGAGATGACCACATAGCAATGTGGTCTGGAGTCACATGTAGGTCAGACCAAGTAAAGTCAGCAGATTTCCTTTCCTAAAGGGATAATCATGAACCAGATGGGTTTTTACAACAAAATCAACATCTTTATATTTGATCATCGTTATTATGGTCATCTTTAAAATAGATTTTTTAAAAATTCTATAATTAAAAATATATCTGCCATCCTTGGATTCAAGCCATGTTCCCAGAACATTAGCCTGGGGTTCCCTATTACTAGTTCTGAGACATTACCAGTATGCCACCACCTTGCCACATTAGAATGAGATATCACATGGACAAGAAGCTGCTCAATCTGAGATGACACCAAATGAAGACCAAGGTCTCCAAGGACATTCTTTACAGTTTACTGTTTGGTGATGACTATGTATATCCTGCTTCTTCATAACTGGATGTGCAATGTAGCATGGACTTGTTCTCCAGTGTATTTGAGAACTTCAGCCTTATGATCAGTACAAAGTAAACTGAAATAATATACCAGTCTGTTCCAGGAAAGTCTGATCTTTTGCCTAAAGTTTCAGTCCATGACTAGAAGTCATCAGCTAATGCTCAAAATATACGAGGACAGGAGGAAAATCCACAGTCCCCAAATTGCCCTGTAAAATTCACCCATGGGTGTAACTAGAGAAAAGTAGCTTCCATAAGTGGCAGATGAAATGGTGAGGAACTGCATCTCCAGTCACAGGCCTCTTTTTCTCCCTTGCTTCCTGTTGATAGTTCTCAGTGAGCCTGTCAGATGTAAACGCAAAAGAAAAGCAGTCAGTGATTTAAGGAGCAGGGCGAGTGCTGGCTGTAAACAGGCTGGAGGCACGAATAAGAAGCAAGGCTGCCAGGCATGGGAATAAGGCTGGTAAGTGAGACCAGCAGGCAAGGCCAAAGAGGTCAACCAGTGGGCCCAGAAACAAAGATGGGGTTAAGGCTGGCAGCAAGACAGGGTCTGGGAGAAAGGGTTTGTTAGGTGAAGTGAGGCTGCAAAGTTGGGAACCCAGAAGGAAGAGGGAGTAAAACTTGGGAGTGATGTACACTGGTCCAACTTATTTTATATACCTCAGAAAGTGCTCCAATACGACCAGTACATTCATTCCTTAGTATTTTTTTAAACTGATTTTTCACCTCTGCAGATAGGAGCTGTGGATATGGGAGCAGAGAGAAGAGCTGCAGTGGACAGAGGAGCTGCAGGGGTGACAAGTGGTAGAGAGGGCCTGAAAAGGGATGAAAACCAGTTTTAAACATTGAGATGACTCATTTAACTGGGAACGTGAAAATGGAGATAATAAATTGTTTTCAAATTAATGTGGAGTCTCCAGATTAAAACTACAGAAGTTCAAGAGCTAGTATATGGGGGAAAGTACACTGGATGCTATTGTAATTAATAATGTCAATTGTAGAATTTAAAATTGAATAATTTTATTTCAAAATGATTTGACTAATGTGTTTTCCCAAGACAAAACCTTACACACTATAAATTATTTGAGCGGCAATGGCTTTGTTAGGGACAAACATGCAGTCATTGAGCTGTGACCTCACCAGTGGCAAAATATCATTTAGAATGATAGCTTTTTGTGTATTGAGGTATGTCCACGATTTTTGAAGAAAGCATTTGTTGCTAATTTATGCTACATCTTGTGCCATTTGAAATACTGTGGTGTCTAGGAAATAAATGCTTCCTTTGCAATTTGTAGTTTTTACTTTAATGGAGTGATGATAATTACTTAGCTATTGATTAATTCTTCTAATGCATTTTTACAGAGTTCAATTTTTTTCCATATATCAACATAAACACAAAGTTATTGTTATTAAGTGACTGCATAATCTAATGAAGGAATGTGTGATTTAAAGAAGAACTGAGAAACCAAAATGTAACCTTTGAGAAAATTTAAGAATGGCCTTACAAAAGTGTTTTGAGCCCTGCTGTCAGCAGTGAATAAGTTCACTTCTCAACAGCATATTGTCTTGAACAGTTTATATCGGCAACAAAACACATGGAAGAATTGATAACGAGGGTGTTGCCTTCAACAGACTTTGATCATCAGTTTGGGAATTAAGAGGAATAATTTGCTTACCAAACTGAAAGTCTTACTCACAGCTCTATGCATGTGAGATTGGAACTATGTACTAGACAATGAGGTCTTCATTGAGCTAGCATGTTGGGTAAACATAACATATTGAGAAAGTCACAATTGAATTGGATTAGTCATTTGACCAGAATGCCTGACAATTGCTTACCAAGGCAAATCTTCTATGCACAGGTCAGTTCTAGGGTGCATTATCATGGCAGTTAAAGGAAGCATTACAAAGGACACAGAGGAATTTTGATATCAACTTTATGTCCTGGATGAAGCTTACCTACAATCATTATTCCAGACGTAACCAAATATAAAACAGTCCTTCCAAATAAACCAAATATCAGAACAGAACAGAAGTATGAGGAGAGGAAATCTCAAGCCAGCATCTTGTCTAAGACGTCTAAGATCTGCATTATCATAACCCCTCTATAGCAGAACCTACTGGAGCTTGGCATTCACCTACGTAACTACCAGAACTCTACCAAACACCCCAGCTAATGAATATAGTTATCATCATCTTGAAAATTGAACATAATTTAAGATATCAACACAATTACACTTTAAAAACAAATAACTTCAGTGAGCAGCATCCCTTTGATTTTCCACCACTATTCAAAGTCCAAAAATTTCACCATGTGTTTCCTTTAACCTTATATTAAAGGGACAACTAACTGTATGTAACTTGTATGTCACCTGCACAGGCATGTCCTAATTACTGCACAACTGCATCAGGACAATTTAGAGAGAATTTTGGCTATCAGGCACTTAGGGTCATCATGAAGACATACAAACAGCTCTAAACAAACACACAACAAAAGGATGCTAGACTTATTGATCAGGCATTTTTAGCATACAGGGTCTTTTCTGTAAAGAAAAAAGTACACAGATTTGCTTTCAGCTTTCCAGTATGTGAGAATGTATGCAATACAAATTGTAAAGAATTGATTTGTTAAATAATTTGCCTTCTTTCTTCATCCACACTTGAGGCAAATTATAAATCCAACAACATTGTCCTATAGAGACACAATCCTACCAAATGAAAAATTTAAGCTTTGTTCTGCCAAATATTTAGGAGCCTGTTTCCCTACAAGTTACCTTCAGATTCCATGTACAATTTATTTCTTCTTGATGATTGTTCAAGTAACTGGGTGATGTGAAACTCCCATTCATTCCAGCAAGGATACCACCACATGCTGTAAAAGAAAAGACAGAACTGACTGTTAATTTAGCCCTCTACAGATAACAGAAGGCTTGCTTCCATTAAAAAAGACAGTTGGCATGGTTATAATTTCTTAAGTCAGCTGTAAATGTAGGTGGCAGGATTTCTCAACTACTCTTTCTCAAGAATTGTGGAAGTTGAAGATCTGAAACGAAAACAGAAATTGCTGGAGAAATATCAACAGATCTGGCAGCATCTGTGGGGAGAAAAAGTCTTGTGACTCTTCATCAGTGCTGATAGCAGCTAGGAAAAAGTATAAGTCATACTGAAGACAGGGAAGGTAGTCGGGAAGAGGTGACTAATTAGGTGGAGATAGAGCCGAAAGAGAGAAATACAAAATGGATAGGGAGAGAGGATTGTTAATAGTAACCCAGGACGGAAGAGAAGCTGAATAAGTGACGATGAGAGTTAAGAGTGAGTAAAAATAGGATAGCTGTGTTGAAAGCAATCCATGTCATGACCGGAGCAGGGTGTCAGGATTTGGTTAAAGACATGGAAGCACACAAATCAAGTTCTAAAGTTATTGAAGTCAATGTGGAGTCCTAGAGGCTGGCAGGGTCCTCAAGCAGAAGATGAGATGCTGCTCTTCAGAGCCTGCCACTTCAACACACCACTGTGTTCCTATGGCAACATTTTTATCTCAGGCCTTCTGCAGTGCTCCAGTTAGGCTCAGCACAAATTTCAAGACAGCATCTCATCATTCAGTATGTAACATTCTCAAATGAATGTCTCCCTGTTGAAGAAAAAAAAATATCTGAAGTATTACTCATCTGGGAAATTCTGGTATGATACTTTATGCTTCCAACTATTGGTAATAATGATGTCAAATCCCAGAGTTAAACTCGGCTTGATAGACTAAGTTTTATGTTCTGCAATTTGAGTTTCTGTGATTAGTCATAGAATCAGAGCTGTATTGCATGGAAACAGGCCCTTCTGTCCAACTCGTCCCGGCCAGATATCCTAAATAAATCTAGTCCCATTTGCCAGCATTTGGTCTATATCCGTTTAAACCCTTCCTATTCATATACCTATCCAGATGTTGTTTAAATGTTGTAATTTTACCGGTCTCCACCACTTCCTCTAGTAGTTCATTCTGTACATACACCATTGTGTGAAAAAGTTGCCCCTTAGATCCCTTTAAATCTTTCCCCTCTCACCTTAAACCAGGCCCTTTAGTTTTGGACTCCGCTACCCCAGCCAAAAGACCTCCGCTATTCACTCTATCTATGTCCCTCATAATTTTATAAACTTCTACAAGGTCACCCCTCAGCCTCCAATACTCTAGGAAAACAGCTCTAGCCTATTCGGCCTCTTCCTCTAGTTCAAACCCTCCAACCCTGACAACATCCCGTATATCTTTACTGAACACTTTCAGGTTTCACAACATCCTTCTTCTAGCAGGGAGACCAGAATTGAACACAGTATTCCAAAGTGACCTGACTAATGTCCTGTATAGCCACAACATGACATCTCAATTCCTGTACTCAATGCACTGACCAATAAAGGCAAGCATATCAAATGCCTTCTTCACTCTCCCGTCTACCTGCGATTCTACTTTCAAGGAACTACAAACTTGCACTCCAATGGCCCTTTGTTCAGTGACACTCCCCAGGACCTTATCACCAAGTGTGTAAATCCTGCCCTGATTTACCTTTCCAAAATGTAGCTGCTACTGTGGTGCATCTCTTGTGGTAACATGGGGTGGAAATCGATGTGAGTGATTCGATAGGGTAGGGTAATTAATGAGCCAGGTTTGGTAAGGTATGGTAAGTTGGGGGGGGTGGGGGGGGGATGGTGGGAGAACTCCAGAAATAGAAAGCTGTGGACGAGAAGTTTAAGAAACCTTTATTAAGAAATAAGTGAGCAGTATTAGTAATTTGCTTAAGGATTTTGTGAAGAAATATTAACTAAACAAGCTAGCAACAATTGAATGCAAAAGTTTGTAGGGAAGAAACCAAGTACAGCCATCCCAACTAAAATTTGCAAGTGCAAGCAGGTGATTCTTTGCTGAGGTTTCAGTACATGCTGCCAGACCTGCTGAGATTTCGCCATATGTGTGGTGAGAAATCAGAGTTTACATTTCAGGCCCGGTTCTGAAGAAGGGCCACTGGACCTGAAACATTAACTCTGATTTCTCTTCACAGATGCTGCCAAACCTGCTGAGATTTTTCCAGCAATTTCTGTTTTTGGTTCAGATTTCCAGTACCCACAGTTCTTTCAGTTTTTCATCCATAAACTCTACAGGCTTCACATTTCCCCAAGTCCTCACCTTCGTGAACCTGCACCATCAACCTACCTTTCCTATGCAGCCCCTAGCTTATGAAATGACCATGCACTGTTGCCTTTAGAATAGAGAGGCTTAAGAGGAACGTTAAGGAGATGATCAAAATTATGATTAGGTACAAAAGGGAGGAACTATTTCAATTGAATGAAGGTCAATAATCAACGAACATATTTTAAATAGGAAAAATGCCAGAGGTTAGATGAGGTGACGTTATATTACAGAGTGAGATTTGAAATGCACTGCCTGAAAGGATGCTGGAAGCAGAATAAACACTAAGTTTCATTTGGAAGTTCCATAGTTAGAGCCTTGAGCCAAGATGGCAGCATTTTAAACTTTCATAGAAAGTGTCACTGGCATTCTGTTGTGCTCTCAAGCACTCATACAACTGACTAAAGTTATTGGCATGATTTCAATACTATTTAAAATGTAGTAGGCAGATTGTAGTTCATACAGTGGGCAGACATGCTTATGCAACCCAGTTAACTTCAAACATCTGTGTGTACAATGAGCCTATGCTGTTCACATCTGTCTCCTTTGGAACATTGCCAGGATGCAAGCCATTTCCTCGGTGATCTTACTTCTTTCCCCATTCTTAAACCTGTGCACTTGTGCTGCATGTTAACTCCATGCGCAGACATCTCTAGGCTCTCCCCTGAAATGTGTATGTTGTCAGTCTCTAAACTAGGGTCTGTAAATGTAAAGTTAAGAGACATTTTCTTTCAGCCATGCTGCCTTCTGCTGTGTTTCACCGTAATGTTAATCTGGCAAACATGGATTTAGTAAAAGGAAGTAGGAGGAGCTGGTCTATCTTCTATGTAGGTTAATTCACAATACCATACAAACCACAAATATAAGCCACTTTTTCTTCCATAGGCCAGGCACTTGACGGTGAAAATTTTTTTTCTATGTGTGTCCCCTAATCATTCCCCAATTTATCAACTGCTCTTAATCACAACAAGAACATGCCCATTACACGCATAAATGAGACAGCATTTAGGGGTGAACTACTGTCCATGTCTGGGACAGACCATTCACATTTTGTGCATTCTGTGCTTGATAATCTATTGTACACTAATGCAGTTTTAGTCATTAGCTGCTCACTATTGTTAAACGTTTCAGCCCTGTTGCAACAAATGTTAAGAGATGAAGAAACTTAATTATGGCATAAAAACAACACAAATGACTAAAAACTGTTGTTACACCTAGTTATTCCTGGTGCTGTTACGAAATTAGAGATTCTTTAAAAAGTATGCAAATTCCCCAGTTTGCCTATCTTTTAGAACTAGGTTAACAGAAAGCATGAATCTGGTTTCTGCACTTAACAAGAATTACTATTTATTACAAAGAGATTCTAGCTACAGATAAACAATTGAGAATCACTAACATCTGAGGCTACACCCTTATAAACCCCTCCACCCCACACATAGACAGACACAAAGACACAAGAAAAAATGGGTTTCATGGGTGGAGGGAAAGACGGGGCAGGAGGTTCAATGGCCCCTATCCTCAATCTTCTTTCTCCCGGTGTTTTCATTTATAATGTCTCTGACTTAATGGTTAAAAGTCACAACTTACAGAAAGTGATGAGGGAAATAAATTGGCTTTCTTCAAGCTGAAGAGAAGGTCAGCTCTTTGTTTTCCAGAAGTCTGACATTCACACCCACAATGTTCAGCTATCTGATGGCCAATCAAGTTTATTGGCAGGCAAAAGGCTTTGTAACTAACAACTGGTCACCATTTCTCAAATTAATTGGTGACCTGATGCCAACTGAATCTCCAATGTACACATCGCTTGGCCCCAATGTACACATCTTGTCTGCAACTAGACTTTCCTACACTTCTTAAATAAACAGCATTGTAAATACTTAAAAGGACTGTAGAGGTGCAGCAATCCTTTCTACAAGCGTTAGTTTTAAAAACAGACCTCTTTCTATTTCAGTTCACAATCAGAAACACAAAAATAAAAAGATAACGCTCTTTAAACTGTTTATCAATCATTATAGGAATACTTGAAGGAACTTTTTCCCGACTATTTTGAATTGCAATGCACAACAAAACCAATGACTCAAGATCTAAAGAAATTACTTTTCTGCAAAAATGGAAGAACAATTTATTTTCCTTACCTGTTGTTGGTACTTGCAGAAATGTAATTGAATATTGTGAAAGGTCACACTCTGTCGGGCTAAAAGTGACTAATAGCATGTTCCCAGAAATAATAATCTCATTTGTAACAAATAGACCAGTTTGGCTGAACCTACAAACAAGAATAGTTTATATTACCTTAATGAAGTAATTTTTCTGAACCGAAATTTTTACACTCAGAAAGTAAAATAAACATTTTAATTGTAAAATAAGGGTGTCAGAATAAGTCAAGGGCATTTTCCAGTTCTGCGGAAAATCAAGAGCATTATCAGTGAGTCATCTACAGGAATACTTCAATAGGACCGGATTTAAGTTTTTGTATTCCACAGCATTACAGCTACAAATTACATCAATTATTTGACCTCAGACATAAAACACAGGGCCAAAGACAGGGACCTCCCACATTGGAAAATCCCATGTCACCAACATTGAAGGGAAACAATATGTCATACTTTGAATCCCAACTATGGCCTTACAAATGGAGCTGTTGAGCTCATCTTAAAACATTCTTGCAGGGTGGAGAAACACTGCACATATCATAAAACCACCAGCCTCTGGCCTGTGATGCAAGTTGAGTTCCATGGGTCTTGATAATTAGCATACCATTGAATAGTTCTACCCTGCAGACTCTGGCAAAGCTGTTGATGGAAATTTTGGATAGGTAGTATAAAATAGGTAAGATATAATTATCCTGAAAAAGTGGCCTATAAGCTATTTAACAGCCTTGGTAGTCTAACAAGTGAGATAAGTTTTTCACATTTGTCTTGGTGGTTTACACATGCATTGTAACATAAACCTCTATATAAATATTTTATACACCACATTTTACTAGTACCTGTACATATTATATTAGACTAACAAAGTTATTTCAACAACTGATGTTTAAAATAGAGTTGGCAACTGTCCACATTTGTATGGACAGCACAGATTTGCAACTTCCGTTTGTGCAGTTCACCTACAACCTAACAAGTTGGCTGTTGCAACAATTTAAATTCCTTTAAAAGTTCATAGCATCTACCTTGTGGTAAAACCCTGGAACTGCCCATTCATTCTATGTAACAGGGAAATGTCATCAGGCATGATATTTAGTTCACTGTAATCTGTGACTCAAATGGCATGCTGTCCAATGTGCAGTTAGTCTCAACTGCAAGGGCATTGGCAGTTTCATTTTGTCCATGGGCATTGGCAGTTTTATTCTTGGTGCACCTATTTAAAATATTATTACCTAACCTTCATTAAGGTTAAGGAGTTATGACTATTTTTACTTCTAATACTTGGCCAACAATTAACAGGGTGGGGACTCAGTTGTAAGACCTGCACGATTTTCACCCATTGAGAGAATTATAGCTACACCTCCACCATAAGGTTTGATACTTGACCATGCAGACGCAAGTCATTTTCTCTCCCAAGAATAAGCATTAGGCAGAACATTCCATATACTTTAAAGACTCACATTCCTCTTCTTTTACCCTCTCTCCTGCCTCCAGTGAGGAAGAATCTCAGGCACGCTGCTGCTGACAAAATCAAACCTGTGGCCAGTAGTTTTTCCACTGGAGCACAACCAAAGCTTTGAAAGCTTCAACACAATGCGAAAGAGACCCGCAGCGCAACAGCACGAACAAGCTTGTACAATACTTACAGCAACACATCAAAAATTATAGAAACTTTCCCACCATAGGCCCACTTTACTGAAGTGAAACCAATACTGTTCTACATAGGAAGAAAATCTGGATCAAATTAGCCCCTATTTCCCTTTGTTGTGTTCGACTGGCCCTGACTGAGTGGGCTGAAGGATCTTTTTATATGCTGTAGATCTGATTGTTTATAATCAACTTGTTCAAAGATGTTATTATGTGCTTCTAGTGTGGATGGGACTTGAACCTGGGTCTCTTAGCTCAGAAGTAGAATTGCTACAAGTATGCCACAAGGATTGAATTGAACTGAGCTAAGTTTATTGTCACATGTACTCAAGTACAGTGAAAAATTTACAAGTCACCACTTACAGTGCCATCTTAGGTACAAAGGTATCTAGGTACTTTTTCTGAGTTACAAAGCAGAAAATAATGAAAACAAAGTTAAAATGTTAAACATTACAGTCTTTCTTACTAAAAATAGAAAAACTTAGAAATATAGTTAACACCACAGTCCTTAAGCACTTGGCCATGATGGTTTCACACTCCTCACAAGGGCTCAGTCTCACTCTCACTGCAGGCCGCATACACGGTTTGGAAATATCCACCAACACTAACCCACTAAAAACAGAAGCCAACCTATACACCAACATCATTCATTTTGGAACCATTCCCTGGGGCCTCTGACTCTTAAGATTGGGACTCCTTTCCGTGCAACATTAGGAGTGTAGCTACACCACATGGATGGCAGTAGTTCAAGGCAGCAACTCACACCTGCTCAAAGGCAATTAAAGATGGGTAATAAATGCTGGCATGGTCAGCAATGCTCAGACCCCCATAAATAAACCTTCTCTTAAAAAAAACCCTCCCCTCACAAGGCATTAAATATGGGCAGAACTTACAACCATTATGTTCTATTAGTGAGGGAGCAGGGGTTGATTGTGATCCACTACACCCAGCTCTCCAGCTGTGTAGCATAATGCATATAAAATGCAATGTTTTCATGAATGCACCTCAGTATTATCTCCAATTAGGGTTCACGGAAAGTTCATACTGTTCGACTTAATAGGACAGTTCCTATTTTATCTGTTAAAAATAGGAAGTGTGGTAATAATGAGCAACTGAAAATGAAACAATGCTGGTTGGACTTCTCTGAGGCACAAAATGAATGAAAACTCCAGGATACAGTTTTCTAATAACTAGACTGAACACAGCATTATATATATGTCTTTTCAAAAAAAAAATCAAAATTAGTATCTTCTAATAGTTGCCTGTTAGTGGCAAGTAGATAGTTGTTTGTTAGCAATTTTTTGTAAACCGTACAGAATATGATTTTGACTCTTTTCATATTTATGTCCTATGTTGACTTTAATTAAAATGAAGAGAATATTAATGAGACAAGCAAACAGGAATCACATGAAAATCAAAGGCTGTCTGGAACACAGTGTATTTCAAAAGGATAAATGTTCAGCACACGCTTAAAGAAAACTTAACTAAATATAGAAGGCATTAAGCCAACTTTTCACAAAGTTTGGCAAAATGAGCAAGAGAAAAGCAATATAAAATTACAACTGTATTTCTGTGGCAATATTTCTGTCTCAGGCCTGTTGCAGTGCTCCAAGGCTGTGAAAGCTTGAGGAACAGCATTTCATCTTCCACCTAGGTACCTTAGAGTCTTCAGGTATCAACATTGTGTTTAATAATTTGATACCATAAATTCCCTCCTCAGTGTTCATCTCCTGTGCCCATGCTTAGGTCTTACTTTGTATGGGTTGCTCCCAGCACAGCCAACCCATTTTCAATCTCTTTTTCAATCATTTTCATTTCAAACCAATTTCCAATCATTTATCTTCTCATTAGTACCCTACCAGCATTTCTCTCTCTCTCTTTTTCAGGTCATCATCACCAACAATCTCCATTTCCTCTGTTCACTTCCCATTCTCCACTAGTCACCAGCATATATCCTGCCTTTTCCCAGCTATTTTCCATTATGAAGAAGAGTCACTGGACGCTAAATGTTAACTCTTTTATTCCTCTCTATAGATGCTGTCAGACCCGCTGAGTTTCACCAGCATTTCCTGTTTTTTTTAAAAGAATAAGATGGCTACACCTAAGGTTTTCCCCACCCCACCCCTCCTCAAATGCTATTATTTTGTGACACTAAACAGGCATGCACTGACACATGGTATTTAAGAGTTGTTTGGTCCTGGATAAAAGGAGTGATCAGATTAAGGGCAAATTGAAAGAGGATGTGTTCATGAAGGAGGAGAACAATTGGTAGAGAGAGGAAAGCAAACCACACAAGTCCGTATAGAAGCTATCAACAGTCAAGAATATGTGATTTGATATTTGACTCTCTAGTACATATTTAGCAATGTTCTGCATTATACTTGCATTCTTGCTCAATAGAAAGTAAAATTATTGACAGGACATGCAGACAGGTTATGGGTTGAAATTATATGTTGAAGTTATGGGTCCTCCAAAAATCTTTTAGCATTTCCTGCATAGCATGAGGCTCATTTAACTGATTCCTGTAACAGTTGTTATTTCCCAAATGTAAATCATTTCACCAGTAAAATGAAAGTGATGATTAAGACCACCAAGACCACTGTAATCCCGCAAGTGGATTAAAGGACCAGATAAATAACATATTTACCTTATTATCAACAGGGTTTAACAAAATAAAAGTTTTGCTCCAAAAACAAACAAATTCTCCTTGAGATAAAAGGTACTGCAGATGCTGGAGAATCCGAGATAACAAGCATGGGGCTGGATGAACACAGCAGGTCAAGCAGCATCATAGGAGCAAGAAAACTTGACGTTTCGGGCCTAAACCCTTCTCCTTGAGATAAAGGTGGGCAAGCAGGAAAATGTCCATTGACTCAAAGGATTCCAAGAGATGATTCTAGACTACCAGCCCCAAGAAATAAACTATATCCACCAGTGCTCAGAGGGCAATCCTCATCAAGTGGTCCTTACAGACAACAGCCCTCATGAGGGAGCTGCCTTCTTCAGAAGGAAAATGGAGGAGAAGAGATTGAGGGAAGATCCAGGGAAGAAAACCTGAACATCTGGGAAAGAGAGCCAGGGCTAGAGCATCCTTCAAAATTTAGGTAATTAGTTATACTGTCAACTGCCTGTTCATCCACTGATACCTGTGAGCCATCCTCACATTGTCGTAGATAGATTAGTTAACTGCATACACATCTAAACTTTTGCTTAAACTTAAACTGGGAATTCCTTGCAAATGGTCAACTGGCTATATCAGTATCAGTGGTCAGGAACTCCTAAAGTCTAATAACAGAAGAAAAGATTGTTCTTTAGAAAACCTAGCAAAGTGAAAAGCCAACAGTATAATTAGATGGCTGAAGACTGCATTTTCCACCTTTATTCTTCACTTACACTTAGCACAATAAAAATGCACAGCTTTCATTGCATCTCCTGTGTCACACCAGAACACGCATACAGCAAAAAAAACCTTCCACTGAAAAATATGCCAAATCTTTCAAATTATTTACACCCCAAGACCTTAACACTGATCCAGCTCCCTCAAAGCCAGCCCTCAGTAAGCAAGAGTCTCTGACACTCCTGTTTATATCTGTCGGCCAAGGTTTCCTGATTGGACCAAAATACACGCACTAATCTGGGAACTCATATTCTATGAGGTCCAGCTGGCTGACCTTGCTACAATCACGACAAGCTATAATTAAAGAAAATTGCCCTATGTTATGTTGATTGGTCATAAATTGAAACCAGTAGTTAGAGGAAATTATGCAAAACTGAAAACAAAACTCATGTTTGTTAAAACCATAAATATTTATGCAATGAAAACAGTTCTTACAAGTGTAAGGCAACACATTTATCACCAGGAGTTTCAAAAAATCATTCGTTAGGGATATCATTATGCCACTTCATTTGAAAGTATGTAAGATTCATTGTTCATAAGCAAGAGATGTTAGGGGAGTGACAGTACCACCTAGGATGTCTAGAATCAGATGCTTCAGTAACCTGAAGTTGTCAAGTGCATGAACAGAACAGTGTAAGGTGATTATAACCAAGAACTTTTTGAATCAATGGCCCCAATGTTTACTGTAGAAGGGTTTCAGAACAGGGGAGAAATTATGTCCAGGAAACCTGGTAGTGTGGTTCTCCCCAAGTGCCTTTTGTTTTAACAGTGGCTTTTCCCCCCCATTCCCTGCCTGAATACCTGGATAATTGACAGGTGTAGTTACTTTTCGGGTGAAAGTGCTGGAAAAAGGCTGCAGCTGAGAAGCAGTTAGGTTTTGCAGTGGTTGGGAAATGTCTTTTTTTGTGGAAGGGAGTGGGGAGATCCAGACGAAGTGTTAGGGAAGGAATGCAAGGATATTTATGAAGAGTGGAGTATTCGCAGTGATCATCCTTCATCATGTCTGCTACTTCCAGGGTGATTTTGTCAAAACATCTTTCTGTTCAGCATTGTAAAGGGCCAGTTCTCTCCGTGACACCCTCAGCCATTCCTCAATCCCCTCAAAAAACCCTCCCTTCCTCAAAGCATTTTCCATTCAAGTGCAGCAAATGTGTCATCTTTCTTTTCACCTTCTCTCACCATCCAATGTGTCAAACACTGTTTTCAAGTGAAACAGCAATTTACGCATATTTTGCTCAGTTTAGAATGCAATGTTCCCTGCTCACAACGAGGCTTATGTCACACTGGGGAGAAACAGTAGATTGGGTGCCCACTTTGTGAAACACCTCCATTCAGTCAGTGGTGGGATTCTGAGTTTTTAGTTGATATCATTTTAATTTTCCACCTTGTTCTCACTCAGACCTCTTTGTCCTCAGCTTCCTACAGGGCTAGAGTGAAGCTCAAATCAAACTTTAGGAACACCATCCCATCTTTTAATTGATACTCTACAGCCTTCCAGAACCTGAGTTAAATTGTCTTAGACTGTAATCTCTGCCTCCATTTTGTTTTTTTAGTTTTCTCTTGATTTTGCATTCAATCAGCATGTTAATCATTCTACCATTCACACTTCGTCTGGGCATACCATTGGTTTACTTTTTACAATTTATTTACTTACAGGAGGTGTACATTGCTGGTTGGGCCAGCATTTATTTCCCAAGAGGTACAGCCTTGAAATACTGATGACCATTTGTTGTAGGTAGACCCATAATGCTGTTAGTTAGGGAGTCGCAGGAATTTGGCTTTCAGTGTCACTAAAGGAATGGTGATACAAAGAACAAAGAACAGTACAGCAGTGGAACAGGCCCTTCAGCCCACCAAGCCTGTGGTGACACATGACACCTTTCTAAACCTAAAAACCTTTTCCTTTATGCAGTCTGTATCCCTCTTTTCCCTGCCTATTCATGTATATGTCAGTTGCAACTGTATCTGCTTCCATCACCTCCTCTGGCAGCATGTTTCAGGCACTTACCACCCTCGGTGTGAAGAGAAATTTGCTTTGATATCTTCTTTAAACTTTTCCCGCTTTTTATCTTAAACCTATGTTCCCTAGTGATTGACATTTCTACACCGGGAAAAAAACTCCAACCATTCATTCTACTTATGCATCTCATAAGTTTGTAAACTTCTATCAGGTCATCCTTCTGCCTCTGATGTTCAAGTGAAAACAACGTTTGTCCAGTCTTTTTCCCCATAGTTAATACCCTCCAATCAGGCAACTTCCTGGTAAACCTTTTCTGTACCCTCTCCAAACCTCCAAATCCTTGGAGATAGTGTGTCAACCAGAACTGTGGGCGGTAGTCCAAATGTGGCCTAAATGAAGATCTATACAGCTGAAATATGACTTGCCAATTTTTATAGTCCAAACCCCAACCACTGAAGGCAAGCATATCATATCAAGATCATCATATCCACTTGTGTTGCCACTTTCAGGAAACTGTGAAACTGTACGCCTAGATCACTCTGTTAATGCTGCTAAGGGTTCTGCCATTTACTGTATACTTCCCTCCTGCATTCGACCTTCCAAAATACATCATCTTGCATTTGTCTGGATTAAATTCCATCTGCCATTTCTCCACCCAATTCTCCAGACTATCTAAATTCTGCAAATCTCCTCACTATCCAAAGCTCCCCCGGATTCTTGTGTCATTTGCAAACTTACAAATCAGATCCCCTACATTCTCCTCCATATATCATATTTACATTATGTACCTATAGTGATATATATGGTATATTTCCAAATCTGAATTGTGAATGGTTTGAGGGAAACTTGCAGGTGGTGGTTGTATTCCCATGTATCTGCTGCCTGTGTTCTGATAGATAGTAGTGGGTGTGGGTTTAGAAGGCGTTATCTAAGCATTCTTGATGAATTTCTACAGTGCATCTTGTAGGTGATACAGCTGCTCTAAGAGTTGGTGGTAGAGGATCTGAATGCTTGTGGATGTGGTGCCAATCAAGTGGCTGCTTTACCTTGGATGGTGTTCAGTTTCGAGTGTTGTGGAACTGCACCCATCCAGGCACCTGGAATATATTCCATCACAATCCAGACTTGTGTCTTGTAGATGGTGGACAGGGTTTTAATGAGTCAGGAGGAGAGTTACTCACTACAACATTCCCAGCCACTGACCCGCTGTTGTACCCACAGTATTTATATGGCTAGTCTAAATCAGTTTCTGATCAATGGTAACAACCAGAAATTTGATAGTGAGAAATTCAGTGCTAATGATATCATTGTATTTCAAGAGATGATAGTTAGATCCTCTCTTGTTTGGCACTTGCATGGCCACCAGAACAATCTTCCTTTGTGCCAGGTATGACTCCAACTGAGTTACCCCCAATTTCTACAGACTCCAGTTTTGCAAGGGCACCTTTGTACTACACTCAATCAAATGTAGACTTGATGACAACGGCAGTCACGCTCACATCAGCTCTGGAATTCAGCTCTTTTGTCCATGTTTGGACCAAGGCTGTAATGAGGTCAGGAGCTGAGTGGTTCAGGCAGAACCCAAACTGAGCGTCGTGAAGCAGGATTTTGCTGAGTAAGTGTTGATTGAAAGCATTGTTTATGACATCTTTCATCATTTTACTTAATGACTGAGAGAAGACCGATGGGGTGGTAATTGGCCGGGTTGGATTTGTCGTGCGTTGTGTGTTCAGGACATATCTGGGAAAGTTCCACGTTGTCCAGTTGGTGTCAATGTTGTAGCTGTACTGGAACAGTTTGGCTAGGGGTGTGGCAAATTCTGGAACTCAAGTCTTGAGTACTAATGCTGGAATATTTTTAGGGTCCATAGCCATTATTGCATTCAGTGCCTCTAACCATTTCTTGATATCACATGGATTGAATCAAATTGGCTGAAGTCTGTCTTCTGCGACACTGGGGACTTCTGGAGGAGGCAGAGGTGGATCGTTCACTTGACACTTCTGGCTGAAGATTGTTGCAAATTCAGCCTTATCTTTTGCACTGATGTGCTGGGTTCCCCCATTTTTGAGGATTGGGAGGTTTGTGGAGCCTCCTCCTCCAGTGAGATGTTCACTTGTCCAACATCATTCATGACTAGATGTGGCAGGACTGCACGTTAGATCTGATCTGTTGGTTGTTGAATCACTTAGCTTTGCTTATCACTTGCTGCTTATACTGTTTGGCATGCAAGTAGTCTGGATTCACTAGGGTGACACCTCATTTTTAGGTACACCTAATGCTGCTCCTGGCATACCCTCCTGCACTTTTCAATGAACCAAGGTTGATCCCTTGGCTTGATGGTTAGGGTAGAGTGGGGGTTTGCCTGGCCATGAGGTTACAAACTGTGTAGGAATACAAATTCAGCTGCTGCTGATACTCCACAGCATGTCATGGATGTCCAGTCTCAAGCTGCTAGATCTGTTCAAAGTTTATCCCATTTAGCAAATTGATAGTACCACATACCATGATGGAGTATATTCTCAATGTGAAAATGGGATTTTATCTCCATGAGGGCTGTGTGGTGGTCACTCTTACTAGTGCTGTCATGGACAGATGTATCTTGGGCAGGCAAATTGGCATGGATGAGGTCAAGTATCTATATCCCCACCTGCTGCGGATCCAGTCTAGCATTTATTTTCTTTAAGACTTGACTGGCTCAGTTATTGGTAGTGCTGCCAAACCAGTCTTGGTGATGGATATTGAAGTCACCCATACAGAGTACATTCTGCACCATTGCCACCCTCGGTGCTTCCTCTAAGTTCTGTTCAATATGGAAGAGTACTGATTCATGAGCTGAATGGAGCAGTATATGGTCATCAGCAGGAGGTTTCCTTGCCCACGTTTGACCTGATGGGACTTCATGGGTTCTGGAGTCAATGTTGAAGACTCCTAAGGCAGATCCCTCCTGATATTACCCCACAATGCCACCTCTGCTGGTGGAACAGAACATACCTAGGGATCATGATGGCGCTGTCTGGTACATTGTTTGTGAGGTATCATTCTGTGAGCATAACTATATTAGGCTGTTGCTTGACTAATCTGAGACAACTGTCACAGCAGTTTCCTTCCCTAAAGGATATTAGTGAATCAGATGGGTTTTTATAATAGAAACAGAAATTTCTGTAGAAATTCAGCAGGTCTCGTAGCATCTGTGGAGAGAAAACAGAGTTATCGTTTCAGGTCCAGCGACCCTCTTCAAAACTGTGTCACCGGAAGAAAGGTCACTGGATTCGATACATTAACTCTGTTTTCTCTCCACAGATGCTAACAGACCTGCTGAGTTTCTCCAGCAATTTCTGTTTTTGTTTCAGATTTTCAACACCTACTGCTCTTGGGTTTTTATAATAATCAATGATTTCTTGGGCATCATTTGACCAGTTAATTGCAGATTTTTTTGAATTCAAATTTCAGCATCTTCCTTCGTGGGATTCAAACTGGATCTCCAGAACATTTCTTTGATGTCTAGATTACTAGTCCAGTGTAATACCATTACACTGTTGCCCCTTTACTTGCCCATTTACCATTTCTTCAGTCCAAAAACACTTAAGTAGCATCATTAGAAAGTGTGTTTTTAGTAAGGAGACAATTTGATTTCTCAAGCTGGCTTTGCTATTCAATAAGACCAAGGCTGATCTTTTGTGCTTCAAAAGTCCACATTTCCATCTACCCAACAATCTCTGATTTCCTTGCCTAACAAGAATTTATTTATCTCTGCTTTAAAAATATTCAATGACTCCGCCTCACTGACTGAAACTCCAAAGGCACACAAGCCCAGAGAGAAAATTTCCTTTCCTCTCTGTCCCCAACAGGTATCCCTTAATATTAAAACTTCCTAATGCTAGACTGACCAAGAAGAGTAAACACCCTTTCCATGTCCAACTTGTCAAGACTGTTCAGGATCTTATTGACTTAAATCAAATTATCTGTTATCTTTACCCCCTAGAAAGGGAATAATTTAAATTGTGGAGTTTATTAAACTAGGCAATCACAATATAATGGTATAAATGTCATATTCTATAAGACAAAACTGCAAAAATACAATTTTATATTCATATTGATCCACTGCAAAATTTCTCTAAATGACACGTACTTACTAACAGTTTGCTTAGAATCTGGAATCCATGTATTATACATTGTCACATTCACACCGGTGCAGACGGATCCTTCAGCTTCAGTTGAAATTACAGTTTTGATGGAGTGATCACTTTGTCCTTGCACCAGCCAATAGGTGTTGTCGTTTGTACTGCAGTTCCCTATTCTTAGTGATCCAAATGTCTTTTCTTTGCTCAATAATAGAACATGAAACACACATTGACCTAAAAAGACACAAGCAAACCTAAAGGAATTAGGATACTTACTTAATCTATTCTAGTACGTAGGCTAACCGGATCTTATTAGCTAGATAATTTTCAGCCTGAACTAAGGAATAAACTTTCATCATGGCTGCATTTATGTGCAATAATGAGGTTTCTGATTTCCAATGAGGTTAGTGAAGCAAGAGTAGTTTCTAGGACATTGTTGACTATATTGCTGAAGAGGATCAACAAAACATATCACAGAATCCCTACAGTGTGGAAACAGGCCCTTCGGCCCAACAAGTCCACACCAAACCTCAGAGCATCCCACCCAGACCCACCCCCCCAACAACCCACCTAACCTACACTGCCCTGAACACTACAGGCAATTTAGCATGGCCAATCCACCTTACCTGCACATCTTTGGACTGTGGGAGGAAACTGGAGCACCCGGAGGAAACCCACGCAGACACGGGGAGAACGTGCAAACTCCACACAGACAGATGCCTGAGGCTGGAATTGAACCTGGGTCCCTGTTGCTGTGAGGCAGCAGTGCTAACCACTGAGCCACCGTGCTGCCCCAAATGTTTATGTAAGGCCTTTAACAAAGAAAAATGAGCTAAAGCACTTCTGAAGAATAAGTCCTATTGTGAACAAATTCTTTCTAATTAGAAGGTAAGAAAGGGGCAGAAAATGCCAATTATGCAATGCAGCATTTCAACCAGTCCTTAATTGCTACTATGATCTCATCTGACTTTCACTGTTGAGTTTCAGCAAGATTGAGAAACCATAATGTGCCATTAAAGTGCAAGTCTGTTGAAATATCATTTATTAACATGGTAAGAGGCAATCAGGATCTCCCAAAGGGTCTTACAAATAGGCTAGTGAACTCCAGTTCAAATGTGGAGCCAGCTTCCCAACATGTTGACATTCAGCTGGTATTAACAGTGTCCGCTGTCCCTCCACTGTCCCTCCCTACAATTGCATCAAAATCAAAAAGTGTTTCTCTAGGTTAGGTTCTCTAAATAGAACCTGATGGTATAAAAGGGGACATTGGTCCACCAAGTCTATATTAATCCTCCTTAGTCCCAAATTGCTGCTGTTTCCTCACAGCACTGAAACACTTATTTTTATTCTAATTCGTACCCAATTCTTCTTGAGCAACATGATTGAATCTGCTTAAGATATTTGTTTAGGCAATGCATTCAAGATTATGGCAACACTATCCCCAAAAAATTCTAAACTTCCCCTGCCCACTTTTAAAATAAAATGTGAGAAGAAAGTGCTAAAATAATAATTTATACCTCAAAAGCAGTAATTTAATATGTTTTATGGTGAAAAGTATGATATAAATGCAATCATTATTTAACCCTGATGATTTCTATTCCACCCAAATTTAGATTCTGATGCTTCCTCCTCGGAATATTGCATTACACTTCAGCCACTTACCACTTTTCAAGCTTCGAACATATCCATCATCAGCAACTGTAAAAGGCCCAAAATACAATTCAGTCAATAAAAGACAGGACACTTCCACTTTGAAGAATTAGCTACATCACCCCTTGTTCCCGTCCACAAAGAAAATGAATGTATGGTTAAAAGAAGAGCAAACAAAATGCCAGTGTGTGTAAATGACAGAAGTGAAATATAGTATCAATGGTTGAGCCAGATTTACTCTGTACAGGTTCATACTTTATAGCTCTATTATTTAAAGACTGCTTTTAGATGTTTTGCTGTAGTTTGAATCTTAGTCATTGTTTTGTCGATAAAGGATAATCATCACAAGCTATACTAGATTACTGTAATGTCTTTTAATTCACTTATATGTGACCAAGCTACAACTCACAAAATAAATAAAAAGATGAAGATTATTAGCTTATCTTACATTATTTATCCAGAAAAGCCCTACAGTATCCCTGTCACCTCATCCAAAAGGATGACCACAAATTTAGTAGAGCAATGCTCAGTATTACATCTTAAAGGGGACAAAGTTAGTATATTTAGTGTAGAAAGCAACATCTTAGAGGGCTACATTAAATTCTATATTCCAAATGTAAATTTTAAACATTCTAGACCACAATATTACAGCATAGTTGAGCTAAAGCCTAAACCAAGCTGGTAATCAAGGGTATTAGCTTTCTGCTGGTAACCTTGGCTAGATTTATACAGTATATAAATAAAGCGCTTACACCGTAGTTTGACAGAAGATGGTTCAACTTCTATATTCTTTGCTTTTCCACCAAGATAAAGATGTTGTCGTAAAACATTTAACAGCATTTCCACACTTAGTGTATATTTAATCAAAAGGTCATGTTCTTTTGGCAATGCAAATTGCAACCAGAAATATGTCGTAACATTGCTGCAAATAAAAAGATCAATATCAGAAAAAGAAAGTTAATATCCCCTTCATCAAACAAAATAATTCATAGAAGCTTAAATAGGGGTCCAGTAATGAATACATTGATGAACTAAAGACTGAACAGCTTCTCCCAACTCAATCAATTTACAGATAACGATACAGACCAAGGAGGACTCAGGTAGGATCTATGGTCTGAATCAGCTTTTTCAATTGGAGTAACAGTAGGTGCCATCCTGGGTTTGAAAAGGATAAAAATGTCAATTATCATTCCTGATTGAGATTGCATCAACGTTTCGTAAATAATAGTATATGCATAAACATCATGTGAGGATTGAGTCAGACTGAACTGTGATTCTCCCATGAAAAATAATCTGCAAATATCTACTGTCAAATATGCACACGGGTAGCAGCTGCTTAAGAAAGATACTATAGGGAGTTTGTATCGATGAAACTTAACTCAAACACGCATGACATGGGATGACGTGACAGACAGGCAAATGGAATACTGGCAAGAATGATTTATTAACTTTAAAGCCAAAAGAGTGGCTAATACACTCGCTTGGTATTAGGAATTTACAATCAGTTTCTAATGGATATCTTTCAGTTTTGGAAATGAATGGCCAATTTATGAAAGAAAAGGGGGAGATCAGGGCCATACTGAAGGGAATTATAGGGAAACTAGCGATTCTAAATACATTATTTCAATAAACTTTAAAACACAGGGCTAATTTAGAATTCTGTAACCTGGAACTAGGGCAAAATGTTTATCATTACACAGTTGGAGGCTCCAATAATGGTATGTACTATTACAGCTTCTTCAAAAGATCTCAGAAGGCCAACTTGTTAAAAAGTGAGCTATTTAACAAAGTTTGGATCTTGCAAGACCAAGTAGGCATTCATAAGGCATTTGATATCAGAGCCTGACCACTCCATGAACTGAATACCAACAAATCCCATGAATGAATAAAAACAAGAGAAGTGCAACATCTATTTGTTCCTAATTAACAAAAATTATCCTGTGAATAATCAACCTAATTTATACTTGCAGTTTTAGTTACTGACATGTCAGGTTGATTGACAACTTATCTAGGTTCATTTTGATTCAGCCATTATGTGACATGAAAATTATGAAAGTGCCCAGTGTATAAAGTCATGTTTTTCTATTAAAACTACAAGGAAATGTATCAGGGTTTAGGCCCGAAACGTCAAGTTTTCCTGCTTCTATGATGCTGCTTGACCTGCTGTGTTCATCCAGCCCCATGCTTGTTACAAGGAAATGTAATGGTTTTTAGAAGGACACATTTTCAAGTGATAAAGTAAAAAAACTTAACAGTTCTACAGAGATCAGAAAATCAGAAATATAAAAAATAAACTTGGAAGATTAAGAAAGGAAAATATGCTTAATAATACAGAAACATAAAACTAGCAAACTATATTAACGCTATTAATAGCTTAAAGGGACTAAGGGATCATTTAGTCGAAAAACACCACATGAATCATGAAGCAGGATGCAGTGCTGCCTCAGAATTCAATCTGTCAGTGCAACAATCCATCAGTACCATAGTGCCCACAGTGAAGACTTTTCTCAGTACAGAACCTTCAATACTATAGTATTCTTCGAGTGCTACCCTCCTACAGATTCTTTGACAATGCCACCCTCCCTCATTACTGACCCTTTGACAATGCAATACTCCCTCACTAGAATGCTGGTAATTATTGTTAGGAGAATTGAATATAAAAGGTAGGGAAGTATTGCTACAGCTGGTTAGAGCATAGTTGAAGTACTGTGTACAGTTCTGGTCTCCGCACTTAAAGAAGGATATGCTGACATTAAAAGCTGTTCAGAGCAGGTTCACGCAACTGATAATGGAGCCAAAGGTTATGGGGGTTTGGAGATCAGGTAGGAAAGTAAAGTTAAGGCATCTCAATCATATCGGCCATGACCTTATTGGATAGCAGAGTAGGCTTGAGGGGCTGAATGGCTGTTTCAATCCAGGAACAACTGTGCGAACCTTTGCTGTACTGTCTACATTACAACCATATCCTTTCCCAAATATGGAAACCAAAATTTCACACAATACTCTAGGTGTGATCTCACTAGAGTCCCCTATAACTGTGGCAAGACTTCCTTATTTTGTATTCTAATTCACTTGCAATATAGGCTGATGTGCCATCCTCCTTTTGGAATTGCCTCCAAGTATCATGCTAACTTTTCATGTTCCCTGTACAAATACATCCAAGTGAAAACTTTAAAATGTAGAAGCTTCATGTCTTCTTCAAAAAAAAACTATATTTCAATTCCTACTACCTAAGTGAATAATCTCATATTTCATCAGATTTTACTTCACCTGCCTCTCTGTTGTCCACTCACTTAACCTCTCTCTTTATATCTCTGCAAGTTCCTTGCGTTCTCCTCACATCTTTCATTCCCACTTTATATTATCCGTAAACTTAGACACATGACTCTCTGTCTCTATCTCTCTCTCTCTGATGGTATGCACAATTATGTGCTTCGTGCAATGTCAAACCTGTCAAGGTCAATGGGTTTGGCTCTGACATTGCACAGGACTTTGTACAAAGCTTGAAGCTCAATCTTACCAGGGTGAAACTGGCAGCCTATCAGTATAGTTGCAAACCCAATTATAATGCAGCATCTGATGGCTGATATCTCAGCTTCTATTCTGACACAAGCAGAAGCCAGCCATTTATGAATGCTGCAGTGGAAGCTCAGGCATCTGCATAAAACATCAGCTTGTTGCCATGTCAACTCACTCTACTACCCTGTTTTTTTTTAAAAATCAACCTGCTCAGAGCATGGGGACTTGAACACAAGCCTTCTGGCTTTGAGGTAGGGACACCACTGCTGCACCACAAGAACCCCCTGCCCCACTTTATGCTTAGACTACAGAAGTACGGTGTGCAGGGCCACACATCAATTTGATCTCCAAAAAATTGGCGGGATTATTAAAGAGCAATATTTAAGGAAAGTGGCAATGGCTCTGTGGAGGTATTGTCTCAGGATGACAGCATTTGTCTTCCACCCATTTGCACACAGCCAGTGTCTTAGCTATTGCCCAACACTCAGCCAGCCCAACCATGGCTGAAGCTAAGTCTTAAACAATTGAAAGAATTAGGACAATTATTCTGAGATAACAAGGTGTAGAGCTGGATGAACACAACAGGCCAAGCAGCATCATAGACCCTTCTGAAGAAGGGTCTAGGCCCGAAACGTCAAGCTTTCCTGCTCCTATGATAGATAGAGATAAAAGGTACTGCAGATGCTGGAGAATCCGAGATAACAAGCATGGGGCTGGATGAACACAGCAGGTCAAGCAGCATCATAGGAGCAGGAAACCTTGACGTTTCGGGCCTTAACCCTTATGAAGGGTTTAGGCCCAAAACGTCAAGTTTTCCTGCTCCTATGATG
>JAHRHZ010000061.1:1144409-1156712 GCA_024137785.1 Ginglymostoma cirratum | reverse complement strand
AGGTCAAGCAGCATCATAGGAGCAGGAAACCTTGACGTTTCGGGCCTTAACCCTTATGAAGGGTTTAGGCCCAAAACGTCAAGTTTTCCTGCTCCTATGATGCTGCTTGACCTGCTGTGTTCATTCAGCCCCATGCTTGTTATCTGCTCCTATGATGTGTTTGGCCTGCTGTGTTCATCCAGCTCTACACCTTGTTATCTCAGATTCTCCGGCATCTACAGTTCCTACTATCTCTGTGACAACTATTCTGCTAGTTTCAATCAGCGCTACAAGCTCATTTACTTTATTTTGCATACAGTGTGCATTTAAGTACAAACCGTCAGGTCTGTGTTGACTGGCCCCCACCCTTCGTTTTCCCCTTATCTGTTGTGCCTGAAGTTATATTCCTGACGCTTTCATACACTTTGTCCTTTTACTTGTTTTGGAAGCTTTGCCCTCTGCTGTGCCCTCCTCCCCTTTGACTTTTTCCATACAGACAATGCACATTGTCCAGGAAGTAACGTGCTGCCTTCATTCCACAATGCCATCAACTCTGAAGCGACAACAAGTCAAAGGATAACTGATTGGTAACAATGCACATCCATGGACAACACTCCTCATGACTCAGGTATGCACAAAGGATAGCATAATTTTGATGAAAGCCATGGTATCACACAAAATGTGTTAGGTCGGATGATTCATGTGCTCAAATAATGCTAAGGCAAATAGAGAATGAAGAATAGATGAAAAGAGAAAGGGGAAAGGAAGAATCAACTAACAGATCCCCTTTTTGGCTGGGTTGTCTGTGAATAATGGATCAACGGTGATACCAGAAAACAAAACCACAATTCTCTATTAACCCAGTATCCGACACCTTACCACTCTTACTATTACAGTGTTCAATAGACCACAATGTGAAAATGAAACGTAACATAAATAAGCATTTCAAACTAAATTTATAAATTAAAGTATGCAATTTAGTATACCGATGCCAATTAATAACTCTTGCACATTTCCGTAGTGCTGAGGTATAAACTTTTTCGAAACAGGGAAAGACTTTGGAAATCTGAAGCACAAGGGGATTTTTAAGTTCTACTTCAGGATTCTCTTAAGGTTAACATGCAGGTTCAGTTGGCAGTTAGGAAGGCAAATGCAATGGTACCATTCATTTCAAGAGGACTAGAATCCAAGAATAGAGATATACTGCTGAGGCTGTATAAGCTCTGGTCAGACTGCATGTTGTGAGCAGTTTTGGGCCCTGTATCTAAGGAAGGATGTGTTGGGGCTGGAGGGGTTCCAGAACAGGTTTACAAGAATAATCCCAAGGATGAAGGGCTTGTCATATAATGAGCAGTTGAGGACCCTGGGTCTGTACTCTATGGAATTTAGAATGATGAGGGGGAATCTCACTGAAGCTTACAGAATACTGAGATGTCTGGATAGAGTGGAAATGGAAAATATGTTTCCACTAGTAGGAGAAACTAGGATCTAAGGGCACAGACTCAGAGCAAAGGGATGACCCTTTAGAACTGAGATGAGAAATTTCTTCAGCCGTCTTCTGAAGGCGGTGAATCTGTGGAACTCATTGCAACAGAAGGCTATGGAGACCAAGTCATATCCTGTGCTATATATGGCCATAAACCAACTGGTGAAAGTTTATACAGTGTGGAGCTAGAGGAACACAGCAGGTCAGGTGGCATCAGAGTAGCAGGAGAGTCAATGTTTTAGGCCTAGACCCTTTATCAGGACAACGTACACTGTTCCTTACTGAGTTTCAGTTCAGAGAATTTTTCTGTGTACACAATGAGTGGTTATACCCTTGTGTTGACAGCCCTTCTCCCTGGAATTTTTTTCCCTTTTCTATCAAGGCTCCCTTGCCATCAGTGCATTCTGCTCCTTTTACCAGTTTTCTTGTATTCTCAAGAGAAGCTTACAATTGCACCAATTTGTGGAAGTAACATTAGCAATCCAGAGAGGTTTTTGCTTTGCTTATGTTGCTTAGGAAAGAAAATCTGCCATCCCAACTCAGTCTGGCCTATGTGACTCCAGACCCTCAGCAATGTGTCTTGATTCATAACTGCTTTTTGAATTGAGCTGACAAGCCACTCAAATATATTCAAGATAGTGGCTCATCATCATCTTAAGCGCACTTAAAGATGGCCAATAAATGTTGGCCCTGCCAGTGATACCAATGCCCGTAAAATGAATTACAAAAAAAAACACAGGCAGTAGAAATCTATCAACTAGAAACTTGAAAATAGTTAAATGATACCTTTAAATAGTAATGGTGCATTGTCCTTCCTGTTTCTAAGCATGTGTTCAGTTGTGCGCAATTCAGGGATGGTGTTAACTTGAGTAATATTATGGGAGATGGAGTGCTTTATTTCCCCTTCAACTCTGTTTTGATTTTGTTTCCTCCTTCTCTCCCTAAACCCCCTTCAGTTTTTAATGACAGCATTGCCCATAGTAGGCTTTGCTTTTAAATGTTTCATTAGCCACATGGGTGTTTTCCTGGTGATGGAAGAAAAATGAATAACAAAATATATACGCAATGGTGTATTTTTTCTATGTCATGTATGTTTTAAAAAAAGCATTATTTACAGCCATGGGTGCTTTGGGAAAAATTTAAGCATTATTGCTGGGCCCTCTTGTGTCCAGTGGCACAAAAAAAAGTCTATTGATCAAGGGTCATTCCTAACTCAGCCTGTTTTAAATCCAATCCTATCTATTTAAAAGTTCCCAGATTTTCCTGGTGGTGGAAAAAAAATCTTGAATAATGTTGGGACTCTTGTGGCAGTGATAGTGTTCCTGCCTCTGGGTCAGAAGGTCCAGATTCAGGTCCCTGCAAGTGTATCACAACATGCCTGAGCAGGTTGATGAAAATAACTTGAGTAACGTTAACATTATATAAAAAACAAACTTAAGTAGTGTTGAAGGCTTTCGGGCCACATTGGTAGTGTCCTTACCTGTGGGCCAGGAAACCTGGGCTCAAGCCCCACCTGTTCCAGAGGGTCTAATACCAGTTCTGAACAGATCGATTAGGATCTACAAACTTGTGTGCCGAACTCCCACTGGCATTGAACCAGCATGTGATATCATAACTTGCTTACAGTACTAGATGTTCAATACATGCATGTGTCCCGTCACCAAAATGGCATCTGGTGCAATTTGACCAAAGTATACATGTGTACTGTGGTTGTGGTTTTGAATGTTTAAAAGGCCGCTTACGGCATCCAAAAATACATTTGCTGTAAATCCAAAGTTTGTGCCACAACCTCTGAATCAAAAATGGAGTGTAAATATTACAGTAGAATTTGATCATGTACATCTAGGCTAGTTAAACTAAGATGACAAAGTGACTGAGGAAAAGACATTGAGTCATAGAGCCATACAGCACAGAAACAGACCCTTCAGTCTAATTCATCCACGCCAACCAGATATCCTAAACTGATCCAGTCCCAACTGCCAGTATTTGGCCCATATCCCCCTAAATCCTTCCTATTCATGTACCCTTCCAGATACCTTTTAAATGTTGTAATTCATGATGATCACAGATGACTTACCATAGCTGTTCCCAGAAGAGAAACCATGGCCAGTGGAAAGCTTTACTGCCTAACACTGCAATAGTCACTGACAAATCCTAGCCTACTTACACTAGCCAGTTAAAAATATTAAAACAGGTTTATTTCGTGAAATTTTAGACAGAAGCTTATAACTGCTATATAGAAATTTTAAAAATCTTGATAACGCCGCAGTGAGAAAACAGAACAACTGCTAAAGATAGTGATCAGCAGATAGACTTTGCACTTCACTGTTTTAATAACTCTAGCAATTTATTTTTAGACCAGTATGTTAAAGGTTCCAATACATTTCTGGCCAGTAAACTGTAGATATTACCTAAAGTTTCTGTCCATGGCTCAGTTTATAAGCAGATAACAACTGGTAAGAATCATGTTAACTAGCCCAATCCATGTGCTGAACTCTCCACAAGGGATTCTTAACCCTCCCTGCGTTCTCTGTGTGATGACTGCTCAACTGAGAATAGCAATGTACCCAATAATTGTGAGAATGATGTTCCACTGTTCTATACCAAACCGAGATCCCAAGGATCAACATTAGTGCACATCTCCAAGGGATCACAGCAAAATTTCAATCCATTCTTACTGATATCAAATGTGTTAACTCTATGTTGCAAGATAATGGCAAGCATAGTTCCCCATTTGGTTTATTGCTGACATCACCCACTGCTGATAATTTCCCACTGTAATTTTTGTGCCAGGGACCGCAGGTATGATTAGTGTCATCTTCAAGCATGCGAGCTTTCAGAGTCTAATATACCTTACTTAACGAAGTGCTATTCAAAGCAAGACGTGCATTGGGATTATTGCATGGTATTCAACATTAGAATGTCATTTACATATCACAACAGTGCTGTTTGATCAAAATATGCACGCATTAACTGTTTGACAAAAAAGGTCTGCCTGCTTCTGCTCTGGGTCCCAGGAGCTCAGTAAAAATTACCTCTTTGCATGGCCTGATCTAGAAACATCACTTTGTGGTTTGCTTTCCTTTCTTTAATGAGGGAAGAAATACAAGCGAACAAGTAATGATTAACTTCAATCTACATTGTTTTACTTGACCTGTGACATTCATATCAATTGTTGCCACAGCTGATTTTCCAGCAACTCTAAATGCTAAATAAGTACGTTAGAAACACACTCCTAATCTTCAAACTTCAGCAAATACTATACCACTTGAAATAGCCTCCCTACAAATGAATATTTAAAAAGAAGGCCCCACCTGTTGGAGGCAGTTGTTTTGTCCATTTCTAATCTATGCCACCATTCGTAAACGATGCAGCTCAAAGGGAGGGAGGTTTTGACAGAATAGAACTTCATTACCTATATTCTTCTATTGACTAACCAATGTACATCAATACAGCAGATGGCCAATAATGAAAATCTAGGCTCATTTTAAATAGCTATACAGCAGCTGTTGCTTGCTTAAAGTTATGATGTTGAATCACTTATAGTATATATATACACTTATATATATGTTATGTACTGTCATCAATGATAACTTAATACTGTGAGAAACTCACAGTAAACTAGCTTATTTACTACATATTTTACTAAGATTAAAAACAAAAGAAAAAAAATGCCTACATTCATTATTCAAATCAAATTTTCTTAATACAGTAAGGTCTACTCATCTGGTTATCTAGAATCCCACGTCAAAGCATTGTCCTAAAACGGAGGATTAAAGTACTGAAAAAAGCATTGCAAATGAGTGAAAGTGCAGTTTTAGTAATGAGTTCAGGAATGTGGTGAACATATACTTATTTGAAATGTAAAAGGGAAAAAAAGAAGAAAGCTGTTCAAAGGGTTTGAAAAAAGCTAGACAGTGCTAATCTCTCCACAGGGGATTCCTAAGCCTTCCTGCATCCCCTCTATGATGACTGCTCATCTGAAAGTAGAGATACACCCAATAATAGTGAGAATGATGGTCTTCTCTCCTATTCTAAACCTATATCCCACAGATCAACATTGCTGCATGTCTTCAAGGAATCACAACAAAATTTCAATCCATTGTTACTGACACTCAGTGTGCTAACTCTATGTTGCAAGGTAATGGCAGACATAGTTCTCCATTTGGTTTACTGCTAACTTCACCCACTGCAGATAATTCCCCACTGTAATTGCTGTACAAAGTCCTTCTTTCCACTCCTCCAACACCAAATATAAAGAGCTAATGATTGCTTTGGCTCTGCTGCTTCTTATCTGTCCTTCCTCTAGCTAGACCCATAAAAATATTCAAAGAGATAATTTTAAAACACGCTTTTGATTATCTCTCCAAAATATCTGAGCGTGACTCTGACCACTTCTTTGGTCTGGACATACAATTTGAGGTGTATGTTTTCATAACCATATCACCACTCAAATTACGAACATAATTTAATTTACTTTATTGTCCACACAGAAATTCATTTAAATACATAGGCCCAGATTTTCAACTAGATAGGTAGTTGTTATTCCAGTCTGGATAAGAATTGTGTGCGGAGACCCCATGGATTCCTCATTGTAGCAGACTCTGAAAGAATTCCACTGGGCTTCTACGCCTGCAGCCTTCCAACTATCTCCCTTTAACTCAGAATTCAGAAGGTTTCAGTGAAATTAAGTGAATAGTTACTCAGGAGAAGTTAGATAATTAAATACATAGTGCAACTCCTGAATAACTATATACTGATCCCATTGTTACTTAACACACACCCAAACATACACTATTTCTCTCACCCCACTCCACTTATCCTGAAACACTCCATCAGTTACACATCCCCCCATCCCATGCTACTTTGCACCCTGGCACCCTAAATACTTGACACACTAACCCTTCCCACTTGGCATCCTACCTATCACACAGCCTGCATCCTAATACCTGGCACCCTAACCCTTCCTATCTGGCATCTTGTACTCTAGAAACCTACTGTCTATCTAGCTGCCCACCTACTTACTTGGCATTACACTTCTGTGGGAGATTGTCACTCCTTGAAAATTATGTTCCCTTGCAGATGTTCCACACATACCAATCACCAGGCGAATACTGTAACAAGCACCGACACCGGTTTTAAAAGCCACTAGTGCATTCAGACCTCAGAGGTCTACGCAGCAGAAAAATATATTCAGAGGGAACTTTGCTTGGAAAATTTGTCTGATAGCATGTTTGTTAAAATGTGGTTCTGACAGTATAGGAAGACCAGAAAGATCTCGATTTTCCTCACAATCTTCTCTTTACTTTTATTGTTCCTCAGTTTAATTTCATCTATGCTCATATTTTGTATTAATTTTGTTTTAATGGTGTCTTCCATTGAATGATATAATGGCATCAATGGTAACAAACTACGACCTACAAGTCTGTCAGTTATATTTGCTTCTCTATCATGTTTTTCATTTTACTGCATTTTTTGTTCTGTATTGTGACATTATGCTTTTTTTATGTTGCAAGACTGTTGTGTAATAAAACCTAAAACAGTGAAAATGTGAAATGCAATTCTTTGAAACCGTAGGCTGGATTCTACAGAATTGCACCAAAGTATGGTATAAACAGCTGTTTGAAAATCATAAACCACATTTTTTTTTGCTCACCAGCTGTGGAAGGTCTATATAAAGCACAAGTGCGGCATTTTTATGATTAGTATGTGCTGAGTACTGATACACTGGTGGTCAAGATAGTAGATCTACACCTTTCAGCCATTGCCTCCAGAATCATTGCAGAAAAATACCTGCCTTGCACCTGTCAAGTCCTGCTCTGAAAGTCAGGGCAAGCTTCAGCAGTAAAATGGATGGCTTAATCAATTTTGATCTAGTCCTGAATAATACTTGAAGCAACGGGTTTGTAATGCATTTTATCTTGAACAAGTTTGTGGATCCATGCAAATTATGGGTTTCATATTTTTAGCATTGTCATATTCTGTGGCTAGATAATTTAATATTATGCAATGTTCACAAGTTGTCAGTGGAAATAGCATTAGAATTTTATATGCTAATTCAGAAAGAACACGCATGAATTAAATGAAAATTAGCTGAGTCTGCTTAGATATGTAAGTCTGAGTAAATAGTGGTTTAAATAAAGCACTCAGCTTATAAGAATTTAACTTCCTTTTATCGTCGAAGGAGGGTGTTCTCAGATTTCCGATCAGCTCAATGCCTGAATGAGCAGTATAAAAGTCACAGAGAAATAGAGACCAGGAATGTCACATATTCTATCAATTGTTTGTACTGAAATAAAAATGGAATGTGCTGAAAATATGCAGCAAATCAGGCAACATCTGCTGACACAGAAACAGCAATAACATTTCAGATTGATTTTTTTTGTGATAACCCGAACAGTAATTCTGATTAAAGATTATCAACGTGAAACATGTGCTGTGTTTCGATCCCCACAGATGCTATCTAACCTGCCACACATTTCCACCATGTTCTCTTTTTATGTAAGATTTCTAGCATCAAGAATATTTTGTTTTGCTATGATGTGTGCTGAGCTTGCCGAGCCTGGCCAAGGTGATTTTGAGTTCTTGGATGAGCCTTATGTTCAACTGTAGTGATGAGAAGAAAAAGCAACATTTCTGTTCCTGATTGATAGAAGACTTCAACAGGGTCACTGGCTACATGGGGTATTTTCCTTAGACAGGATGGCTCATTGGCATGATTTGAATCTGCTTTGCTGCCTGATATATTGAATGACCCATTGGCACCAGGTTCATCACTGAAAAATAATCATTGACCCAAGATATTGGGAACTGAAGCCACCTATGAATCTTTAATACGCCAGTGTGAAAGAGAAGGTGTAATGGGGAAACGAGAATCAGCGGAAACTACTGAAGAAGTAACAGATTGGGGTGTGGAGGGGAAGGGGAGACATTTAACAAACAAACATTCAGCAAACTTAGTAAACGAACAATCAGCAAGCTGGATGGTATGTCCCCTTATGATATTCATAAGCTATTTTTTCTCATTCTGCTGTCTTTAAAGCAAGATAAAATTGAACGATGTACGTTGACACAAGCTTGACATAAGGTGTACATTTGTGTGTAATTCATTTTAGGAAAAAGCACTGGTTACAAGCCATTAATAATAACGTACTTTGCCTTACCTACATTGGAACACACCACTATCCACAAAATAATATCCAATTGCTGGAGATTTGTTATATAGTTGCCACAGCTAAAAACAAGGAAAAGTTGCTGTATTAAGTATTGATCACAAATCCAAATGGAAATAGCAGAACTTAAAAAATGCATGTTTTAAGACAATAATGTAAACGAGTCAGCTCTCACCCTAACTTGGTTGACAAGAAAAGTCACGAAAGATAAGGTTCCTAATTAGTTACAATATCACCAGGAGAATTTTCATTAAACCCCACAGTCTTTCTATTCACGACACCTGACCTTCACCACTTTTCTCAATTTTGCTACCATGTTGCAATATAGATGTGATACAGTACAGCAGATAGATATGCCAAAATATCAGAAACAAATGGTTAACTTGCAATATAGGCATTCAAAAGGTATCCTAAAATCAAGTATTTCAGTTCTTGCACCAAACATTGAAAGCATTGTTACATTATTTCATCCCAATGCTGTTATTTAAAATAGCAGACAGCAAAGGTGGCTGTGGAATTGACAATATTGTGGAATTCCAGCTTTGAATTCACCAATATACATGTGGAAACAGATTGACAGTCAGCAGGTGACATTCCTAGATGGCCATCTGTAAACAGTAGAAGGAATTGGGTAAAGAAGGAACCTCTGGATACTTCAGAGATGACAATAACCAATACTGCTTGAAATCTGTAGTTGTATTATGATACGTGTAATCATATGGACCTTGGGGGTAATAAATAGTAACTTCTTGAAAAGAGTCCACTTTACAGAAGGGGAGGTGCTGGAGGTCTTAAAACGCATAAAGATAGATAACTCCTGGGACCTGATCAAGTGTATCCCAGGGCACTGTAAGAAGCTAGAAAGAAATAGTGGGGGCCCTAGCAAAGATATTTATATCATCGGCAGCCACAGTTTGAGGTTTTAGATGAGAATATAGGAGGCATAGTTAGTAAGTTTGCAGATGACACGAAAACTGGTGGCATAGTGGACAGTGAATATGATTATCTAAGAGTAAAATGGGATCTTGATCAATTGGGCCAGTGGGCCGAGGAATAGCAGGTGGAGTGTACTTTAGATAAATGCAAGGCGTTGCACTTTGATAAGACAAACCAGGGCACACTTACACAGTTAATGGTAGGACCCTGGCAGTGTTTTCAAACAGAGAGACCTAGGGGTGCAAGTACTTAGTTCCTTGAAATTGATGTCACAGGTAGAGAGGGTGGTGAGGAAGGTGTTTGGCAAGTTTACCTTCAGCGGTCACAGCATGGAGTATAGGAGATGGGATGTCATGTTATGGCTGCACAAGACATTGGTATGGCCACATTTGCAGTACTGCATACAATTCTGCTATATGAAGCATATTACTAAACTGGAGAGATTGCAAAGAAGATTTATAAGGATGTCACTGAGATTGGAAGGTTTGACTTTTAAGGAGAGGCTGGATAGACTGGGAGTTTTTATCCCCTGGAGCATAGGAGCCTGAGAGGTGACCTCATCGAGGTTTATAAGAGATAAGGTGAATAGCCAAGGTCTTTTCCTCCAAGTAGGAGAGTCCAAAACTAGAGGGCTTAGGTTTAAGTGAGAGGGGAAAGAATTAAAAGTGACGTGAGGGGCAGCTTTTTCACACAGAGGATGGTGTGTACATGAACCTACCTGGCAGATGAAGTGATAGAGGCAAGTACAATTACAACAGTTAAAAAACATTTGGACAGGTACATGGATAGGTAAGGTTTACAGGGATATGGGCCAAATGCAAGCAAATGGAACTAATTCACTTTAGGAAACCTGGTCAACATGGACAAGTTAGGCTGAAAGGTCTGTTTTCACACTGTTTGACTCTATGACTCTATTCCACAGAGATGGAGCATAGATCTCATACCCTACTATACTATTAGCATTCAGTCAACACATTTTAAAACTGGACATAAATAGACTGTTCAAATAGTTGTTGCAAATCTTGCAACCTCTGGCACTTGTGCTAAATTAGACTAGGTGATACTCAGTTGCTAAACGATACCACATAATGTTGGAATCCACCAACACACTATCCCTTTGCTTGGGGGAAAGGGCTTTAAACTTAGTCATATTTTCTGCTTCTAATCAGCTAGAATCTGCTTGAAATCACTTCCACCAAAGCCATCAAAGTAGCAAATCATCTGGGCTGCCAAGGTAAACAGCAATATCATAAACAAAAACAGACATTGCTGGAAAAACTGAGCAGGCCTGGCAAGATCTGTGCAGAGAAAGCAGAGTTAATGTTTCAAGTCCAGTGACTCTTATTAAGAAAAGCAGGAAATGTCAACAGAGAATCTGCTCCAGCTTTGAGTTCAACTAAGAAGCATCACAAACCTTTTATTTATAAAAAAAAAAGAGGACAGTAAAGAAGATTTTACAGATACGGTTTTGTGGGGTCACCTGTAGCATGACATGATCTCAAGATCATGGTTGAGGCTGTCTTCTGGGTACAGCAAACTACCCAGCCTTCAAGACAACATGGACCTCAATACCACACAACCCTGCCATAGTAACTTCTGCAAGACATGTCAGCTCATCAACATGGATACTACCATCACATGTGGGAACACCACCCACCATGTACATGCCAGATACTCATATGACACGGCCAATGTTGACTATCTCATATACTGCAGGCAAGGATGCCCCGAGGCATGATATATTGGCAAAACCATGCAGACACTATGACAATGGATGAATCTCGCAACAATCGCCAGACAGGAATATTCCCTCCCAGTTGGGGAAACACTTCAGTAGTCAAATACATTCAGCTTCCATTCTTCGGGTAAGCATCCTCCAAACTGGACTTAAAAATACACAACAATGCAGAACTGCTGAGCGGAGGCTGATAGCCAAGTTCCATACTTATGAAGATGGCCTCAACCGTGATCTTGGGTTCATGTTGAGCTACAGGTGACCCCACCACACTGTTCTGTATCTGTAAAATCTTCCTTACTGTCCTGTTTTGACAGCATCACCTTGATAAATTGTTATGATCGCTCTACCTTAATTAGTTCATACAGTTTTGAATTCGGTATGTGATTCCAGTTAGTTTATTTCCAGTGCCAGAGATAAAAGGTACTGCAGATGCTGGAGAATCCGAGATAACACCTCTCTGACACCTCCTCCTACCGCCCCCTGGATCATGACCCCACCCCCGAGCACCAAACCATCATCTCCCAAACCATCCACAACCTCATCACCTCAAGTGACCTCCCACCCACCGCCTCCAACCTCATCGTTCCCCAACCCCGCACCGCCCGCTTCTATCTCCTCCCCAAAATCCACAAACCTGAATGCCCTGGTCGACCCATTGTCTCCGCCTGCTCCTGCCCCACCGAACTCATCTCCACCTACCTAGACTCCATTTTCACCCCCTTGGTCCAGGAACTCCCTACCTACGTCCGTGACACCACCCACGCCCTCCACCTCCTCCAGAACTTCCAATTCCCAGGTCCCCAACACCTCATTTTTACTATGGACGTCCAGTCCCTATATACCTGTATTCCCCATGCCGATGGCCTAAAGGCCCTCCGCTTCTTCCTGTCCCGCAGAACGGACCAATCCCCCTCCACCGACACCCTCATCCGCCTAGCCGAACTCGTCCTCACCCTCAACAACTTTTCTTTCAATTCCTCCCACTTCCTACA
>JAHRHZ010000061.1:1105434-1134409 GCA_024137785.1 Ginglymostoma cirratum | reverse complement strand
TTCACCAACACCTTCCACCCCAACCTGAAGTTCACCTGGACCATCTCCAACACTTCTGTCTCCTTCCTGGACCTCTCTGTCTCCATCTCGGGCAACCACCTAGAAACCGATGTCCATTTCAAGCCCACTGACTCCCACAGCTACCTGGAATACACCTCCTCCCACCCACCTTCCTGCAAAAATGCCATCCCCTATTCCCAATTCCTTCGCCTCTGCCGCATCTGCTCCCAGGATGAGACATTCCACTCCCGTACATCTCAGATGTCCTCATTCTTCAAGGACCGCAACTTCCCCCCCCCCCACAGTGGTCGAGAACGCCCTCGACCGCGTCTCCTGCATTTCCCGGAACACATCCCTCACGCCCCGTCCCCGCAATAACAACCAAAAAAGAATCCCCCTCGTCCTCACATACCACCCCACCAACCTCTGGATCCAACGCATCATCCTCCGACACTTCCGCCATCTGCAATCAGACCCCACCACCAAAGACATTTTTCCTTCCCCACCCTTATCTGCCTTCCGGAGGGACCACTCCCTCCGCGACTCCCTTGTCCGCTCCACACTCCCCTCCAGCCCCATCACACCCGGCACTTTTCCCTGCAACCGCAGGAAGTGCTACACTTGCCCCCACACCTCCTCCCTCACCCCATTCCCAGGCCCCAAGAAGACTTTCCACTTCAGGCAGATGTTCACCTGCACATCTGCCAATGTGGTATACTGCATCCGCTGCACCCGTTGTGGCTTCCTCTACATCGGGGAAACCAAGCGGAGGCTTGGGGACCGCTTTGCAGAACACCTGCGCTCAGTTCGCAACAAACAACTGCACCTCCCAGTCGCGAACTATTTCAACTCCCCCTCCCATTCCTCAGATGACATGTCCATCCTCGGCCTCCTGCAATGTCACAGTGATGCCACCCGAAGGCTGCAGGAACAGCAAATCGTATTCAGCCTGGGAACCCTGCAGCCCAATGGCATCAATGTGGATTTCACAAGCTTCAAAATCTCCCCTCCCCCAACCGCATCCCAAAACCAGCCCAGCTCGTCTCCACCTCCCTAACCTGTTTTTCCACTCACCTCAAGCCACACCCCCATCTCCTGTCTACTAACATCATCCCGCCCCCTTGACCTGTCCGTCCTCCCTGGACTGACCTATCTCCTCACTACCCCCCTACCTACACTCACCTTTACTGGCTCCATCCCCGCCTCTTCGACTTGTCTGCCTCCTCTCCACCTATCCTCTCCTCTATCCATCCTCTATCCGCCTCCCCCTCTCTCCCTATTTATTTCAGAACCCTCTTCCCCTCCCCCATTTCTGATGAAGGGTCTAGGCCCGAAACGCCAAGTTTTCCTGCTCCTATGATGCTGCTTGACCTGCTGTGTTCATTCAGCCCCATGCATGTTGAGTATTAAGTCTCTGCAGGTGATCAAAAGTGTTACACCATTTGTATGATCTTTTGATCTCTCTGCCTATACATTCTGTGTTTGTGCACTTCTCTCTCACTTCACCTGAAGGGGCTACGCTCCAAAAGCTTGTGACTTCAAGTAATTGTTGGAGTATAAGCTGGTGTCGTGTGGCTTCTGACTTTGTCCAACACTGGCACCTCTACAGCATGAGGTTAGGTAGTAATGGCATAAAGTGTATGCAAATAGGCTTCTCACTGCTCACTAGCAAGATTCTCATCTCACCATTCAAAATTTGGTTTTTGGTCTTTTTTTTCTTGACATAAAAGTCCTATTTAGTCTGACCTCACCATATTTTCCCAACTGGCTCACCGTTGCCTGGGTAAGAAATTTCAATCCTATGTTTCCTTCCTGACTCTTAATCCATTGTACACATATTACCAGATCCAGATCCAGCAATGCCTCCTTTGTCATTGATCTGGAAACTTTGATGTAGAATATTCTCCTGAACATACTTCACAAACCATTCCTCTTCTCTGTCCTTTACATTAACATGATCAGAGTCTATATGTATTTGAATCACCCCCATCATAACTAGTTTTTCCACCTAACAGACATTTCTTTGCAAGTTGATTTCTTTGGAAATCCTCAGTAATAGAACAAAGAATGTAACAAGTCATATAATGGTACCAATGTTGTTTCTTAGCTCCAAACAACTAGGTTCTGCACTTAATAAAAACAAAATACTAAGGAAGCTGGAAAAATGAAAACAGCAAATGCTGAACAAACTCAGAATGCCTGGCAGCATCTGTGGAGAGAAAGCAGAGTTGAAGTTGAGTCTGATATGACTTCTTCAGTACTCTCAAGACATCTTAATCTCAACAGGATAACTCTATTTCTGTCTCTACAGTTATTAAAGACTTGCTGAGTTTCTCCAGCATTTTCTGTTCTTCATTTTTTGGTTCAGTCCTTGACCCCTCTGGGGCAAGTACTTTCTTCAGTACTCAAACATCGTCCTTAATCAATCCTGTCATCCCATATCTTTCCCTATCATTCCTAAACACATTGTAGCCAGGAGCATTTAGTGCATTGACCCTTTCTTGACCTACATCTCTGTCACTGCCTCATCATATACCCACATTGCTATTTTATCTACACTTACTAATCTTAGTTACCTCACTGAATCCATTCATATACGTGAATAATAAATCTAGACATATTGGATTTTATTTATTATGATTCCTTACAAAATAAGAAATTTTGATTACACATATCATCCACCTGTTTGTGCACTTTTTTTTATTGTTGGTTCATATCGTTGAAGCAGTTTAGTTTAAGATTTCCCAGGTAGCACAGATAAACTAGCCCACAAAGAATTTGGTTCTGGCTGTCTTCAGATGCAGTCCATCTGGCCTGTACAATTTCCATCTTTTTTCAAAATCAGTCCCAATATCACAGAAATCTTAATCCAGCTGTGCATCTATTCAATTTCTTTAGCCACTACTGCAAGGCACAGTGAGTAATCTGGCAGTTGGTACTAGCCAGGCCCCGTTTGCTATTTTCTTTCCTTACACCCTAAAATCGTCTGGCAGGTTTTCATCCTTCTGTCTCACTATGTCATTGGCGTTGATTGATACCATGACTGATGGCTGTTCACTATCACTCCTCGGTGCTCTGCAGTTATTCAGTGACATCCTGATCCAGAAACCAGTGAAGCAGCACATCATCCTGAATTAATGTCTGCAACAAAGGATGGCCTGTCTATTCCTAACACTATTGATTTCCAAATCTTCCTTCTGACCTCCACACAGCTCAGCCAAACATACTGCTTTGGGCTTGGATCCTGAGGTATTAGCCAGAGGAACAACCACATTTACGTATTTAGATTGAATACTAATTGGAGAGTGAGATGCACTGAGAGGACTGCTGTACTAACTGCCTTGTCCTTCCTGACTGCAAACCCTTAAGCTGCAGGGTGACCACATTCAGAAACGTTCTATCTACGTACTTGTTCACCTACTGATGTCAACTACTGTTCGAGGTCTAGCAAGGAGCTCAAACTGCTCTAGCTGGAGAAACTTTTCTACACAGGTAGTTGTCCAGGACACTGGAAAAGCATCCTGAAGTTCCCACACTTTACAGGATGCACATCCCACAAGATTAAAGATCCGTGCCAGGGGTATTTATTGAATTAACTAAACATAAACAGGTTTATGAAAGGCTTGTAAATGGAACAAATTCACGAGCCAGCATCCTCTTTTGTCCTGATGACTTTTTTTAGTTTATTTAAATTTTGTTTAATGACACTCACATTATCATTGTGGGAACCATGATGGCCAGGATTCACTTAATAGAAGAAACGGCTCCACACCCTTCTCCTAGCATTGGAAAAATCTAACCCTCCCCAACTGCTAGAATTCTCAGACATAATTCCAAGGTTTATAGACGTAATTCCACAGCTAAAAGCCTAAGAAATTGTCTTGGTAAGATGATCAAAATCAGGAATGCAAAAAAGCCAGAACTGGACCATCAATGGAGTCTTGAATGGTTGTAAGGCTGAGGACGTACAGTTAAGAATGACAAGGATCACACAGGGATTAGGGAAGAAAGATTAGAATTTCAAATTAAGGTGTAATTTAAGTTGGAGCCAATGTTGCTCAATGAACACAATGTTGATGGGTGAACACAATTTAGCCCAAATAAAAATAGGCAGCAGGATTTGGAATAAATTCAAGTTTATGAAGGTTAGAAGATGGGAGGCTGACAAGGAATACACTGAAGTTTTTAAGTCTATAGAAAACAGAGGTATGGATTAAGTTTTCAGCGGATGTGTTAAGGAAAGAGCAAAGACAGGCCAGATTACCAAAATTGATACAAGTTATCTTAATGATGGCAGGTATATGAGGTTCTGATCTTGTCTTGAGTCAAACGTGTCACCAAGTTTGCTAGTACTTTGAGGCTCCAAGAGTTGCCAGGGGAAGAGAGAAAAAGGAAAAGTGAGAGGATTGGATGGAGTCATTGATTGGGAAACAGTTGTGACCAAAGTAATAGCACCAGTGTTTATTTCATATTCATTTATGGGCTTTAACAGTGGTTGGCTGTTTCCCAAGCACTGGGAAAACTTGTATCCTCCATGAAGAAAGGATTGAGAAGTTAAATATCCATTTAAGTGTGATTTCCACTGAGCTCTCCATACACCCCTTCATCTCAACCTGGCCCTGATTCCATCTCATCAAGACCTGACCCTACCACTTTGTCTCTGATCCATACACCCTCAGGCTCTGAATAATTCCGGACAAGCTTCCTCTACTAACAGCCCCCACTTACTTATTCTCACACCCTGTCTTCCCCATGCACCTCCTATGCCCAAAATTCCTGGCATATTTGCTATTGTGACCATCAATGACTAGCTGCCCAATAAACTGAAGATGAATCCAATTAGGATGGTCTTCAGAGAACTGATCCATGATATCAGAGTCAGAAATTCTGAATTATGTGTTACCCCTGACTTTCTGACTGACAATTCTAGGTCAGTGAAAAATCTGTACTCCCAGGAGCAAAGCTTGAACCCCAAACCTTCCAAAATCAGAAACATGAGTGTTTTATCTGACATAGGAGTCAGGGAAGCACTCTAGTCCTTCTGGCCCACCAACATTGCAATTAAAAACCCTTGCCTCCAAGATCCAGCTTCTCTCTCCTCCCTTTAATGTTGGGCTTCCTGAGCTGTGGACTACCCAGTTATCTAAGAGTTCAAAATGATCGTAAGGATTTCAGGAAACATATAACCTACTAACAGGGCCCCTCTGGCACAGTGATATTGCCCTACCTCTTGGCCAGAAGCTCCAGGTTCAAGATCCAACTGCTCTGGAGATGTGTCATATTCTGTCTTAGCAAGTTGATTAAAAACGGATAGATCTTCACTAATATATCATAATGGTGAGATTTTTATGAAATGTTGCAGTGTCCTTACCTTTGGGCCATAAGGTCTGCATGTAAGTCCCATCTGAGGATGTGATAGCCACAGAGGTGTGCTATAACTCTTCCAGACAGGTTGCTAAAAAAGAAATGCTATAATGGTGGAGCTGTCTCCTCCTGTGCAGGACACCAAGGATGCCTCACCCTGGTTAAAATGGAAGTAGGATCATTTGCGACATGATGGGAATCAGGTTTTATATGTTTTTCAATTTATCCCCTCACATCACTACTGAAGAAGGGTTAAAATTCTTGCCATTATGTTTTTAATAGATATTCTAGTAGAGAGTGGTGTGATTGTTAATAAATGATTCAGAACATCAGATTAATCCAGATGATAAATCAGGCAAGATGGTCTGTCTTATCTGTAATATTGATGCACATAATCCATTAAAAATTGATTCAATGCTGAATTAGTGTGGTAAATCTGGTTATTACAACTTAAGAATACAGTTCCATAAATCATTAATAATAATTGAAGAATGTTTTTCTAGTTGGCAAATATAAGTATCAAATACCAAAGATACACGAGAAAAGGAAGCATGTCATTTCCTGGCAGTTATTCTGTCTTTGATATTTGCATTCTGCCTTGTGGGAAGTTAAAATCTTATGAACAGTTGCTAATCTGCAAACCATAAAATGGTTACAGCACAGAGAGAGGCAACTCAGCTTGTCATGCCTAAACTGGCCCCTTGCAATGCAATTAACCTAGTGCCACTTAACCAGCTTTTCCCAATAGCACCGCACTTTTTTTTGCTTTTCAGAAAATGCTCCAATTCCTTATTTAATGTCATGATTTAACCACTCTAAAGCAATGTAGTCCAGATCTTAACAACTTATTTAGCCGTTAATCTCCAAATGACACTGGTTTGTGCATATTTAAGCCACATGGAGCAGTCTAATAATCAGACTCAAACTGTTCGACCAAGAGAAGCACTTTATCATGACAACTGAACATTAAAACCTTGCAACAGAAATTTGTGATTGCTGTCATGTTTTACTGCTTAGTTGCTAAAATTCTCTAGAAATTTCTGAATTGCATTCATTTCCTTGGATTATCTCCCATTATCATCAATTGTTAGACAGTAAAACTACTTAGGAATTTGGTTGTCGATGAATAATAACTAACAGGAATGAAAATATCTTTTACATTTGAAATAGGATTGATCAGATTTGAATTGATCTTTAAAAGAACTTTATTACACAAACATAATTTTTATGATCTTTGTTCTGAAGAAACAAAATTTGTTAAATCAACATATAGAAAATCACCTTCAATTTATTGTTTGAAGTTTTTTTAAACGCTTTTGTGCCTCCTGTCACTGTACAGTAATTAAACATTTTGCCCTGATTATTACATTCCATCTAAAAGGGATGTTCCCTTCATTAAATTGCTATCAAATCTATACCCATTTTTCCCATGCTGACATAAGTTATAATGGAAAATATTACTTCTATGTGACTTCTTGATTGTTACTATTCCATTACACAGATGCTTAATAATGACTTTAAATAAAACCTAAAAGGATGATCATTTTCATTATATCTGTAATTAAAACCAAACCTAGATAGGAACTTGGTAAGGTAAGACAAATCATTTTGTGGATTACAAAACTGTGCCATTGCCATTCAAATATATAATTTGCCCCCAAAATCAAAAATCAATCATGCTGACTAAAATCAGATTTTGCATACAGGTTTTGCAATAAGCTAGTCTGAAACTCCCCCAGCATGTAAATTTTGTGAAATGTCATCACACACAAATACTTACATTAATATATTTCATATTTAAAACTGACAAAAATCCAGCGTTTGTCAGGACTGTTTACAATTCAAAGAGGATACGACAAGGGTTTAAATAATGAGCAGACCTAACCAGTTCAACAAGAAGGGGAATAATAAATGGCTATGATAATGATACACTGGAATTGATTTCAGCACAGATTTTTGGGTGGTATGGAAATGATGAATCATGTACAGCCTATAGCAAGGCCTTTCAGATTTTAACTTTGGGGTCTTTTTAGACATTTCAAATTTGTCTTCCACCTGAAACTATTAGTCACGGTCAGTTGACAAACTCTAGATATCACCAGGGATCAAATGCTGGCATAAGGTAACTGGTGATTGGGAATGGAAATTGGAGGGAGGGGTTTCACAAGCTGACACAGGTCAGAGATGGAATGACATCAGTGGGTTCAGACTTTTAGATTTTAAATTAGGATCGTGCCGATCTCCACAGGACCCTTGGTCGAATTGAAAATTCATCAAGTGTCACCAGGTAGTGGTGTTCGGTTTGGTAGTTTGTAGGATTAAAATCAATATTAATTAATTAAATTATTCTCATGTTATTAGATGTCTGAGGCCACATAGATTACTCAAACTAAAGATACTTTATATCAACACATTAATATTGAGTCTTTTTATTAATGTTAAAAGAAAACATGAGAAACCTTTTCACCTCCTTTATTTGTAGATAATTATAGTTAATTAGTTTGGGAAGTGGATGCTGAGCTGAACTCTGCAATCTAGTTACTTGCAGAAAATGCCTCAACTTGCTTTCACATGGTACCTTTAGCACTGGGCTTATTTTTGGTGTGGTCTAACTTTTGACTCTGGGACTAACCAGATTTCACAACAAAATAATACAAGGGATCTTCTAGATGCTGGCATGTTCCTATTTCATATCACAGATTGTTCATCTGAGATGAGTTCAAACTAGGTGTAAAAAAAGTTCTAAAGGGGAACTTGTATCACGTAAGAATGTTTTGCAACTTTCTAGAATTAATTTGAATAAAACAAGCTGTTGGCATTGGACATTATAAACTCCAAAGAGAAAAAGTTTACATGCAGGAAGGAAAACTTCAAGCTTCATTGAAGTAGTGTAACATAATTAGTGAATAGCTGCTGTCTACCTGAAACCCAAATAGTACTTACTACTGTTGGACTGATAACTACATTACTGAAGCTGTTATTGACTTTCTCAACCAGTAATGCAGCGCAGATTTTAAAGAGTGGCTGTAAAGTATGCATCCACACTACATGACAAACATATTTTTAAAATCTCAAAATGGTTTGATTCTTTCCTTGCTGCTATGGCAGCGCTTCAGGAAGCATGTCTTGTATCCTAGATTGTATGTTCTATATTGTGGTCATGCCTCAGGTAGTGAGATATCAGGACAGAAGATGAACGACCATCTGCGTGATTAAGAATTTCAGGATTGTTTGCTATTCTCAAACCAGTGCTCAGCATTACAGACTGCTAGGTACATCAAAACCTTGAAGGAGTGCAGACAGATCACAGTACCCAATGGGCAATGGACGACACAGAAGGGAACATCAATCGTGCAGAAATGCAATTGTTATAAGGGATTCCACTGTTAGGGGGAGAGAGACAGGTATTTCTGTAAGCATCACTGAGTCTTGCTTGGCGTGTTGCCTCCCTAGGGGCAAGGTAAAAGACACTACAGAGAGCATGCAGATTATTCTTCAAAGAGAAGCGAGTAAACCAGACTTTGTGAAACATGTTGGTACCAATGATACAGGTAGGACAGGTAGCAAGGTAATACAGCCAGATTTCCAGGCACTGGGTGGGTTAAAAAGTGGAACCTAAAAGGTAACAATCTTTGAATTACTCGTAATTCCACATACCAGCGACAGTAAAAAGTGGAGGATAAGGCAGACTAACTCAAAGCCTACGGCATACTGGAGGAGGAAAGGCTTCAGGCTTTTGAAGCACTGCTATCAGTTCTGGGTAGGAGACATCTTTTTTCAAAAGGAATGGGACAGACATCAACAGGACTCTTGGGAAGATTCAGTAGTGGAGGTGGGGTTGGGGTGGATGTTTAAGATAAATTGGCAGAAGATGGGCGTAACATATCGAGGTAAGGGCAAAGAGAAATAAGGAGCATGAGGGAGTGTTTGATAGTATTTGAGAATGAAGTTGTACTGTGTAAGATAGGAACAGACTAAGGACAATGGACAATAGAAAGAGAGGTTTACAATGCACGTATGGAAAAAACACAAAATGTGGTGAAGAAGGTTAGTGAGGAACAAACACAAATAGCCATATGGGAATATGATGTTGTGACAATAATGGAAAACTGGCTTAAATGTGGTGAGAACCGTGTGCTTAATATTTACAATAAAAAGGATTAAACATAGGGAAGGGAAAACAGGAGATGGACTGGCAGATTTGATAGGAAATATGTGTAGCATTTGAAAGACAGGATGGCTTTCAGTGGATAAAAACAAAATCCATTATGTTACAGTTGAGAAGCAAGAAGGCTACTGGGACCGCAACTAGTGAGAGAGATAGAGCATCAGATCAATAGAGAAATCAGAGACACGCAAGAAGCACTGTGCAGTGATACTGGGATCTTCTACTTATTTAATATTGACTAGGATAATGTTAGAGTAAATGTAAGAGATGGAGGAGTTTCTGAAATTTATTCAAAAGAACTTTCTTATCAGTTGTGTCCAATTGGAAAGAAGACATTGCTGGATTTGGTGCCAGGAAATGAAGTGGGTTAAGTATCTGTGGGGAAGCACTAGGATAAGAGTGCTCATTATATCACAAATATAGGTTAGTAATGGAAAAGTAAAATGGAACAATCGAAAGTATAACATCTAAACTAGAAGATGGCTGACCTCAATGAGATGAGAGGGGGATTAGCCAGAGCAGAAAGAAACCAAAGACTGACCATAAAAATGGTAACGTGATAATGGGTGATTATTTGATGCATGTGGGTGAATTCTTCAAGTGGGAATTAGGCCAAATACAACAAGTTGAGAGGTGAGTGAAGAAGAAAGTAAGACTGGCAAATAGTGATTGAAAGAAAAAACAGCAGTTACCATAAAAAATCTCAAAGTCTTCCATCAGTATATCAATAAAAAGCAGATATTAAGAAGTGGAGTGTGCCCTATTAGGGACAAGGACAGTGATATATTCTTGAAGGTATACAAACTAGAATATTCAACATTTAATTTTGTATTGATACTTACTAAGGAAGAAGATGCTAATAAAATTAGTAAATGTGGAGATGATAGATGTAATGGACAGGGTGAAAATTGTTAGGCAGGAAAGCTGCAAAGGCTGGCTATGTTTTGAGTAGTTAACTTGCCTGGTCTAGGTGTCTAACAACACTGTTTGCTAAGGTAGAGGAGGAGGAGATGGCAGAAAGGCATGCTAAAATCTCTAATCTTCCCTTTATGTGGTGGAGGTGCCAGAGTATTATGGATTAGAAGATGTGGCACTCTTATTCAAGAAAGGATGCAATGTCACTGCAACTAATTACAGGTCAGTCCAGTTTAATATCAGTAGTGGTAAAAAATTTAGATACAACACTCAGGGAAAAGAACAACAGGCAACCTTGGAGAGATTCGACCTGATTAAGGAGAGCAAGCACGGATTTACGAAAGGGATGTCATATATGACAAATCCAATTAAACTTTTTGATGATGTAACAGAGAATGGTAATGAAGGGAATGCAATGGATGTTGTTGCATGGATTTTAAGAAAATGTTTGACGAAATGAAATTGAGGCTCACAGAATAGTGTCATGTTAGACCAGTGATTCCCAATCTTTTCAGTATCATGGCACACAGGTTGCATAGTCAAATGGTTTTCCTTTCTCTTACGCACGTGCAGTGATGAATGTCATCTGAGGTTTTGGAGGAGGTTGGAAGCAAGGACATGAAAATTTGTCATGGCACAAATTTTAAAAACCGCTGGGTTAGATATTTAAAAGTTGGCTTTTTTGATTATTTATGAATGATCTGGATATAGGATTTCAGAATAAAATTTCAAAATTTGCTGATAATACTGAACTTAGAAGTATGGCAAACAGTGAGAATGAGACCACTGACTGCAACAGGATTTCTAGAATGGAAGTAGTAAGTAGCAGATAGAATTTAATACAGAATAACATAAGATGATACATTTTGGAAGAAATGTTCTCTCCAAACTTTAAGAAGGATGTGAAGGTCCTTGAGGGAATGCACAGGAGATTTCCCAGAAGGTTGCCAGGGATGAAGGAATGTCAATACAAGTTCGAGAAGCTGCATATGTTTTCCTGGTAGAAAGGAGATTGAGGGGTGATTTGATGGGGATTAATAACAGGTTTAGGTAAGGTAGACAGTTCACATTAACTGAATGTACTAGATCTAGAGAACACAAATTGAAGGCTTTGACAAGAGATGTAGTGGTATGTATTGACGAAGAACCTGTTTTTCACACAGCAAATGATAACGACCAGGAACTGATGGCCTATGGTGGGGTGGAAGCTGAGACATTAAATAATTTCAAAAGGAGATTGGATAGGCACATGGCAGATGTTAAGTTAAAGGGCTGCAGAGATAAAGCAAGGAAGTGAGAATTAGTCAGTTGTTTTAAGAAGTACTACACAGACTCAATACATTAAATGTGCTCATTCTATACTACAATGTCTCAATGACGCTATGACATTCAGTGGGCTATCATACTGGAGCAATAAAAAGGAGCAATAATGGCCATGTTTAACTTGATTTCATCCAATCATGATAACTAAAACTCTTTTGAGCCAAGTAAGTAATGTAGAAGGTAGAATTATAATTAAACATTTGGCTACTTCACTGGTGGAGCAACGCGAGTATTACAGCAGGAACCACTACTTGAATTAAATTAAAATTTGTTTTCAGCATGTAATAATTTTGATCAATTGCTGCTGATTCCCATATTTCTCCGAATCCAGTCTTGAAACTTTGTAATTCGTGTGTAAACTCCAGGGTGCCCATATCGACCACATCCTTGTCCCCAGCTCACAATTCCTGCGAGAAACCACTTTCCTGATGGTTCCTCACAAGCCAGTGGTCCTCCAGAATCACCCTGCAGAAAACATGAACAGTAGCACAAATATATTTATCAAACCAAAGTTTAGCATTCCTTTGTGATGATTACTCAAGTATGCTTTCCAAAACGTAGATCTTCTCCTTTATATGGTTTTTAGACTGTTTAAAAAGTAAATTTCATCAATAAAGAAATGACAGTAAAAATGATTTTTGAGTTCTGTTAATAGATTTTTATTCAATATTCTCAGCAATCAGGAAGGATCAGCAAGGCTAAAATGTTAACAAGTCTTTCTGGCCTGATTTGTGTTTACCAGTATTCAGACATTCAGGAAAAAAAAATCTTTTTTAAACTTGTCACTTTAGTCTTATTTTCATTCATCAGCAAATGCTAACATTTTGTACGTTGCAATTATCAACCACTGGTGGCTTACGGCCAGGGTAGTTTTTAGTCAACAATCCTCCATTGTATGCTGAGTCTAAGGGCTCAACTAATTATCATTGGTTAGGTATAGGCCACTATAGAGTCTTAACAAAAAGAGGAATTTGCATATCATTGCAAGGTTTAGTTTGTTGTGTGATAGCAATAAGTACAGTTAACATTTACAAGCTGCACATAATTACAACCATCAGGAGCCAGGTATATTATGACTGTCTCTTTTGGGACCTCACGCAAGACTGATTGTTTCTCCATCCAAAGAGCCACCATCAGTTGGTGGAGCTAATACAACTCAATTATTAACTCTTTCAGAACCTTTAGACAATAGATTTTTGTAGAAACAAATATACAAGTAGTGTGTAGTGTAGCTGATATAAATAAAGTTGACTCCTATTCATAAATAACAATATAACAGTGTCCCTTCCAATTAACTATTCTTTGTGCATGAACGGATATTTCCAGTGGAGGAAATTTTGTCCTTCCCAGCAGGAACCCCCTAGACTGTAATCAGGAGGAGGGATATCTATCTGACTTTTGAACTGCTGAAAGAAGACATATTTTATTAACGATTTTGACTCATATTTTTGTCTCATATACTCATTAGTGCAAATCACCAGAGTGTCAAACTAAAGGGTAAAAATTTCCATACTGCTTTAAGACGAGAATGCTGATTGGTTGGCAAGCAGAGTCTGATTGGTAGATGGCCTCCTCCACGGAGAATATACCAGTTCATGATGACTGAAAGTTAATTTTCTTTAAATTTTCAACTAAGCAGATTGACTCTGATTGATCAAGGCACTGTCCCGAGAAATTAAACAGAGAATTGTCAACTATTCTGCTGAGTTAAAATAGGTCTCCACCAATTAGAGTCCATTTCATAACAAATCAGCACTCTCCTTTCAGGCAGCGTAAATGTTGATTTTCCCCTGACTTTGGTATTTTGGAAATTGCCCTGCTGAGTGCAAGAGAAAAAGCTTTGATGAAGTGACTTTCTACAGTAATATTCAAATTATTCCAACTTTAATATCCAACTTTAAGGGCATTTAAATGGTCGTTGGATAAACATATGGATGATAATGGAATAGTGTAAGTTAGATGGGCTTCAGATTGGTTTCACAGGTCGGTGCAACATTGAGGGCTGAAGGGCCTGTACTGTGCTGTTATGTTCTATGTTATTACTATTAAATGCTTATTTGACCCATCTTTCCACAGCCTTGAGCAACAGAAGCAGGTTGCAGATCCTCAACAGTACCCAGGTCAGCTATTCACAATTGGCAAAGCAGCGAGTTTCTATACATATCATATATCTCCTGCGTTTCCTGCACCTCTGCCCTCACATCCCCTCCCCGCAACAGAAACAAAGACAGAATCCCCCTTGTCCACACGTATCACCCCACTAACCTTTGGACGCAATGTATAATTCTCTGCCACCTGCAATCTGACCCCACAACCAAGGATATATTTCCCTCCCAAACCCTATCTGCCTTCCGTAGGGACCACTCTCTCCGTGACTCCCTCATCCGCTCCACACTCCCCATCAGCCCCACCACCCCCGGCACCTTTCCCTGCAACTGCAGGAAGTGCTACACCTGCCCCTATACCTCCCCCCTCACCTCCATCCAAGGACCCAAAAAAACCTTCCACATCAGACAGAGGTTCACCTGCACATCCGTCAATGTGGTCTACTGCATCTGTTGCTCCCAATGTGGCCTCCTCCACATCGGTGAGACCAAGCGGAGGCTCGGAGACTGCTTTGTAGAGCACCTGCGCTCTGTTCGCAACAAACTACAATACCTTCCAGTCGTGAACCACTTCAACTCCCCCTCCCACTCCCTGGGTCACATGTCCATCCTGGGCCTCCCCCAGTGTCACCATGACGCCACCCGGAAACTGGAGGAGCAGCACCTCATATTCCGCCTTGGGAGCCTACAACCCAATGGTCTCAAAGTGGACTTTACTAGTTTCAAAATCTCCCCACCCCCGGCCTTATCCCATGACCAACTCTCCCTCTCATCCCCGCCTCCTTGACCTGACACAACCTGTCCATCTTCTCTCCCACCTATTTTCTCCTCCCATCTCACTCACCTGTCACCATCCCACCTACCTTCCCCAGCCCCACCCCTCCTCTCTCTATTTCCCAGCTCCCTTCCCCCTCCCCTATTTCTGAAGAAGGGTCCTGACCTGAAACATCAGCTTTCCTGCTCCTCTGATGCTGCCTGGCCTGCTGTGTTTCTCCAGCTCGACACTGTGTTATCACTGACTCCAGCATCAGCAGTTCTTACATTCTCTGCTACTGGTATAATACTGATTGTATTTTCTGAACATAAAAAAACTTTGGCGATCAATGTCATAGCACCACAAATCTATGGAAACTATTGTTGCAACTATGCTAAGATCAGATTCAATATAAATATAAATTTTCATACTTCACAGGCATCTACTTGTCCAGTAAGATATCCCGCACAAAGCATTCGTGATGACACAATGTTTCCTATAAAGTTATTGCATGTTGTTTGATTAATGATTCTTACTTCACCCTTTTGAAGGACCAAAGGAAGACGACCTGTGAAACAAGGAGTATTTCCTGTTTAGTCGAGAAATGTTTAAAAATTTAGTACTATTGTAAAAAAATTGCATTGGTTGTTCAGATCAGAACTCTGCTCATTGGCTCTATATTGTCTGTTGATAAGCAAAACAGATGCATATAATATTAACAAATAATATTCATATGAATCTCTTGTTCCTCAGCACTAGATTGTGACAAAACTTGATTGAGCAGTTTACTTTTCAATAAAATATAAAACCATGACTATCCTTGTGGATATATATTGTGTGTGCTACATTTGGATACGTGATGAATTTAACCATAAGCATTTTGTTAAGAAAACGGTTGCAAATGGTTTTAAGATTAGAAGACTTCATTTAAAAAGCTTCTGCCACACCTGATAAATGTATATATTTCATTGAAACATTGTGCAACAAGTGGAAGTTTATTTCTCAATTATATTAATAATTCTATCTTGCTTTACTGTGAACAATGAACAATCTAAATTTCTATCAACTGTAATGACGCAGAACGATTCACTAGATATTTCTTCACAGTAACATGAAGTCTTTCTTCCCAAACAAAAAATGATAGCTTGTATCCATTTAGCAACTTTGATTCAAGAAAATGTCTAAAGGCTTTTCACTTGAGGGTTACAAACAAAATTCCATATCCAATGAAGAGTGATTTAAGGCAGATAGATAAAAACTTGGTAAATGAGATAGAATTTCAGAGACAGGTGTCAGCCGTGGTTCAATGATAGCACTTTTGCCTCTGAATCACAAGGATGTGGGTTGAATTCAACTAAGTCATAAGCAGAAAAATCAAGAGTAATGCTCTGATGCAGCACTGTTGGAGATGCTATCTTTCCAATGAAATGTTAATCCCGAAATCCCATGTGCCTACTCATGTGGATGTAAAAGTTCCCATGACTATTTTTGCAGAAGAATTATTCCAAGAGTCCTGTTCAATATTTATTCCCCAACACCAAACAGAGACACAGAAGCTGGTTATTATCACATTGCTGGGAAACTGCACAGTTTGGCTTTCTCGTTTCTTACATTTCAACAGTGAGTACACTTCAAACGTATTTCGTTTGCTGAAAGGGACTTGAGAAATCCAGTGGTCATGGAAAACACCTTATAAATGGAAGTTTTTGTTTAAGAAATTACTTGAGGAAGGAACATATGGTAGACGGTGGAAAGGTCCCTGGATGGGATTCCAAAGCTTAAGTCTAAGCAGCTGAAGACATACCTACCAACAACTGAACAATTAAAATTGAGAATGCTGAAGAAACCAGAATTAGATACATGTAAGTATCTTGAAGGTTTTGGGGAGCCAAAGAATATCACAGGAATAGGTGAGGTCATGCAAGAATTTGAAAAGGGTGAAAAATTAAAATCAGGGTATTGCTTAAGCAGGAAACAATGCAGCTGAGGCAGTGCCAATGCCCAGGATGTTACAGATTTGGAAGAGGTGGTGTTTATAACCAATGTAAACATGTGACAGAAGCTTGTCCTGATGTTGCCATGGTCGTAAACAATTCCCAATGTATATAAGGGAGGCAATGGATTAGTAATATTATCACTAGATTATTAATCCAGAGAGCCAAGTAATATTCTGAGGACCCAGGTTCAAATCTCACCGTGGCAGACAGTGGAATTTGAATTCAATGAAAAATTTGGATTTAATAGTTTAATGACCATGAAACCATTGTCGATGATCAGGAAACACTCATCTGGTTCACTAACATCCTTTAGTGAAAGAAACTGTCATCCTTACCTGACTTGGCCTACATGTGCTTCCAGACCATCAGCAATGACTCTCAACTGGCCTCTGAGCTATTGGGGATGCGCAATAAAAACTAACCTCGCCCAGTAATGCCCTCATCACATGGGTGAATAATAAAAATTCTAAAGAAAACTTAATATTCATCAAGAACCAGGCGATGTTTCAGGCAATCCTGAATTGTTAGTTCCAATATTTTTAAAAATTAAGATTTTGTTTCTTTCATGTATTTATGGAATGCTTTAACAAAATCCAATTATTAGATACATAGGAGAGATTGGCCCCAATATTAACTCAGAGACACCTTTGAAGTGGAGTTGCTCTACATCATGCAGGGAAGCCTAAAGAAAGCTCACCAGTGGTTTTCTTGCTGCAATAATGAGGTTTATAAGATTGTTATGTTTTGGAATTGTGTCCTTAACTTTATGTAAGACAAAGGGATTCCTGTGGCCTGCTGTCAGGTCTGGTTAACAATAGGCCTTGGTGAGTTAAAGGTCAAAGGGAGGTGAGTGAGTTACTGGGGAAACAGTGTAAAGTGTTTGCAGTTGGAGACAATGACAGAAGTCTCCGAGTTCTGAATAGGTAAGCTCAGAGTCTCCAAAAACCCCAAAAAGATGTGGAAAGTATTGGGATAAAAACAGTGATACAGTCATCTGTTGATTTATTTCTAAGGTTAAAACAGTTGACTGTATGCAAGGCCGGTATGTTTTGGGATGGATGCAAAACTGCCATTTTTCAGACGAAATTACAAGCTTCCGTATAAATCAAAGGATTTCACAGAGAGATGGCAAATTGTGCGGTCAGCAGAGAGAACAGATTCTTGGCCTTGTGAACTACCACAGCTGGATGTTGGAGGAAAACAGTCTCTTATCAAACAGAAGCAGACCAAAGCAATCCAAAGATTCTGGGAAATTTGGCCTGGCCTGCACAGAAGAGTGGAATCATCAGGACAGTCTTCAATGTTGTAGTATATTTAGGAAACTCTTCAAAAAATAAGTGAAGTACCTAGAGGCAGTTGCTTGAAGACACTGTTTGGCAAAATGGGAAAATGTCAAAAACTGGGGACCATTCCCAGCTTGGTTTGCTATAAAGGCTATAATTACATACAGTGCGCAATGTCTGGTAAACAAGGGAAGATTCTCTTTTGTTGTTTAAAGTATAGGTTGTCCACAGAAATTAAATGGGGTAGTCAATGAACTGCAGCTGCCTTCCTGATATTCTCTCATTTTTGCCATACCTTCCACACCCAAGCCCACCTGCTTCTTCAAATTAGAGCTACTGTCCCGTTGCTCTACAAGGAGAAGATAATTCCTTTGATCACAAAATACAGTGTATAGTAAATCCAATAGCTGGGCAAACATAGAATGATTAAAAATTACAAGGAGACCATTTGCCCCATTATTTCCTTACTCTCTGTGAGAGTAATTTTGATAGGCTCATTGCACCGTCTTTTCCAAGGATATTTATCTAATTCTATTTTGAAAACTATAATTCAATCTGTCTACATCACTCTCAGGTAATGGATTCCAAAATCTAAAGACTTGCTCCTGAAACTATTTTTCTCATGCTTCCTCTCGTTCTTTTCATTTGTATCTTCTACTTCTTGACCTTTCCACTGGGGGAAACAATTGCACACCAACTGTCCAAATCTCTCAGAATTTTAAACACCTCAATCAAATTTCTTCTCAATCTTCTATTGTCAAAAAGCACCAGTTACTTCAGCCCCAGTTACTTCATTCTATCCAAGTAACTGAAGTCCTCATCCCTATAACTATTCTCATAAACCTTTTGTGCACCTTCTCCAATATTTTCATTTGCATATGCTAAGCGCAGTTCATTACATTTTTTTTGGAAATCTATCTACACAACATCAATGGCATTACCCACATCAATGCTCTCAATTACCCCATCAAAAACCTCAATCAAGTTAGTTAAACAGTATTTGCCCTGAAAAAATAAATCCATTATCAGGAATGATATTGTAAGTATTTGTGCATGTGTGTGTGTGGCATTTAATATGCTTGCAGTTAATCACTTTCTGTTCTTCATGTGATTTTTCAAGTTGTACTGGATAATTAACAAAACCGATTGACTCTTTATAAAAACTGAAAGAACTGCAAATATTGTAAATCAGAAAGTAAAACAGAAATCGTTAGACAAGCTCAGTAGGTCTGACAGCATCTGTGGAGAGAAATCAGAGTCAATGTTTTGGGCCAAGTGACCCTTCCTCAGAACTGGTTCTAAGGAATGGTCACTTGACCTGATATGTAAACTTGGATTTCTCTCCACAAATGCTGCCAGATTTGCTGAGCTTTTCTAGCGATTTCTGTTTTTGCAATCGATTCCTTAATTCCTTTCAGCTTGTAATACATTTGTTAACAAACAGGCATTTTAATCCAATGAAAATAAAGCTAGAAATAGCTTTAAGTATAACTAAACTTACCTTCCTCTTGCAGTAAACCCCAACCAGTAATATAACATTTTCGATTTGCAGGAAACACATGTAATGCTGATGGAAGACACACTGGTTGAATGTAATTATTGTACACTACAGGTTCCGAAAGTTCAAGCAAGGCTATATCATAGTCCATTGTGAAATTATTGAATTGCTCATGAATAATCATCCGTTTAATCAGTCGTGTTTCTACAAAGCTTTCCGAAAAACTTTGGGAATGAAGTCCAATGTATGCTTTCCATAATAGTCGATCAGAGTACCTGTCACAAAAAAAGCAAAGCATGTTCTAATTTTAACCACTAAAATAAATTTGTGGGTCAGTAGTGAAAAACACGCATAGATATTTTGAATTTGTACAGAAATATATTGGCTATGTTATATAATAGTATGATGATTATATGAAAAGAATTCTGAATATAGTTAAAGAAACACTGAAATGGCCTCTATTCCTAACTGACACATTGAAATGGTCACAATATAAACTTTCAAAAAATATATTGAAAATGGAATTAATAAGAGATTAAAAATGGAATTAATGGAAGTTTTTTTTAAAATTGAAAGACATTGCCTTGCTGCTGATCCATTCTAAATATGAAATCACTAACTTACAGTTATATTGACCTTTTAATGTAGGAAAACGGACTAAGCAGTTTGACAGAGGTAAATTATTGACTAAGTCAAAGGAGGAGAAATTAGAAGGGTAATTAAGTATCTGGCTAAAAAGCAAGGATTTGAGCAGTGTTTAATAGGGACAGTAAAATTTTGAGGATTTCCGTAGTCTGTGACAGAAGACTAGAGCCAAGACTTTAGGCCTTAAGTGAGGGAAAAAGTTGATCCCGCGTCTGTGGACAATATTGCTAAGAAACATCATGCAGAAGAGGAAGTAGCCGAAGGTAAATTAATTGGAGAAGCTTCTTAGGCAATATTTTGCACATGAAGACTTTAGAGGAGATACTTAGTTAAGAGCAGAACTAAGCATGAACAATCTAGCTGAAATAAAAACAAAGTGCTGCTGCTCTGGCAGCATTTGAATCACAGAGTTAATGTTTTGAGTGGAATATGATCTTTCTTTCAAACTGCAGGAGGGGTGGTGATATGCTTTTGAAAGAGGGAGAGGAAATAAAGAGCAGAAGAGTAGATCTGGGATAGGGTGTGGGGGGGGGGGGGAATAAATGGCAAAAATGTCATGAACTAAAGACAAATGGTTATAGTAAAAGGACAAAGCATTTGTTCAGAAAGATTATAAACACCAGAACAGCATTCAGGTTGATACTCCTTTACCAGAACCAGAAAATCAGATGTAACAAATTTTAATCAATGCGATGGGGTGCAGGGCCATGGGAATTAAAAACAAAAGAGAAGACCTATGATAAGGTGGAAAATCGAAAACTCCTCTCAAAGAGTAGTGAATCTGTGTAATTCTTTACCATAGATGGCTGCAGAGACTGCGGCGTTAAGTATGATCAAGGCTTAGACAGACAGATTTTTTTGTCAGTAGCTAAGAAAGGATCATGGGAAAGAGAAAGGAAAGTGGAGATGAGGATGATCAAATCAGCCATAATCTCATTGAATATCAAAGCAGATTCAATTAACCGAATGGCCTACTTGTGCTCGTGTGTATATAGTATGAGAAAAGATAATAATGGGATAAATAAACAAACAAAAGATGGATCTAGAGGAGTTGTAAACAGAAATAGCGGAATCATTATCAATAGCTATGTTATTAAAACGGCAAGGTTATGATCTGAAATTACTGAATATAGTGTTGAGTTTGGAAGATTTTGAAGAACAGTCACATAGTGACAATAGTCTATGTATTTGTGTGAACATATGAGTCATTGGACTCAGAATCAGAATTAGAAGAATTGTTTAATATCCTAAATAATGACTAATTGTCAAACAAATTTAAAGCTCCAATCCACAAGGAAGCATGAATTTCCTTGACACCACAAATCCTGAAATGCTGGCACTGTGGTAATGTCTATGAACTAACATAAAATAGAAACATAGAATCATCAATTACAGGAGCAGGAGTAAACCATACGGCCCTTTGAAACTGCTCCATCATTCAATATAATTGTGGCTGATCATCCAACTCAGTACCCTGTTTCCACTTTCTACTCATACCCTTTAGCCCTAAAAATTTGATTCTTTTAACCCTAAAAATATCTAATTCCTTCTCGAAAACATTAAATATTTTGGCCTTAACAGTTTCCTGTGGTAGAAAATTCCATAGGCTAATCACTGTTTGGGCAAAGAGACTTCTCTTTTCTGTCCTAAGAAGTCTAACCCGTATCCTTAGACTGTGGTTCTGGACTCCCCAATCATCAAGAATATCCTCCCTGCCCAGAGGCTGAGACTGTGACCTGGGGAAATAGATTCAAATCCCACTGCAGCAGCCTGTGCAATAAAATCTGGATTTGAAAACTAGTGCGTTGGACAGCCTGACAGCCTGACAGCCTGAGCTTCTACACAATGGCAGAAATCTTGCAAGAGTCCCAATTTCAACTTGTATGGAGTCTTCCGGCATGGTATTCAGAATATGTGTGAGTGGTCAGGTTATGAGCATTATAATTGGGGCCAAAATGATGAGCTTTCCCTGAATCTGTGAGAGCTTTGTTAGAGATCAGACTGTGGCTATTTGGTTTGCGGTTCAAGAACATCCTAAAGGCATGAAGACATTAATAGGAACTTTGAAAGTATCAATTATTCCTATTACTTTATTCTCAGAAGGAGCAGCTTAGAGGTACAGGCCCATTAAAATGGCACTGATTCAAAGTGTAATATAGATGCTGTCACAGGATAGCCTATCTGTTCCTCCCCAAACTTTCACTGAGTGCCTTTGTTGGTGCCTAGCTGTCAATTAGGTCTGACTTCCACTTCAGCTGTTCAGGTTCTGCCATTTGTAGCTGAACCTGAGAGCAACAGCTGTTCAAGGCCAACTCCACCAAGGCCAACTTAGGAATCTTCAATGTCAGTTCAGTAGCTTTCCACATCCCTTGCTGTAGTCAAAAGGAAGGCATCATGTAAAAGCACTAAGCACAGGTTGGTAAACACTTAAAATAGATACAATTGCTTTCCCAATGGTGAATTTTAGTTCTCCATTTCTAGGATAAATAATTATGATGTGAAGAATGACAAACTAACTTGGTTTGATAAACATGTTTTCTTCAACTTAATTTTGGTCTCTTTGCGTAATCACATAAAAACAGCACCTAAGAAGTTAGATTCTATGAGGTCATTTAGATGCTAGTTGTTAAATAACTGGAGGAATAGTACTCTATAAGAAGGGGAAAAGCGATCTGGCAGCAGGCAGTACTGCTACTCCTTAATCATTCAGCTGTACACTCAGCTTCCTAAACCCCTCACACAACTGCTCCTCAAACGTTTTCTCCTTTGCAGCTCTAAAGTGGCTCTCTTTATTGACAAGGCTGTGCAATTCACAATGATAAATCTTGACACTTACTCTAAGCGATCTGAAAGCATGCTGTTAGATTTTTCAAGTCATCAGAATTCTCACTTAAAATGTTTAATAGCTACTTTCATTAGAACCCCAGTAGGACACGGTTTTCATTGGTTATGGAGCAATGCACATGCTCCTGACAGGAGTCATCAACCAAGTATTCAGGAACTGTCCTTTCTCTTCAAACCTCCAGGTGCTAGTCTAATGGCCTTGGTAGAAGAGAGCAGTTACTGAGGACTGACACACAATGAAGTCATCACGACAGTACTGCCAGAATTCCATGCATGTAGCTAAAGAAACTCATTACAATGGCTGCAACTGACCTGAATATTTAAGAAACAAAATGAAAGGCTTTATACAGGATCACACAGGACTGTGTGGGTGTAAAAGGTACAGTTGTACCTGAGAAATCCAGCAATTCTTGTAAAGCATGCTGCTGTCCTCTATTGCTTAGTCGCCTCCATTGGGAGGTGACAAATTCCTACTGATCTCTTTCATTTCACCGTAAACAGCAAACTGAGATATTGTATTTACAGTTTGAAGCCCAGTGCATGGTAGTGGTCTGGACTGGTCTGGGTGCCCAAATGCTGATCTCCAATTGTTGGTTAGCCATTCTGGAGAACTGGAGCTGCCTGATGCACTGCTCCTTAGAAAGTTAATATCTCTATAGGACACCCAGTTACTATATATCCTCATGGTATAAGGGCTACTATCTCCATGCTCTCCTTCATCCTGCTCTAGCAGCTTATGCAGACCTTTACTGCTTTCCATGCCTCCACTCTTCAATTTGCAGCTCTGAAGGCAGATCAAGTTGAATACCTGTACTGAAACCACATTGGCGAGGCAATGTTTTGACACATTGCAGGATCTCCTAGACATTACTAGTTGTAAATGGGAATGTTAGCTCAACTTACTGTATGAACTGTTGTTCATGATAAAGACAATTGTGACAACAATAATCAAGCGTGGGATATTAGAGGGCTTGTTTTATCTGGTGTGGTAGGGGAAAACCACACCCCAGTTTAACTTAGAAGAGTCTGCATTTAAGAAGTCATAGTTTATTACTTGTTAACAACTTGCTATAGATTACATTAATATTATAGATACTTTAACAGAGACTTTAACGAGCAGGCGGTTTAGGTCTCTCTTCTTTCGGATCCCAATCTGTTCATATGATATCAACATATTGGGTGATGCTTTGGGCATTCCTTAGGGTGCCCCTTTAAACTCGCATACAAAATCTACCCACAAGCTTCTTTTTGTTCATTATTACATTACTATATTTACCACTACTCCGTCTCCCTCCATGTCTCTGATCAGGCGACCCAGGTGATCTGGAACTTTCATTGTTCTCCTGGAATGCATTCTACTTGGACTTAGAAGACTGGTGGTTTGCTTAGTTGATGATCATTGACTTTGATTCTCTTCCCTACAATTTGAGGTCTGCAGCTCCCTTGTGTTAGCAAACTTTCAATGGGTTCATCCCAGTCGGTCAGGGTTATGGGCAATATATGATCTCTGCTGGTCTGTAGCTCTTTGGATGACTACCTTTTCTGATCAGATCCCTGATTCATGCCTGTTTCCTCTGTTCTAAATGACACAATTGTCTTGTACAGTAATGCCTACAGTAGTGTGTGGCCAGTTGCGTATGACAGGGTGGTTACTTTTTGTGTATATCTTGATAGACCTGTAAGCATAAATGTGTTGCCAACTTTTATGGTAGGAGGTGGCGCTGGGTCTTTAGCTTTCTGCCCACAGTCATTCTGATGATGTGAGACCACAGTGGAGTGGGTAGATTTATAAGTCAACAGTGCCATATAGAAGTTAGTATTGTTTTTCAAGGATGACTTAAGTGCCCTGCCCGCAAGCTCAGATTCCCCATTTGATTGTGGGTATCTCAGCGAGCTTGTGACATGTTCAAATCCAGAACTGGCTTAAAACTGACTGACGCACTTGTTAGCAATTAAGGCCCACTGTCCAAAATGACCACATCAGGAATGCTATGTATTGCCAAAATCTCACGTAAGACTCAGCTAACCGCATCCATAATAGCTGCATGTAGTTTGTTAATCTCTATCGATTGGGAAAAATAATTGATGATGATGAGGTAAGACCTTCCATCAAAAACAAGTAGATCTGTGAGCACACATTTCCAGTTCAGTGGGAAATGTGGTGGGTATCAACAGCTCTCATTACTTTGGTGTGTGGATGGCACATGTATGCAGTCTTGCTATTGGTGATGAGATCTTTAATGTCCTCAACGATCCTAGACCATGACACCACTGAACAAGCTCTGGCTCTGTACTTGGTAATCTCCAAATGTCTCTGATGCAGCATTACAAGGACATCATCCTGAAGTGAAGTTGGAATAATCAGTCATTTGCCATAAACCAGTACTTCATTCACAATTGCAAAATGCTGTCAGTGCTCAGAATATATTTTCATAATCAATACATGAAGACTTAATACTGACAATGTGCAGACACCCCTGGTTCCTCAACTGCTCCTGTCGGACCTGGCTAAGCAGATTGTGGTTTACTGGCCATTATGCCATGGTGTACCAAGTGTATAGCTCAATTTTGTGAATGGACTCAGCATCATGCCTAGTAAGGTCGTCGACCGTCATTTTGAAGAATACGTCTGCCCTTCATCTGCAGTTTTCCCTGCAGGTATGTTGTTTCATAAGGAAAACTTGAAGAATCACAGAACCAGAAAAGAATGACAGCACAGAAGTAGACCATTTAGCCCATTATGTCTGCACTGGCTCTTCAAATGAACATCGTTACCTTTGGGTTTTCCTTCTGTTGTAGGCTGTTTTGTTTCATTAATGCCTTTGTATGTGTAACTATTCAATCTTTTCCTTTCCTGAAGCGGTGACCAACTTCTGCACATTTTCTGAAACTGACCTACTGTGTGAAAGATAAAGCATTCATTTTTAAATGGCTAGGCACTGTCTGTGCCTGTGAAATTTATTCGGATCACAGTGCTGACATAGTGTTTGTCCCTGTCCTACTCACTGTATTGGTTTTTCCATTTGCGTCATTTTTTAAAAATATTCATTCGGGGAAGTGGGATTTGCTAGCTGAGCTTGCATTTATTTCCATCCCTAGTTGCTCTTGTGATGGTGGTGAGAAGCTTTCTTGAAGTTCTTATTCTGGCTGTAGTCCATTTACCCTAGATAAATTCAAAATGCATTAGGGAGGGAATTCCAGGATTTTGACCCAGTGACAGTAAAGGAACAGTGACATATTTCCACTTTAGGAAAATGAATGGCTTATGTAGGACTTTCAGGAAGTGGTATTTCTACGTAACTGATTTGTTCTAAGGAAGGGTCACTGGACCTGAAACGTTAACTTGGATCTCTCTCCACAGATGCTGCCAGACCTGTTGTGTTTTTCCGGCAATTTCTGTCTTTGTTCCTATGTATCTGTTGCCTTTGTCCTTTTTGATGATAGTGGCCATTGGTTTGGAAGATGCTGTTAAAAGAGACTTGGTGAATTTCAACACTGCACGATGTAGATGGTGTACACTGCTGCTACTGAGCATCAGAGACGGTGAGAGTAAATGTTTATGAATGTGGTGCCAATCAAGTGGGATGTTTTGTCCTGGATAGGGTCAGGTTTCTTGAATACCTTAAGAATTGAATGGAAGCTATGTACCTCCAGTGTACGGGTGATCATCCCTTAAGGGTGATCTGAGCTACTTAACGGAATTCTGCTTCCCTCAATATATGTTACAGAGATAGTAGGAACTGCCGATGCTGGAGAATCTGAGATAACAAGTTGTAGAGCTGGATGAACACAGCAGGCCAAGCAGCATCAGAGGAGCAGGAAAGCTGACATTTCGGGTCAAGATCCTTCTTCAGAAATGGGGGAGGAGAAGGGGATTCTGAAATATAAAGGGAGAGAGGGGGAGGCGGATAAAAGATGGATAAAGGAGAAGATAGGTGGAGAAGAGACAGACAGGTCAAAGAGGCGGGGTTGGAGCCAGTAAAGGTGAATGTAGCTGGGGAGTTAGGGAGGGGATAGGTCGGTCCAGGGAGGACGGACAGGTCAAGGAGGCGGGATGAGGTTAGTGTGTAGGAGATGGGGGTGGGGCTTGAGGTGGGAGGAATGGTTAGGGAGGCAGGGACGAGCTGGGCTGCGGTCGGGGCATCATCCTCCGACACTTCTGCCATCTGCAATCTGACCCCACTACCAAAGACATTTTTCCCTCCCCACCCTTATCTGCTTTCCAGAGGGACCCCTCTCTCTGAGACTCCCTTGTCCGCTCCACACTCCCCTCCAGCCCCACCACACCCAGCACTTTCCCCTGCAACCGCAGCAAGTGTTACACCTGCCCCCACACCTTGCCCCTCACCCCCATCCCAGGCCCTAAGAAGACCTTCCACATCAAACAGATTTTCACCTGCACATCTGCCAATGTGGTATACTGTATCCGCTGTTCCCGTTGTGGCCTCCTCTACATTGGGGAAACCGAGCGGAGGCTTGGGGACCGCTTTGTGGAACATCTATGCTCAGTTCACAACAAACAACTACACCTCCCAGTCGCAAACCATTTCAACTCCCCCTCCCACTCCTTGGATGACATGTCCATCCTGGTCCTCCTGCATTGCCACAATGATGCCACCCGAAAGCTGCAGGAACAGTATGTCATATTTTGCTTCAGAACCCTGCAGCCCAAGGGTATCAATGTGGACTTCACAAGCTTCAAAATCTCCCCTCCCCCAACCACATCGCAAAGCCAGCCCAGCTCGTCCCCGCCTCCCTAACCATTCCTCCCACCTCAAGCCCCACCCCCATCTCCTACACACTAACCTCATCCCGCCTCCTTGACCTGTCTGTCCTCCCTATCCCCTCCCTACCTCCCCACCTACATTCACCGTTAGTGGCTCCATCCCCGCCTCTTTGACCTGTCTGTCTCTTCTCCACCTATCTTCTACTTTATCCATCTTCTATCCGCCTCCCCCTCTCTCCCTATTTATTTCAGAACCCTCTTCCCCTCCCCCATTTCTGAAGAAGGGTCTTGACCTGAAACGTCAGCTTTCCTGCTCCTCTGATGCTGCTCGGCCTGCTGTGTTCATCCAGCTCCACACCGTGTTATCCCTCAATATTTGAATGGCTTTCTCTAGAGCCTAGGGTTCTTTTGGGCAGTAATAAATCTGACAACTACCCAACTACTACAGCAATAGTAGGCTTATGTGAATTCTGACTTGAAGTCACCACAGTCATATTTCTCCACTAATGAAATACTTTATAGATTCCCCTGGATGCTGAACACTTTTATTGAATCTTGCCCTTACAGGAATTTAATTAATTCTTAGTTCAAGCAACTGTCAAAATAATAGCGCCTCTTCCAAAGTGACGACTGCTTCTTTACCTTTGGAAAGTGATGCCCCATCAGCTTCTGATTTAGTATCCAAAAATTTTGGAAGCTATTCTGCATCTCAGAAATTGTTTCTACCAAGATATCCTATTCTGCGTTCCAATTAGTTCATTTCTGAAGCCCAAGATTATGCCATGTCTTCCTAATGCAATTATATAGTTCGCTTACCTAAAAGACTTAACTCAGTAGCAGCAATATTTCTGCTGAGCTCGAGCGTTTTCCCATGTTTTGCAGCTAGAATGAAGGATTCCCACTGTCACATGGCTATAGTAGAGGATGTGTACGTATTACAGCTAGCATGGAAGATAGGCACCATCTTCTAACTCCAATACATAAATCCCACTGTTCATGACTTCACTAAATGATTCCCAATTTTAACCATGGTTTTGATGAATAATTTCCACTCCTTGTTGTTCAAATAAATTGTCCCACCATTTTTGTGACTCTTATGAAGCGTCATGGGCCTTTTTGTGAACTGTATAAAGTCTCTCGTTCTGATTATGTTTTTCAACTGCCCAACGTCATCCCTTAATTCACAGATAGTAGGAACTGCAGATGCTGGAGAATCTGAGATAACAAGGTGTAGAGCTGGATGAACACAGCTGGCCAAGCAGCATCAGAGGAGCAGGAAAGCTGACGTTTCGAGCCTAGACTCTTCTTCATAAATGGGGGAGGGGAAGGGGGTTCTGAAATAAATAGGGAGAG
>JAHRHZ010000061.1:1087893-1105034 GCA_024137785.1 Ginglymostoma cirratum | reverse complement strand
TCTATCCGCCTCCGCCTCTCTCCCTATTTATTTCAGAACCCCCTTCCCCTCCCCCATTTCTGAAGAAGGGTCTAGGCCCGAAACGTCAGCTTTCATGCTCCTCTGATGCTGTTTGGCCTGCTGCGTTCATCCAACTCTACACCTTGTTATCCCGTCATCCCTTAATTATTGGCTTTGCCATGTTCCCAGATCTACAAACTCAGATTAGTATTTCCTTCATTTCCCATTATTCTCTTTCTGTAACTGTGCCTTAGGGTCTCAACACTTGATCTGGTCTTGATTTTCCAGCCTGGATTACTACATTGTTCCTAAGTTTCCTTTGACTCACCGGGGATTTTAATCTTTACTCACAGCACCGCTGACGTTAGTTTGTTCACTGCTGAACTTGGAGTTACTAATTATCCTCCAGGAAGTGGCTAACCTTCCTGTTCAAGCATGAGTCTTACTAGGTCAGGAATGCTTTTGCCGCCATTTCACTGGGGTTTTCCTCCTTGCTAACTTCGACATTGTTGAGGATTGCCGATGAGGGTTTCTTTTGTAGGATTTCTTAAATCTTCAGGATTTTCCGTAATGCTGACTGTGCTGTATGGACAAGTGACTTCAAGCTGAGTGTAAAGTTCTTATGCCACTCTTTACTATGCAACAAAATCTCAGAATTGTTACAATGCAGAAAGAGGTCATTTAGCCCATCATATCTGTACTGGTTCTATGAATAATTACCATGGCTCAGTGTAATTCTCCTGCTTTCCCCCATAATCCTGAATATTGTTTCTATTTTAAATACTTATTTAATGCCTCCTTGAATTTCTCAACTGAACCCGCCTCAATCAATTTTCCAGGCACTGCATCCAGACCATAATTCTCACTGAGTGAAGAGAAGTCATATTTGCATCTTTTGTAACTTACCTTTTGTTCTTGTCGTCACCTTTTATGAAAGGGAACAGTTACGTGAGCAGTCGAGTGAAATTTGTATCGCACCTACAATGCTGTAGGACATGCTAGCTCACTGCACTGTATGAGCTACAGCTCATGATGAAGGTTTCTGCTGTCTTTAACTGTAGGAAACTACAGAGTCTAGTTTAATAGAGGAAAATCATTTCCTCATCCCACTAGAAGGGTCTCTAGTTATTAACGAGATGTAGCTTTTTTGCATGTTAGCAACTAGTTACAGGTTACATTGATATGATAGACACTGTTACAGAGACTTTGAGGGGAACCAAATATTAGGTCTCACTCCCTATGGCATTATCACAGTGGGTGGCACTCCGTGAACTGCTCAGTATTAGCCCCTTCAGATCCTTACATAACACTCGCAGGTTCAGTTGAATGAAATAGTAACCAACAAAATAAGGTTAATATGCGCAAAACACTTGCTGATAGCCTGTAAAGTGCAAACAGATTATTTACCTGAATGGAATTGCACATCCCTCTAAATAGCCCTTTTGCAGTATACTTTTACTGACTTAAGAAATGACTTCCTGTTGAGGTTAAGACATAGTGGATTAGATGCTTCCAATTTAGCAAACAGGTCTTTATTCTAGTGTATGGTATATGAAACTTACTTTAATATTTAAATCAATGTTGTGTTTCACACAGACCCAAAATCAATTTCTGGATGACTTTAGCAGTGGGCTGTTAAACTTCTATTTTTTTCTACCCTATTTGCATGAAAAACATGAGCAACAATTTGGAATTTAAACTTCAGGCCTTCTAAAGTGAACGTTCAATGGCTACTCCAAGTAGAAAATAACCAAAGTAAAAATTTTCAGCATGTTTCAATAATGTAAACAAAAAAAGGAAATGACGGTGCTTCCTTTTGTTTGCTTAGCTTCCCAACATAATGAAGCCAAACAATTACCAGCAACTGAAATTTTAAAACTAACGTAAATATTAAGTTTTTACAAACGACCGTTTCGACACATAACAACGTTATTATGCTATTATCTGTCTGTGTGTAAGTGAAAGAGGAAGAATATACATTATTTATTTGATAACAGTTACTGCACAGTGACTATAACTTAATTTTGCAGCTGCTTTTATGAAGTTGATCTGGATTTTCTTTATTCATTCACAGGATTTCAGAGATGCCGTCAAAGGAACCTCGGTGAGTTTCTGCAATGCATTTTGTAAATGGTACACATTGTGAGTTACCTAATTTCCCAAGTTAATACTAATTTTTTTTTGCTCCATTCTATGCAGATGAGTTTATAACATCCAGTTGAAACACCTGCTTAAACACATTATTTTTCCTTATCTAGTGCTTTTAACAGAGAAAAATATCCCAAGAGCTTTTCACAGAAGTCCAAGGAAAGTGAATGCTGAACTAGGGAAGGATTGATCAGTGTATGGGGGAATCAAAGTCTGTTGTAAGTGGAAAATTACATGGTATTCAAGAACTTCAAAGGAACGCCAGTAGTTAGCCAAAACATAACAGTTAAAAGATAAAAAAAACCAAAGTGCTGGAGATACTCTACTTTTGGCAACTTTTGTTTTTAGGGAAACAAAATTAATGATTCAAGTCTGATATGACTCTTCAGAAAAGTCAGGAGTGAGCTAATAAGGAGGGGTGGCATCAACATGAACAAAAGCCCATGTTTGAGAAAAGTACACCAATCAGTGTTTTAGCTGTGATGTGTGTGAGGAATAGAAGGTGGGTGTTCAAGAGTTTAATTAGTATTGGGCAGAGGAAATAGGAGGTGAATCCATGAAGAAGAGGAATTTGTAAAGAGCAGAGAGGAAGAAACTTAAACGAATGTGGCTTCAGCATAAAAGGAGGCAGAAAATCAGGGAAAATTGGGCTCGATATGAAATGAATTTAATCTTAATAATGCTGAAGTCTTTGCCCTTGTTACAGATAAAGATGGTGAGAGAAGTTTCAGGGTTTAAGAAAGCAGTCGTACGAAAAGCACAGAAGCCTTGCAGTGCTCAAAAATACAGGGAACATGGACAAATACACTCGGGATAGCAGCCAAAGCACCTGGGAAAATCCAAACATTGCAGTAATCAATCAGAGAAGGATTGTACCCATAGGTCAAAACATCAGCATCTGTGAGGAGCTGCTCCTCCTCCAATCATTAGTGAGCCTATCAGAGCCAAACGTAAAAAGAGAAACAACCTGTGATTACAGAAGTCAGCAGTTAGAAATAGCAGCAATGCTTGTGGTCCTTTTACTGAGGCTGGGTAGGTGCCTTGAGGCTGAGGAGGACATTTACCTGGAAACAGAGGGAAGTCACCTTACAGAAAACGGGGTGTCTGACAGCAAGTTCATTCATCTTCTGCAATGGGCAGGGGAGGGGCTGAGCATGCAAACAAAGTAAAGGAGGCTCCATGGGAGGTGGAAAGTGGTGGAGGCTGCACAAGGGCTGGGGAGCAAACTGTAAAAGCATCTTTGTGGGTGGTTGAGAAAAGGAGCTGGTGAGGTGCTGCAGGTATCTTTGGATCAGTAATCTTGAGGCCCGAAGCTAATGGGTTTGAATCCCACTAGAGTAGCTGGTGACATTTAAATTTAATTAGTAAATATGGAACATATAGCCAATCTCAATTTCTGGTTCCTTAGCACCCTTGAGAGAAGTAAAATTGTCACCCTCGTTTGGTCTGGCTAGAAGTGACTCCAGGCACACAGCATAGTAGCTGACTCTTGACTGTCTTCTGAAATGGCTTGACAAGCTATCCACTTTATGGTGATTCAGAATGGACAAGAAACAGGGGCAAAAAACCTTGTCAGCAATGTCCACATCCCATGAAAGAATAAAGAGGGAAAAAAAGGAGGCTTGAACAGCGAGTTGGGAAGCGAAGTACATCGCATGATGAGGTGCAGGCAGAGTTGATTACTTCAAAGGGGCTGCGAGGAAATTGGTGATAGACGCTTCTAAAGGGAATGGAGGAGAGATGCAAGTCCCAAGGGGGGTGAGGGAGAAGGAGACTGATGGGTGGTGGGGGGAAGGGGGCTGACAGGCAGTGTTGCTGAAAGAGGCTGCAAAGGAAACAGCAGATTTAAACCGATCAACAAAAGACTACTCAAGTAACAGGGACTGGCAAAACTTGAAAATCGCTGTGACAATGAAATTCTTAAAAATGAATAAAAAGATAAAGTCACCACAGTCCTGCTCTCTCATTAGAGAAACACTTGATGGTGGCTTAACCCTAAGGGTTACCATGCCTTGGGCAAGGGGAATGGTTGAGATGGAGAATTCTTCATGGTAATATCAGCCAGTGTGGGAATTGAACACATGCTGTTGGCATTACTCTGTACTGCAAACTAACTGTCCAGTCAACTAAGCCAACCGACCCATTAAAAATGAATGTTGGTCTTCTAGTTTAAGGCTATATAAATTCAGGAGCTAATATTTGGAGAAAATGCAGGGGATACTATTGTGTTGAACAGTGTCTCAAGTGAGATCCAGGATTTAATGAAAAGTAACTAAATGGTTAAAATCTTCCATCTTTGTCTATGTGATGGAAATACCACAACTGTGACATTTCCTGTCCGTGGAAAATGTTTTTGAGGTAATGGCTGTGTATACAGTTTATTTGTTATTTTGAAAAAAAAACTGTTGCTTACTTATGCCTGTCATCTTGTGCCAATTTAAAATCTGTGGTGGCTAAGGAATTAAACACATCTGAAAAGAGAAAAGAAGGTGAAGCATTTCATTATGTTCCCATCAAGATTAGGATACAAGAAACAGACTAGATGAAAGGTGCACAAATTTGAGACCAGGGGCCTGATTGTGTCATTACTGGCATGGAAATGCAGCAGGTAAGTGTCAGTCTTAATTTTTAGGGTATTGCCATGGGAATGCAGCACACAACGGCAGATTTGATGACCGTTTAATCAATAAAAACAGTGCAGTGTGTGGATGAATTCCTTTTGCTGGCTTAAATCCTCTGTATTAATACATCTAGCACAGGCAAATGTATCACACCGTGAACCTAACTGACAATCTTAAATTGGTTTTTGGTGTAATTCTTAGCACAATGCAAATTATCAAATAAATGACATCCAACAGCAGAATCACATCTAAAGGTGGACAAACTGTTCTGAGTTTGCAAGCATGGGCTGATTCAGCACAATCGACATCCTGCTCACTGTGATGTGTTGCTTTGCACACAGTTCACTAGTTGCTTGGAATAGTGGCCTATATATCTGTATTACACCAACACCGAAAATCATATCTCACATTGTTTACTTTTGTGTTAAGCAAAACATCTTTTTGGCTTGACAGCAGCATCTTCTTCGGGAAACCATTTCTGTGTTTAATGCAAAATAGAAGGCTGGGACAGCTTGCTTCAAATATTATTTAGAGTTTAAAAAAAACTGCAGATCCTGGAATTCAAGGTAGATTGTTTAACTGTTACAGGCACCTTCTCCCTCCAGGGTAATGTGAAGTATACTGGGCTCTGTTCTGGACCGAAAGTGGTGGACATAGGCCCTTTTATGAGTTTTTGTGATATACAGTGGGTGATGATTTGATTAGGGTAGCCATTATCTTGTAGGATCAATTTGACATGTCCTATCTAATCTTCAAGTTTAGGTGCTGAGCAGATGGCTAGGGCTCTACTCAAAAGGTTGCTCATAAGATTGATCTTGTAGCATATGGAACTTCAGGAATCCCAAAGCACACAGTGACTAGTGAGTGTGGGCTTTCAGGAGATAGTGGTAGAGTGCTCATTACCAGATTTCTCAATTAATACTTTGAGTAAAGAGAGCTGACTTAGTCCATTTCAATGGTAAACTTGTATTCAGGATAGTGTTGATCAACTGCAGGCAGCTGAAACTGCAGATTCAAATATCATAAACATGCCAACTACATATCAGAAGTCTACAAGGGGTAGGAAGTGCAGTGGTCATTCCATTGAAAATGTACTTCCCATGGTAACCAATGAAGAAGTTAGCAAGTGCTGGGCCTCAATTACTTCTTGACATGTGTTCCAAGGCTGTAATTTTAACGAAAAATTGATAATTATTGAGGATGCAAATGAATTCTTCTATCTGTGCTTCTGTGCAAATCAAAATGCCCTCATGTCAACACAAATACTATATGAAAGTATCCAACTAAGGGGTTAGTGAGAAAGAATGAAGAGCTACTGAAAACCAAACGAAACTGCAAAAACTCAAAAAGCTGCCCTCAAAGAAAATCTCAACAAGAGCTCTCAAAAATAAGGATCCCTGGAGCCTTGGGACTTCAGTGCAAACTATTCTACCACACATCACAAGCACAATACAACCAACATTGCCGATACATTTTTTTTTCACAAGAGGATTGTTTTTTACGCAGCATCTCCTAACTCTTAGTGTCGATTGATCTGGACTGGGAAAAGTCACTATACTTTTTTCCAAATTCCTGATTGTAACTGGAGATAGTTTGGGAGAGGTTCTTTTGAGATTTCATTTGTTAATCTTTTCCTTAAAAATAATTTTATTTAAGAATTTCCTTTTAACATCATCTCATTTTTAGGGTAGGGTCTTTTTGTCATTTCAGCTGCCTGTTGTCAAAGCTTCTCTGTAATAGGAAGGAGCTTCACCTTAAGTAAAATAATGTTAGGGAGTGTAGTGATTGGAAACAGTTGGATCTTGTTGACTGTGAGATCCTTTATTGGGGCTGTTAACCTGGGCCAATCAGGAAAACCCTGGCTGACCAATATAACCAGGAGATTTAAAATCTCCTCAGTCCAGGGGACTGACACTGAGTTGTTGGCGACAGCCAGGGTGAACCGTGCACTAGTAAATAAAGGGTCACTTGAAGATGAGATATTGGCCTCTGTGCAGTTATTTCATTGGTGACGGGAGAAAACAGGACATGGCTGAAGAACATTCGCTTGCAATAGCCATCTTGGAGTTCGGGATAAGCATTTCTGCTGTCATGCCTTTATTTGGGAAGCTTGACTCATTTGATCCTGTTGTCGAAGACTGGGCCAAGTATGTTGAAAGAATGCAATACTTTTTGCAGACAAATGACATTGGGACAGGTGAAAAGCATCAAGTAGTCCTTCTGACTGATTACAGACCTGCTGCATTTTCAGGTATAAAGGGGCTTAACTTTTCAAGAGGCACCAACCTTCCAAGAGTTGATGGAATTGGTTTAGGAATATTATGACTCCAAACCTCCTCTAATTCGGAGATGCTTTCGGTTTTATTTTGCTGTTAAACTGGAGGAATCTGTATCAGGATTTTTGACGAGGTTGAGACGACTGGCAGAGGCAAGTGATTTTGGGTTAACCCTGAATGAGAGACCATTTGGTATATAGGATTAGTGGTGTAACCATGCAGAAGAGCCTACTAGTCGAAGCCCGACGGGACTTCAAACAGGCACTGCAGCTGGCCTGGTCATTAGAAAATGCAGCAAGTGGAGCACGGGAACGGCAGGGCATCCCAATCAAAGTGGAAACTCTCGCCTGTCCAACTGAGATTGGGGAACACCATGTGAGTGTAAGCAATCGCACAGCTTCACGCAGGGCATGTCCTGATCAGAGGGACCCTTGGACAACCCACAGCAGAACACCCTGGCCAAATGGCTAAAATGTTCTTCAGGATCAGGGCCAGTGAGCCATTGTAGTTGTTGCCAGTATGAGGACTCAAGACAGCAAAGGAGTCCTACAAGGCCTGACTTGAGTCGGAAAACTCATAGGCCAGTACCCAGGAGAGTGCACACCCTGGGAAGTTCCCCTACATGTGGGTTGGAATAACTAAATTGCTCCGTGACATCCAAATCGGAGCCAATTAAAATTAACATTTGGTTAAATGGTCACCCAGTTCCCATGGAGGTCGATTCTGGTGCAACTGTACCTGGTTGCAGAATTGGTCTTTAACAAGAATTGCTCGGGACTCCAACCCTTAAGTTTACACAAGACCTCAGCCAGACTGAGAACATACACTGGGGAACTAGTATAAAATCATTGGTTGTAGTAATTCACTTTGTTTGTGCACTACTAGGTGCTGGCTGTCATCTATTACAAGAAAATCGGCAAAGGTGGATACTTTAGGTGCAGCAAATCACTGGTGCTGCTGCCTTTTTAATAATTAGCCACTGCTAAAGGCCTGTTTTAGAAGATACTATACAGCTTTTTCAGCATCAGTATTCTTATGATGAGCACGAGGGTAAAGAATGTGGTAAAAAATGAATATATTGCAGTCATACAGTAACTTAACAGACACCTTGAAAGAGAAAAGCGTTTCAACACACCAAGCACACCAATGCTTCAGATTTGCACAGATATAATCAAGGGTTGTACCCAAAACCATTTTTTTTCTGTGACTCATGCACATTTTTTGGTTTGAGGTTAGATTTCCAAATTTATTTTAATTTTAGCAGTATTCAGGGGGATGCTGTGACTTGGTTCTGGGATCTGGCCTCTGGTCTCTGTGCAGTTATTTCACTTTAGGAAGTCAGAAGGCAAGTGAAGCATTGCAGAATCCTTGGCTTTCAGGAGGTCATTGTAATCTTGTTGTTTGTTAATGCCTGTATATTTGATTTGCTTTATTTATTGTCACTGATCTTGTTACAAAATACAGTGAAACATGTTGTATAGTGTCGCCACTCTCCAGTGCCATCTTAAAACACAGAAAAATAAACTAAAACATAGAATATATAGGAAGAAAAATGAATAAATAAAGGAAGTGCCCGGCTTTACAGTCCTTCTTGTTAAGCGCTCCATGATGGGCTTGGTGGCCAGGCATGAGCCCTCTACACCAGTGAAAAAAATTAAAGATGGTTACTTAACAGTAGAAGAGAACACAAATTAAGTCAGGAGATGGTATGAAGAAAGAGTGACAATATGTGCAGAGTAAACTGATGTACAAAAGAATTAAGGCAGTGTCAATATGGTTAGAGTTATTTTTAGAGAAGAGATTGTTGCATTACTGCAAATGTAAAAATAAATCTGATAATGCTAAAATGGACAAAAAAGACAACTAGATCTGTGTTATGAGATAACAAGGTGTAGAACTGGATGAACACAGCAGGCCAAGCAGCATCAGAGAAGCAGGAAAGCTGATGTTTTGGGTGTAGACCCTTCATTTCTGAAGAAGGGTCCAGACCCAAAACGTCAGCTTTCCTGCTCCTCTGATGCTGCTTGGCCTGCTGTGTTCATCCAGCTCTACACCTTGTTATCTCAGATTCTCCAGCATCGGCAGTTCCTACTAACTCTAGATCTGTGTTATATCTTGACTTCAAACAAGTGGCTAACATTTGAATCAGGAAAGATTGGTTGATATGCAATAAAAGCATGAATTTCAGCTTCAGGCTCACAAGATATTAGAATTAAGTGAATAATCTTTTGTGAATAATAGCAATGAAAGAAAATTCCAGTTTAATGGGAAGAGAGACACATATTGAAAGTTCAGATATATGGTGAGACATTATGAAGCCAGTTAGGTCATAGTTGCAATTAGAGCTCCACATGATACAAAAGATATAGAGGCAAGAGATGGCACTGCTCAAATTCAATATGATGCTGACTAGTATAAGCAAATAGAAATACAGAGAAAAACTTGAGAAACTGGGGATACTTTCAATTGGATCTTATGGGTTGAATCAATAGAGGAAGTTATATTTACAAACTGGAACAGAATCACACTAACGCACCATCTCTCCTATGCTTAGCTGGATCCCACACACGTTAACTAATCCAATAGATCATACAGAGTTCCCACCCTTATTCACAGTAAACATCATATTCTTATTATTTCTGAAGAAGGGTCTAGGCCCGAAACATCAGCTTTCCTGCTCTTCTGATGATGCTCGGCCTGCAGTGTTCATCCAGCTCTACACCTTGTTATCTCAAATGCTCCAGCATTGGTAGTTCCCACTATCTCTGATACTCTTATTTTACCCATGTTTCAAAGATGTCACATGCACCAGAGGGATTTAAAAAAAAATTCTACTTCCTAAATAAGTACATGGCCTTCACTGCAGCTTATTACATGATCCTTCACTACCTTAGATCACTCCACCAAAGCTAGATTTGTTTTACCATCTTGATTCCTTTGCTCCACCAATGACTGGACCAATACAATCTAACTACTTGAATTTTCTCTTCATTCTTTGACTATCTTTGAAATGGTCATTCCATACCTAGTAGTAGGACACCCACTTTGCACAACACCTACGTTCTGTCTACAAAAATGATCCCGAGTTTCTGGTTGCCTGCCACTTCAACTCACTATCATGCTCCCATGCCAACATCTCTGTCTCAGGCCTGCTACAGTGCTTCAGCAAAACTCAGTGCAAGCTGGAACAACAGCATCTCATTTTCCACTCAGGGACCCTGTGGTCTTCAGGACTCCATTTTAAAGCCTGAACACCTTCCTTTATGTCCTCTGCCCACCCCCACACCCCAGGCCTTCTCATGACATGGGCTGATTTCATCACAGCCAACCCATTTTCACTCACTAATGGTCCCAATTATCAGCTTTTCTTTCTCGGTGGCTCACCGTTATCCATCTTAACTGCTGTTCTCTCTCTCTAGACTCCATCTCCATGTATCGTGTACTCTGATCTCCCCTCCTCTCCCAACTCTCACCCCATTATCTTCAGCATATATAGCACACACAAATCTTCTCAAGAAGAGTCACTGGACCAGAAACATTCACAGATGCTGCCGGACCTGTTGAGTTTCGTCAGCAATTTCTGTTTTTGCTTTGAGAAGTATCCATTTCAGTTTACAAACATGTCGAAAATGAATTCATTTGCATTGCATTTCAAGATGAATTGAGTTTGTTTTAACCATTTTTGAAGAAAACAAGTATATTTCACTATATACTGAGACTTTTGTTCATTAGAACAGAAAACAAAGATGCTTCAAGGGGCTTTGGATGGGCTGGGGATGTGGGCAAAAATGTTGCAGATGGAATTCCATGTGGAAAAACATGAGGTGATCCACTTTGGGAGGAAAACTGCAACACAAAGTACTTCCTAAATGGTGAGAAACCCACAAGTATTGAACTCCAAATGGACTTGTGTTGTCTTGTTCACAAGTCACTGAAAGTTAACATATAAGCATGGCAAGCAGTTAAGAAAGTAAATAGTAAATTGTCCTTAATTATAAGAGGATATCAGCACATGGCTGCAATTATATACAATCTTGGTGAGACCACATCTGGAGTATTAATGTTTAGTATTATTCTCCGTATCTATGGAAAAATATACTTGCCAAAGAGGGTGTCTTAAGGATGGTTCACCAAATTAATTCCAGCGATGGATGAATGGATTGTTCAATGAGCGAGGACTAAGTAAACTTAGAGTCATAGAGTCATAGAGTCATTCAGCATGGAAACATATCCTTTGGTCCCACTAGGTCCACCATGTTCCAAACTAAACAAGTCCCACTGCCTGCATTTGGCTTATAACCCTCAAAAGATTTCCTATTCATACACTTACCAAATGTCTTTTAAACATTGTAACTGTACCTGCATCCACCATTTCCTCTGGTAGCTCATTCCACATACAAACCATTCTCTGTGTAAAAAAAAGAGTTGCCCCTCATATCCTTTTTAAATCTTTCTCCTCTCACCTTAAAAATATTGCCCCGAGTTTTGAACTCCCCCAACCTAGGGAAAAGACCCTTGCTATTCACCTTATCTTTGCCCCTCATGATGTTATAAACCGCTAAGGTCACCCCTCAACCTCCTATGCTCCAGTGAAAAAAGTCCCAGCCTATCCAACCCATCTTAACAATTCAAACCTTCCATTCCCAGCAACATCCTAGTAAATCTTGTCTGAACCTTCTCCAGTTTAATAATATCCTTCTTATGGCAGGTTGACCAGAACTGTACATAGTACTCCAGAACAGCCTCACCAATGTCCTGTACAACCTCAATATGACATCCCAACTCCTATACTCAAAGGTCTGAGCAATGAAGGCAAGCTTGCTTAATGCCTTCTTAACCTACATGTGAGGCAAATTTCAAAGAATTATGTATCTGAACACCTAGGTCAATCCGTTCTATATCATTACACAAGACCCACCATTTATTATAGAAGTCCTGCCCTTGTTTAGTTTACTAAAATGCAATACCTTGCATTTATCCAAATTAAACTCTATATACCACTCCCTAGCCGACTGAGCCAATTGATCAAGATCTCTTTGTAATCTTAGATAACCTTCTTCACTGACAACTATACCACCAATTTTGGTCTCCTCTACAAAATAAATAACCATATCTCCTTAATGCTCATCCAAATTGTTTATATAAATGACTGAGCCCACAATCTTTGGTGTTCAGAAGAATTAAAGGTGATCTCATTCAACATATAAAATTCTCAGAGGAATTGACAGGAAGGACATTTCTCCCAGCTAGATTTTTTTTTGGGCAAAGTTGGGATGATCTATAACCAAGTCTCTGAATTGGACTGAGATAAGGAGGAATTTGTTCACTCAGAGTGGCAATTCTTAGAACATTTTGTCCCAAGGGCAGTGGAGGCTCAGTGACTGAGTATTTTCAAGACTGAGCTCAATAGATTTCTACATCTTAAAAACATCAAAGGAAACAGGGCTGCTATGGAAAAAAGGTGTCAAAGTAGAAAATCAACCATGATCTCACTGAATGGTATAGCAGGCTTGAAGGGCTGAACAGTCTACTATCGCTCCTTTTTTTTATGTTCTTAATGTTCAATGTGCTTATGATTTGTAAAACCCTTCTCGAACCCCCTTTTCTATAAACTATATAGGCTGTTTCTTATCAGTAACTTCAATACAAAGCATAGCGACTGCTAAGCGCCTGGAGGCAAACAACTTTGAATTTAACTCTACACTACATTTTAAAAGTGATTTTTTTTTTTTACAAATGAAAGCTTCTCTTATTCTATTCACTATTGATGATTTCAAAGTAGTCATACAATTTGCTTGATCAATACAGAACAAATTTGTTAAACAGTACATCATTGCCTTGGTATTGAGCTCTTGTTGTCCCTACTTCGGGGACAGAAACCTTGGTTTCTAGTTCCATTTCAGGACTTGATGGCCATGAAAGGGGCTCATAATGCAGCTATACAGGCAGATTTTCACACGGATAGATTCTGAAGGGTTAAAATTGAGCTGTACCAGAAGCACCACCCACTATGATGATGTCGTATGAACTTGAGTGCTGAAGAGGATCTTGAAGGAGTGACCTGTGCTCCTCCTCAAAGTACTGTAACAACATCCATTACATTAATGAAACCTGTAACTAGTTGATAATATATATTAAACAAAATTTTTTTTAATTACAAGAGACTCTTCTGGTTAAACCAGGATGGTTTTCCTTGACCAAACCGAAGAAAGCAGACCCTGTAGTTTCCTACACTTAAAAAGGACAGTGGTGTCGACCTCCAACATGAGCAGAAGCTCATATAGTGTAGTGAGCTGTAAAATGCCGTCGGCAGGAGATAAGGGAAGGAGAATTTATTAGTCAGTCAGAACCATGCAGTCGCTATAAAACGACAATTTCCCCATGTTAAAAGTCTCCACGCATGTCTTGCCATAAGCAAGTGTCATTCTCATTCAGAGATGATCACACACAATTCCCTTGTCTATGATACCTGTTCCCAAAGGGCTCACTCAGTAATGCTGCTTTCCACTCAATACACACATTCATATGTACCAAAGCCAGCAGCTTTTGGTTGGTATATATTTCATATCCAGAGCCTTTCAGAGTGTGAGTGTCCTAAAACTTTTTTAAAACAAAATTCTTCAGAAACGTCGTTGAAATTGCATGCAAGAAATAAAAGCGAAGTGTAGAGAACACCAATACAGTTTACCTTTATCTATTTCTGTTTTAATAAGTTTTGCTGAACATGAGCCCTGCAGCATTTGACAGTACACTGGATCAAATTCATCATATAAAATATGGATTGATACTTGCTTTTTATGATGCTTAAGAATAGTGGCTAGGTATTAAATAATTGCAAGAAGACAAGCAGAATTCACTAGCAACGTAAAATAACTGTACAGGTATGCCGAATCTTAATGCTGCAGGTTGACCCATTTCAGCACAAAATACCCTTTACTATTGTGTAAGAATATTGTTACGTGGTTAAAATGTGAAAGACTATGTTTTGCCTTGGTGTTGTCATTAATTACTACATTTTGACTTAATTAGAATAAGCATGATAAAGCTTGTGGAGCTTCCCAGAACTTCCATTTTGATGCTTGCTAGCGTGGGAGACTGCAGAAGTGAGACTCAGCCCTCTTTTATTCAATCTGACATTCAAGCCCCATTCCCTTTAGTCGGCGATACACAATAAATGTAGAAACAGAGATAATGGAGACTGGCAAAACTTAATGAGTCAATAACATATGATCAGCCACATTTCATGGTGATTTCTTTAAAAAGAAAGAAATATTTTGCATTCTGGTTAAACACACCTAAAACTGAATTGACCAAACAGTGCCTTTGATTTAGAGTTTACAAGTTTTCTAAACAAATGCATAAAAGTTTTAAACAAAGAGAACTTGCTATACTGTGGTGCAGATTTTTTTCTTTTTCTGGCTGTATCTAGATTGTCACTTACTTGTAGGGATAGACATCGTGGAAACAATGTGAGACAGATAGAAGCCACCCAGTATTTATCAGCGTTGCACCACAAGTATGCCCTAAGGTATCAAAGTGGAGGCTGACTTGCCAGGGCCACTCACCAAGCTCCGCATCATTACCATTGACAATTCGACTTTGAAGGTAGGGTCGGTTTCCACAGTCTGTATAAAAAGAGAAGCTCCTTGTTGTATGAAGTTACGTTAACAGTTCCAAGATTTTAAACTTGAACAGATAGAAATGTATTTGTGGTTCTATTGTATAAATGTTTGTTTTGTGGTGGACAGCCTGAATTGCGTACAATTTGACTGACCTGATAAGATAATTATTTTAAAAAGTTGATCATTTCTACTTTATTAATCTATCATAATAGCTAATTTATACCTGTAAATGTATGAATGTTTTAGGCATTTCGTAGAATTATGATCTACATCATTGTTATTGAAAAGTAGTTTGGAATATATTTAAACATGGGGTCATCAGGCATTATTGTCAAATTGTAATAAATAGCATTACATTGCTTAAAATCAAGGTAAATAAATTGTTCCCCTGCTACACAGTTTAGCTATAAATGACTGCCATGGCAGTAATTTGCAAATATGTGCTATGGTGTCATATTTGAGAATAAAAAAAATTATCAGCCAAAATGAATTCATTGACTTGCAGTAAGTAATTACCACCATTAAAGATGTCTTTGGTGCTACAGGAATGCCACAATCAGGATGATATTGAGTACAGAATATTAGGAAGCACTGAGATTCAAATAGAACAGAGAAAAAAATGCCAGGAATGACTCCCCTTCTCCGTGAGTGCTTAATGCAGTTAAATCATTTAAGCAAACTCGATCCAATTCTTTGTAAACATCACAATGTAAAAAGTATTTATTAAATAACTGCATGAAATAGTTACTTCAATTTTGACTTTCAATGGTCAAAGATGAATGTTCAGAGTTTCATAGGAATAAATATAATCAGTACAAGTGATCTTGAATGTACACAAAGATACAGAATCATAGAGTCATTTAAGGTGTACAGGACAGCAAAAGTCCCTTTAGCCAATTGAATCTGTGTCAGTCAAAAACAAAAATACAGTTATTCTAATGCCATTCTCCTTTACATATGTAGTTGAACTTGCACAGGATAAGTTATAAAGCTCCACATCTTTATAATAGGATATTATAACAAATATATAGCATACAATTAATCATTCTGCTGCCAAAGTGAACCTGTATCAATAATAAATTTAGTTATTGTAAAGATGGCTTGTTGTTTTTTTAATTGGCACATTCCCATTTCAACTGGTGTTTGGATTCTCAAGATTGTGTCATGTCCTCTAAAAACTATTTTCTTTCCTTATAAGTAGTTCCACACCATTTTGGAAATCAATGACATGTACAAAGCTCCATTTTGTGAATGTAAATTCAAAACTTACACCTCTACATTTCCTTGAAATACAATGGTGCTCTGAATATTGGGTATTATTGTGCTACAAAGTGGGGCGTATTGCTCCACTCTGTCACATTCCAAGCAGGAAGCATAGCTGCAAGACTAAACATTTTTTCCCAATATCAGTCTGACTCTATTGTCCCACTCTTGCGCATTTTCCTGTGGCTAGGTAAATGATTTGAGTTGGCAGCAGGTTTCTAGTTCTCTCTTTTAAACCATACACAGCACATAATTTGCAAGAGGAAACTGTAATGGGATGAAAAGGCTACATGTCTTCAGTCGACAGTAACATACTTGAACCATATATGTTTCTGAACCCTTTCTCAGAAAGAATAATTTGGTGTCAGTCTCAAAGCTATTCTCTTTATGCACATCTTAGATACATAGAAAATTCTTGTTTTCATTCCAAGCTGGACTGGCCTACATTCAGGCTGCAAACAGAGTGGTCATTGTGCGTTCTGTAACAGAGAAACTCACCAGGTGATTGAAAAACCCAAAATGGCCTTCTCAGCTAAGTCATTCCTTTTCAGTACAGCTGATGAATGAAAGACAACTGTATCTCAGTCCTTCTTGTGGCTGAGTCATACAGTATGAACAAAAGGAGACTGTTTGAAAAATGATAACCCCAATAAACCAATCAATGATTTCAAGGGATTAATTGGTTCTAAGATCCTCAATCAACTTTTGTTCTACTTAATAATTCTAAACAAATGGATTTTATCCTTTCTCCTCCAGGACCTCTTTTTTTTCACCAATGCTACAATATCTTGGTTAATTAGCTGCCCCACTTTTCCCTTTTACTTCTACCCACAAATATTAAATACCCAGTTCTCAGCATTTTTAAGTTACTTTTCCATTATTGCCACAACATCACATTCCCCACGAGACTAACTGTGTTTAGCTCATCAATGTTATTTCCCACACTTTGCATATTTACACATCTACAATTTAAACCGAGATAACAAGGTGTGGGGCTGGATGAACACAGCAGGCCAAGCAGCATCACAGGAGCAGGAAAGCTTGACGTTTCGAGCCTAGACCCTTCATCAGAAATGGGGGAGGGGAAGAGGGTTCTGAAATAAATAGGGAGAGAGGGGGAGGCGGATAGAGGATGGATAGAGGAGAGGATAGGTGGAGAGGAGGCAGACAAGTCGAAGAGGCGGGGATGGAGCCAGTAAAGGTGAGTGTAG
>JAHRHZ010000061.1:1077087-1087493 GCA_024137785.1 Ginglymostoma cirratum | reverse complement strand
CTACACTCACCTTTACTGGCTCCATCCCCGCCTCTTCGACTTGTCTGCCTCCTCTCCACCTATCCTCTCCTCTATCCATCCTCTATCCGCCTCCCCCTCTCTCCCTATTTATTTCAGAACCCTCTTCCCCTCCCCCATTTCTGATGAAGGGTCTAGGCCCGAAACGTCAAGTTTTCCTGCTCCTATCCTATGATGCTGCTTGGCCTGCCGTGTTCATCCAGCCCCACGCCTTGTTATCTAGGCCATTTGTCAGTTCGCTTGGTGGGAGAGCATTTTGGTGATGGTGATCACAACTCCCTTACCTTTACTATTGTCATGGAGAGGGACAGGAGCAGACAGTATGGGAAAGTATTTAATTGGGGGAGGGGGAATTACAATGCTATTAGGCAGGAACTGCAGATCATAAATTGGGAACACGTTCTCAGGGAAATGCACGATGGAAATGCGGACGTTGTTTTGGAAGCACTTGCTTGTCCCACTGAGGCAAGGAAAGGATGGTAAGGTGAAGGAACCTTGGATGACAAGACATGTGGAACATCTAGTCAAGAGGAAGAAGGAAGCTTACTTATGGTTGAGGAAGCAAGGATCGGACAAGGCTCTAGACAGTTACAAGGTAGCCAGGAAGGAACTGAAGAATGGACTAAGGAGAGCTGGAAGGGGCACAAAAAAGCTTTGGCATGTAGGATTAAGGAGAACCCCAAGGCATTCTAATACTTATGTGAATAACAAGAGGATGGCCAGAGTGAGGGTAGGGCCAATCAAGGATAGTGGAAGGAACTCATGCCTGGAAGTGGAGGAGGTATGGGAGGTCCTTAATGAGACTTTGCTTCAGTATTCACCAGTGAGAGGGACCTTGACGTTTGTGAGGACAGCATGAAACAGGCTGATATGCTTGAACATGTTGATGTTAGGAAGGAGGATGTGCAAGGAATTTTGAAAAACAGGAGGACAGATAAGTCCCCTGGGCCAGATGGGATATACCCAAGGTTACTACGGGAAGCAAGGGAAGAGATTGCTGTGTCTTTGGCGATGATCTTTGCGTCCTCACTGTCTACTGGAGTAGTACCATATGATTGGAAGGTTGCAAATGTTATTCCCTTGTTCAAGAAAGGAAATGGAGATAATCCTGGGAATTACAGACTGGTTGGTCTTACTTCTGTGGTGGGCAAATTACTGGAGAGGATTCTGACAGACAGTATTTATGATTATTTGGAAAAGCACAGTTTGATTAGAAATAGTCAGCATGGCTTTGTGAGGGGCAGGTCATGTCTCACAAGTCTTATTGAATTCGTTGATGATGTGACATACCACATTGATGAAGTGGATGTGGTGTATACGGATTTTAGCAAGGCATTTATTTGATAAGGTTCCCCATGGTAGGCTCATTCAGAAAGTAAGGAGGAATGGGATTCAGGGGAATTTAGCTGTCCGGATACAGAATTAGCTGTGCAACAGAAGACAGAGAGTGGTAGTAGATGGAAAGTACTTAGCCTGGAGCTCAGTGACCAGTGGTGTTCCGCAGGGATCTGTTCTGGGACCTCTGCTCTTTGTGATCTTTATAAATGACTTGGATGAAGAAGTGGAAGAGTGGGTTAGTAAGTTTGCCGAAGACATGAAGGTTGGAGGAGTTGTGGATTGTGTGGAGGGCTGTCGTAGGTTGCAACGGGACATTGGCAGGAAGTAGAACTGGGCAAAGAAATGGCAGATGGCATTGAACCAGGAAAAGTGTGAAGTGATTCATTTTGGAAGGTTGAACTTGAATGCAGAATTCAGTGTTAATGGCAGGATTCTCGGCAGTGTGCAGGAACAGAGGGATCTTGGCGTCCACGTCCATATATCCCTCAAAGTTGCCACCCAAGTTGATAGGGTTGTTAAGAAGGCGTATGGTGATGTTGGCTTTCATTGGCAGAGGGGCTGAATTTAACAGCCACGAGGTTATGCTGCAGCTCTGTAAAATCCTGGTTAGACCACACTTGGAAAGCTGTGTTCAGTTCTGGTTGCCTCATTATAGGAAGGGTGTGGAAGCTTTAAAGAGTGTGCAGAGGAGATTTACCAGGATGCTGCCTGGAATGGAGGGTGGGTCTTATGAGGAAAGGTTGAGGGAGCTAGAGCTTTTTGCATTGGAACAAAGAAGGATGGAAGGTGACTTGATAGAGGTGGACAAGATAATGAGAGGCACAGATAGAGTGGATAGCCAGAGACTTTTTCCCAGGGTGGAAATAACTATCACAAGGGGGCATAATATTAAGGTGATTGGAGGAATGTATAGAGGATATGTCAGAGGTAGGTTCTTTACACAGAGAGTGGTGGTGCATGGAATGCACTGCCATCGGTGGTAATAGAATCAGATACATTAGAGACATTTAAGCAACTCTTGGATAGGCACATGGATGATAGTAAAATGAAGGGTATGCAGGTTATGTTGATCTTAGAGTAAGGTAATAGGTCGGCACAACATCGTGGGCTGAAGGGCGTGTACTGTACTGTACTGTTCTGTTCTATGTTCCACTCAGTCACCTGAGGGTGGAATCAAACCTGGGTCCCTGGCGCTGTGAGGCAGGAATGCTAACCACTGAGCCACGATGCTGCCCACAGTCACACCATCTTTAGCTTTCACTTGATGTCACAGTTCAGTACAAGAGTAACAAGGAAGTTCAAGAGGGGCATAATGCTGAGCACTATCCTCCAGAGCTTCTGTTAGACCAGATGGCTGCATTTCCTCTGGTCCTATTACACACAAGGTCACCTCCTCCAGGACCCTCAGGATGGATGTGTGGACTCTCACCCGCCCACGCCAACTGGTGATCTGCCTCACCTGTGTGTTACAGGCAATCTTCTGGAAGAAAGGGGAAGGAGTGTCAGCAACAGTATGACATTGTCCCTGGGAATCTAATGCTGGCAACATTGGGAGATATGTTTGGTTGAGGTAGAGTATGAGTATGAGAATTTTAGGTGTGCCATGGAGTGCTGCTGGCTGAGTGAATGGCACATGGTACACTGAGTAGAGTGAATCATTATTGATGTGATGACCATGAGATGCACCGTGAGGATGCATTCACTCACCTTGACTGCCCTAATAAGGTCACTATTTCTGGCTGTTTCTCGATGGCTTCTTTCCTACCCAAGGAAACACTCTTGCCTTCCTGGAGTCCACCTTGGCGAACAGAGTATTATTGTACTGGTACTAATCCAGGAGTCTTGTTGTAGCATCCTTGCAGTGTTTTATAATAATTTTCCATTAGCCATTATTTCATATATACTGCCTTCCTTTAACAGACAGGGGCCTTTAAGAGGATCAGGGTGGTGGGAGTACCTGGTCACAGAACAGCACCATCTGGGCCCTGCTGTGTGTACAGGCTGAGGGCAACATGAAGAACAGCCAACTAGCTTGTGAACTGTTCAGCCTCATCCCACCAGCGGTCAAATGAAGCAGTTAGATAAAAATCTGCCCGGCCTGATTTTGAATTGGTGGGAGTGTTATGAGTCACAATTCCTACTCAGTGCAGAAGAAACTATAGCCTGTAGTATTTTCTTAATACATTAGTGAAACATTAACAGAACAGGGAAGTAGCCATTAATAGTAACTAGATGTAAAAGATACCATGTCACCCTGTTTCTTTTTTATTAGGTATTACACAGGGCCAGTGTTGTGAAAAGAGATGCTTCCATGTATGTCAAAATACTATTAAAAGGTACAAAACAGAAGCTACTGGTTATTTTTACCCACTGAATATTCAGCAGATTGCGTGAAGTTGTTAACGTGCTTGCATACAGGGCAAAACTGACATTTTTAATGCATGCATAAAATACCTTCTGACTTCCAATAATCATGTAACTGCTATATTCTTCCCTTCTTCTAATACCTTAAGCCCCAGATCAAAAAGTGCTGTTAGGTCAAAAGTGCCCTCCCCTGCTTTTCTACTTACCACAATTGGATTCATCACTATGGTCCAAACAATCCATTACACCATCACATTCTGCATTGGGTTTGGCAATGCATTTTTCGTTGGCACACTTGTAAGTGTTGGTTGTGCACTTGATGTCTAACAAATACAAAAGCACAGATAAACAGGATTAATAGTGCTGTGGTTTGAAGGTACTGAGTTCTAATAGTGAAATTCAAACAAACAACTTTACTACCGATCAGTAAGGTTCCATTGTTGGCACTGTTAGCCAATAAATGATTGATGCATTCACATTCCTTTGAAGTTTTTTTTGTGGCAGACTCTGTCCATTTAGAACAATTAAGGTATGTACTAAAATATTGAACAGAGCTATGCCTGAAAATACATTTGGGGTTCATCTGCTAATATTGACATAAATATTTTCTAAAAATTTAAACTACACACCTATAGCCAATGAAACACTTTTAAAGTGTGACCACTATTGCTGGAAACATGACAGCTGACTTTAGTAGGTCAAAGCTGATTGCACCTACCTGTTTTTTCACAGTCTTTCTCATCACTGCCATCAGGACAGTCAACATTTCCATCACATAAGCTACTAATGGACAAACAGTTACTCTTCTGGCAGCTGAAGAACCCAGCTGGGCAATCTGGAAGTGGGACAGAAAAGATGCAATAATTTCTCATGAAATATTTGTAAAACAAGTTGAAGACACTTTAATTGTTACATTAATTTCAAGAGAATGTGACAGAGCATCCAATGCTGAACTTGACATCTTCAATTTGAATCCATTTTGCGAACATAAATCTGAATTAATAGGCTAATATGTTTCACTGCAACAGTGATTTACAGAGTTATTTCAACTAAACCCCCACAAACCCATTACCATATCAACTACTCTGACACCTCAGTTGGTTGAACTGGTGAGATGCTAGATTAATTTGGCAAATATCCCGTTGTGAGGTACTGAACCAAGCAAAAAATGCTCTGGGATTGGGATTGTACAGGAAAATCTAATTGCAATAGGAACAGTAATAGGAATGCCATGGTTGAGGACTGCATTCCCAAATGAGGAAGGTTAGAAAAATTCATTTATTTTCCTCCTGATTGCTACCAAACTGTGTGTACATATATCTGATGAGAAGTGGGTTAAGTTGACTCTGTTGCAAACCCCTCCCTTTTACACTTTGAAGGCCTGAATTGCCTGTGAAAAATAGCTATGTGAAGAAAATACAGAAGAAGTGCACTGCTTAAGGAACCGTGCTTATCATTTAGGCAATAACTTCCACAGGAAATGTTTGAGTTACTTTGGAAAAAGCCAGAACTAATTTTATTCTATTCGTTGTTCTATAATTAAAATACAAGTTTCTTACCACAGTTGCTTTCATCACTCATATCTTCACAGTCATCAACTCCATCACAGACCCAGATTAAGGGCTTACACATATTATTATGACACCTAAACTGTTCTGCTGTGCACACTAGAAATGGATCAAATAAAGAAAGAATTAGGTGAGCACAACATTCAGCAGCAAAACTTCGCTTCTTATGGCTATGTCCTGCAGTGTAGAAAGGAAAACAGCTTCATTATAACTAGTTATCTAGATACTGTTCTACATGGTCAGAAGTGTAGACATATGATTTCTTAATTTTGAACTAGAATTCAACAAACCAATTAGATGTTTATTTTTCTTAAAATAAAGGGCCACAGCATACCTCAAATTTGAGAAGGGTCACAATCAAGCATCTGACAAGAGGGTTCATTAAAAAAAATTAGGACATGAAATGAGGAAATTTGACAATGCTGGTGGAAGATTTATTCACAGAAGGAATATAATAAAAGTAAATGTGTACAAAAACAAAGTTGCTGGAAAAGCTCAGCAGGTCTGGCAGCATCTGTGAAGGAGAAAACAGAGTTAATGTTTCGGGTCCGGTGACCCTTCCTCGGAACTGACCAGGGTGTCTTGGAGGGAACGGTTCCTATCATCAGACGCCATTTCCGCCAACTCCAGCAAGATGCCACCACCAGGCACATAATCCCCTCCCCTCCCTTGCCTGCCTTCCGCAGGGACCTTTCCCTCCGGGACAGCCTGGTCCACACTTCCTTCACCCCCAACACCTCCCCATAGCCCTACGGCACCTTCCCTTGTAACCAGTGAAGGCGCAACGCCTGCCCATTTACCTCCTCCCTCCCCAGTATCCAAGGGCCCAAACATACCTTCCAGGTGAAGCAACACTTCACCTGCACTTCCAAGAATCTAGTCTACTGCATTCGCTGCTCACAATGTGGTCTCCTCTACACTGGGGAAACAAAACGTAAACTTGGTGACCGTTTTGCAGAACATCTACATTCTACTTGCAAAAAAAGACCCTGAACTACCCGTTGCCTGCCACTTCAATGCACCACACTGCTCCCTGGTCAACATCTGGCTTGCTACAGTGTTCCAGTGAAGCCCAACGCAAGCTGGAGGAACACCTCATTTTCCGCTTGGGGACCCTGCAGCCCTCTGGACTCAATATTGAGTTCAATAATTTTAGGGCCTAAACTCTCCCATGTCCCAGCCCCCTACCCTACACACCAGGCCTTGTTACCACATAGCCTGCCACTACACACTCCCTGTTGTTAGTCACTAACAGTCCCCATTAACAACTATTCACCCTCCTAGCCTGATCATTAGCAACTCCTCTGTCTGTCCAACTATCTTTCTCTCTCTTTGGGCTCTGTCCTATCGTTTACTCCCTTCCCCACCCACCTCCCTATTTTCTGCATATAAACTGACATTTTCCCAGCCACTATCAGTTCTGAGGAAGGGTCACCGGACCCGAAACGTTAACTTTGTTTTCTCCTTCACAGATGCTGCCAGACCTGCTGAGCTTTTCCAGCAACTTTGTTTTTGTTCCTGATTTACAGCATCCGCAGTTCTTTTGGCTTTTAAACATAAATGTGTGATTTGGAATTGAAAAAAAATTGAAAATGGCAAATTCCAGAAGTTAAGTAGTTTGTTCCGGCTATCTGCTGGTATGCTGGACAAGACAGAACTCAGAATGAAACCAAACCGAATAGGTCATAAGTTAAATTTTTGCAACTGGGGTTTACAGCTGTGGCTTAATCACTAAACATATTCAGATGAGCTGCCAATGTTCTTTAACAAAGGTTTATTACACAAAGAGAAAACAAAACAAAGTTGAACATATAAGTTAGTTTTAAAAAGTTCTTAATATAAACAGCAAAACAAAGTTGCAAACTGTTGTCCAGCCACATCTTTTATAGATACTCAATTCCAGAGAAATATCACTCCTGTCTCAACTCTTAACTGACTCTTACCATTTATCCTTTTCAGACTGCTGAGACAAATTTAGAACTCTTTTTCACTTCTGCTATCCTGAATCCCATCACATCTTGTGGCCTAAATCTCTTCTCAGTTCGGACAACTGGGAAGCTTCTACATCAATTCTCTCACCAGGGAGACTTCATAAAGCAAAGGCTTCTGATAGGGTGAAAACTGTTCTCCTTGAGTAAAAAGCAGATTCTTTCGCTAGGAGGAATCTCTTCTTCTAAACTAAACTCCTGATTTTTCTCAAGTTAAAAGTAAACTAGTGGTCGATGGCTTGTTTTTGCTGTCTAGTATAAAATCAGCAAAGCAAAATTTCCATCAATTAATATCACACGGATTCAGCTTGGCACTTGACTGAATTACATGCTTTCTTGAAAATTATGTATTTAGTTCTGTGTTCCAAATGAATTTCTCAACTCTTAAAACAAAACTACCTTCTACCTTTCTGCCTCTTCTACTAACTTGTCTGCAACTTTGGTACGACAATTACATCCTCCTTGTCATTTGTCAAACATCTAATTTGACGTCATCAAAAAAATTTCAAGGCTATATTTTCCACATTTGTAGAACATTGAACAGAACAGCATAGGAACAGGCTCTTTGGCCCAACATGCCTGTGCTGGCCATGATACCATTCTGGAACTAATCCTAGCTGCCTGCACATTCTATTCTCTGCCTATTCTTGTGTCTGTCTAAATGTCTCTTAAGTGTTTTTATTGTATCTGCTTCTACCTCCTTCCCTGGCAATATGTTCCAGGCATCAACTACCGTCTGCTTAAAAAAAATTCCACACACATCTCCTTTAAATTTCCCCCTCTTGCCTTAAATCTATGACCCTTAGTATTTGATATTTCTACCCTGGGAAACAGACTCCAACTATCCACCCTATCCACACCTCTCATAATTTTATATACGTCTATTACTTCTCAGGTTACCCCTCAGCCTCCAATGCTCTAGAGAAAACAATCCAACTCTCCACATAGCTAATGCGCTCCAAACCAGGCAACATCCTGGTAAACCTCTTCTGCACCCTCTCCAAAGCTTTCACATTTTTCCTACTGTGCAGCAACCAGAACTGCACACAGTACTCCAAGTGTGGGCAGACCAAAGTCTTACCCAGTTGCGACATGACATACGAAGTTTTATACTCAGTACCCCACCCAATGAAGGTAAGCATGCCGTGTGCCTTCTGTAGTGATTATGACGAGGTCAGCCGGATAGGACCAGGTTAACAGCCCAATCGGGGAGCCCTGGCTGACAGATACAAACAGGAGTGTCAGAGGTTCTGTCACTCTGAGAACTGGCTCTGAGGAAGCCGGACCAGGGTCTAGTATTATGCACGTGTAAATAAAGGGTGGCTTGGTGATGGAATATTGGCCTCTGTGTAGTTACTTCACCATCCACAACACCTTATCCACTTGTGTTTCCACTCAGGGAGCTATAGATTTGGACCCCAAGATCCCTCTGTATATCAATGCTCATAAGGGTCTGGCCAGTACAAATAGAAATAAATAAGTTTATAGGTAACAAAGGCATGAATGTGGGCTTCAGCAACAAATGACCTGAAGCAGGAGAGCAGTCAGATGACATATGACAATGAGAAGTCATAAGTTTTGGTAATAAAATGAATATGTGGTTGGAAGTTCATCAAATACAACACCAAGTTTGTGAGTGATCTCTTTTCAGTATCGAACAGTAGAGAGGAATTAAATCAGTGGCTAGGGAATGGAGTTTGTGACAGGGATATAAGGCAGTGACTTTGATCTTCCTAATATTTAATTGTGGGATAAAGCCACAAGAAGACCAACAGTATTTTGAATTTCATGAATGAGCAGACATTGCAAAAATAATTGTATACTTTACAAACTGTTGATTCAATTATGGTTACAGTACTATTTGCATGCATGTGTTCCTTATTATAAAAAGGGTACTAGTAAAAATAATGGACTCACCAGGACTATTACCAGGCTGAGAAACTGAAGGAAACAGAAAACATGCTGAGAATGTTTTCAGCAGTGAAGAAAGGTTCTAACAGTAGCTTTAACATAGAAAATGAGTTTTGTTTTATATAGATTTATATTAGATATGGAGTGTTAGAGAAAATTGTCAAAGTGATCAGAGAAGTTGGGAGAAATTCCTTCACTCAAAGAATTGTTGGAGCATAGAATACTTCACTACAAGGCAGATGGTGCAGAGACCAAAACAAATTTTAAGGGTAAGTTCAAATAAACACTTAAACTAGAGGAAAGGCATAACTATGAGGAGAGAGTGGAAGAGGAGAGTTAGCTACTTTCCAGGCTGATAATATATTCCATTAAGTGTACGCAGAACTTCAGTTATAAAACTTAGTTCAGGTCTCTCACTTGCTGTGGTGTTTTGGCTTTACAGTGAGCATATTTCGTTGCCAGCAGGTTCTACATCCCACCAACAAATCTGCCTTCCAGCTAGACAGGGAACACGTTAAAACAGGTTTAACATCCAGGAGTGGAGCCTGCAGCTCCCAGAGAGATCACGGGGCTAGGTTAGGTGATTTGGAGGATCTGATCCTCATTTGCAGAGAGGAGTCTGATTCCCAATCACAGAATCAATGGGAGGTATGATTCGAAGGAAGAAGGTAAGCTTGCGAGAGAAAGGGAAAGCACTCATGCTCCTAATGGCCTATAGACTATGGCATAAAGGTGCTTACTTACCCCCTGAAGCTGTCCTTACTTCCCTTGAGCTGCCAGATTTTCCAAGAGATGGAAAACCCAGCCAGCCAGAGTTAAACCTGTAAAACAGGTTAAATACAACACTGCCAACCTTGTTAAATGATTTGCAGATGACACTAAGGTGAGTGGTAGAGCAAAGTATGCAGAAGACACTGAAAGTCTGCACAGGGCAGGAAAGCTTGACGTTTCGGGCCTAGACCCTGGGTCTAGGCCCGAAACGTCAAGCCTTCCTGCTCCTATGATGCTGCTTGGCCTGCTGTGTTCATCCAGCTCCACACCTTGTTATCTCGGATTCTCCAGCATCTGCAGTACCTATTATCTCTAAGTCTGCAGAGGGATATAGATAGTCTAAGTGAGTGGGCAAAGGTGTGGCAGATGGAGTACAATGTTGATAAGTGCGAGGTCATCCATTTTGGTAGGAATAACAGCAGAACGGACTATGTTTTAAATGGTTAAA
>JAHRHZ010000061.1:1032877-1076987 GCA_024137785.1 Ginglymostoma cirratum | reverse complement strand
AGGGTCTAGGCCCGAAACGTCAAGCTTTCCTGCCCTATGATGCTGCTTGGCCTGCTGTGTTCATCCAGCTCCACACCTTGTTATCTCGGATTCTCCAGCATCTGCAGTACCTATTATCTCTAAGTCTGCAGAGGGATATAGATAGTCTAAGTGAGTGGGCAAAGGTGTGGCAGATGGAGTACAATGTTGATAAGTGCGAGGTCATCCATTTTGGTAGGAATAACAGCAGAACGGACTATGTTTTAAATGGTTAAAAATTGCAGCATGCTGCTGTGCAGAGGGACTTGGGTGTCCTTGTGCATGAATCGCTAAAAGTAGGATTGCAGGTGCAGCAGGTAATTAAAAGGCAAATGGAATTTAGTCTGCCATTGCTAGAGGGATGGAGTTTAAAAACAGGGAGGTTATGCTGCAGCTGTATAGGGTCCTGGTGAGGCCACACCTCGAGTACTGTGTGCAGTTTTGGTCTCCTTACTTGAGAAGGGATATACCAGCACTGGAGGGGGTGCAGAGGAGATTCACTCGGTTGATTCCAGAGTTGAGAGGGTTGGATTATGAGGACAGACTGAGTGGGCTGGGATTACACTCATCGGAATTCAGAAGAATGAGGGGAGGTCTTATAGAAACATAAGATTATGAAGGGAATAGATAAGGTGGAGGCAGGAAGGTTGTTTCCACTAGCAGGTGAAAGTAGGACTAGAGGGCATAGCCTCAAAATGAAGGGAAGCAGATGCAGGACTGAGGTCAGGAGGAACTTCTTCATCCAAAGCGTTGTGAATCTGTGGAATTCCCTGCCCAGTGAAGTGGTTGAAGCTACCTCGCTGAATGTTTTTAAGGCAAGGCTAGATAAATTTTTGAACAGTAAAGGAGTTAAGGGTTATGGTGTGCGAGCGGGTAAGTAGAGCTGAGTCTCAAAAAGATCAGCCATGATCTTATTAAATGGTGGGGCAGGCTCGAGGGGCCAGATGGCCTATTCCTGCTCCTAGTTCTTATGTTTATGTTCTTATTTCAACAGGCACGCGTGTGTTGGCTGTCTGTCTATGCTCCCACCATCATTAAACTAGGAAAGGAACGAGGTATAGAATGATAGAACTCCTACAGTGCGGAAGCAGGCCATTCGGCCCATTAAGTCCATACATCTCTCCAAAGAGCATCCCACCCAGATCCGACCTCCCCCCACCCTATCCCTGTAATCCTGCAATTCCCATGGCTAGTCCATCAAGCCTACACATCCCTTGATACTATGGGCAATTTAGCATGGCCAATCAACCTAACCTGCACAACTTGGGAGTTGGAGATTTTTAAAATTTTTAAACCTCATCTCAGCCCAGTCCACTCATTTTTAGAAACCAAGAGAACTGCGGATGCTGTAAATCAGGAACAAAAACAAAGTTGCTGGAAAAGCTCAGCAGGTCTGGCAGCACCTGTGGAGGAGAAAACAGAGTTACCATTTCGGGTCCGGTGACCCGAAACATTAACTCTTGTTTTCTCCTCCACAGATGCTGCCAGGCCCGCTGAGCTTTTCCAGCAACTTTGTTTTTGTTCCACTCATTTTTAGGTTTAAAATTCACTCTTATGCTTCCATTATCCTTTTTTTCCATTCCCTTTTTTTTCAGATTTGATATTTAAGATAACACCCAAGTGACAACCTTCAAAATTTGGAAAAACTGACAGTCACTTACAAAATGTTGAATTTCTCCTTGTCCCTTGCTGCTAACTTATCCAAGTCTTTTAATTACACCAGCCCTGAAACTTTTGCAGTTTCCTTTACCATTTTCACAAACTCATTCAAACTTTCTCTACCATGAAGCCTACCTCCTGATCACTCAATGATAGAAGCTGATGAAGTCAGTGCTGTGCATAATAGAGTGTGTTCACACACTGCAATCTCAATGCGCATGGACTAAAGTCACAAGTTCCTTCCTCACAGTTTGCCAGGCACTCTCAACTCTCTAAAGGCACAATCCTATCTCTCTATTGTAAAGATACATTCAAAACATTCCCATCTTACTGCTGTCAATGCTGTACCTGGATGATCCCCAAACCCACATACTGAGTGCAACCAGAAATCCTGAACCTTTCTCTTTCTATCATAAGCTCTTTTTCATTCTGTTAGTGGCTTTTTATTTTGTAACATTCAGCTTTCAGCTATTGTGGAATGCTTAGGTCATTTATCTTTTATTGTTTAAAAAAATGTCCATTGCCAAGTACATTAAAGTTATTAAAGCAGGGTCCGACAATGATTTAGATAACACAGTGTGGAGCTGGAGGAACACAGCAGGCCAGTCAGCATCAGAGGAGCAGGAAAGCTGACGTTTCGGGTCAGGGGGTCAACATTTCTGAAGAAGGGTCCCGACCCGAAACGTCAACTTTCCTTCTCCTTTGATACTGACTGGGCTGCTGTGATCCTCCAGCTCCACGCTGCGTTATCTCTGACTCCAGCATCGGCAGTTCTTACTATCTCCTACAATGATTTATGTTGTTACCCAAGAAATGATTTTTAGCCACTCCTGCCTGACGCAATTACTGAGGAGAAGTAAAGATAATTCACTCTCAACATGGTGACAAGTGGTCAGAAGAGATGGTGACTGTAGACTATGAGGTCATCCAAGCACAATGTGGAAAATTTAAATCTCACACTAATGTTTATCAGCTAAAGCTCACCAGGGTCAACAGCTAAAACAAGCTTTAAACCTATGAATAAGTGCATTTGTTCTCTCCCTGATGTAAGCTGCTACCCACTAGTTTCCTGCTGTTTTGCCCAGTTACTCCCTGGGGGTTTCTGAAACAAATCAGCCTGAAGCACAACTTAAGGAAATTCTTTCTATTTTTGTTTCATCAACAAATAATGCCCCATGGAGGTGCATCTTAGAACAGCTGTTAATTGGTGCAAAACATGATTGATTGCTATAGGTGCCAACCAAAGTTTACAATTAAATTTCAAATTTCGTGATATATGACATTTATACATTAACACAATCTCACACATACACATATAATGACTAAATTACAGCTTGATCCTCATGTTGTAAATATAAGTAATTACAGACACGGGTTGAAACTAATTTTTGATAACATTTATGCATGTTGGCACCAGTACATTTTCTAACAACCTCTAAATGTATGGAGAATTGTTTTCTCTGTTTCACTTTTCAGCAAAATTATAAACAAAGTTTTGAATAATCAACAATGTTGCTGCACCCTTAAAGTAGAGCTGCCCACAAAGGAGCAAATGACTTGTCTTGGTCAATTGATACATTCATTTAATAAATAATTATGCAAGAGAATCTTACAGATCAAAGTGACTACACTTCATTCATTACGTGACAACACCTGCCCATTTACCTCCTCCCTCCCCACTATCTAAGGGCCCAAACATACCTTCCAGGTGAAGCAACACTTCAGCTGCACTTGCAAGAATCTAGTCTACTGCATTCACTGCTCACAATGTGGTCTCCTCTACATTGGGGAAACAAAGCGTAGACGGGGTGCCTGCTTCGCAGAACATCTACATTCTGCTTGCAAAAAAAAGACCCTGATCTTCCAGGTACCTGCCACTTTAACACATCACCCTGTTCTCTGGCCAACATCGCTGTCTCTGGCTTGCTGCCGTGTTCCAGCGAAGCTCAATGCAAGCTGAAAGATCACCACCTCATTTTCCACTTGGGGACCCTGCAGCCCTCCGGACTCACTATCGAGTTCAATAATTTTAGGGGCTAAACTTTTCCACGTCCTAGCCCCCACCCCACACACCAAGCCTTGTAACCACATAGCCTCCCATTACACACCCCTGTTGTTAGTCACTAACAGTCCCCATTAACAGCTATTCACCCTCCTAGCCAGATCATTATCAACTCCTTTATCTATCCAACTACTCTGTCTCTCTCTTCGGGCTCTATCCTTTATCTTATCGTTTACTCCCTACCCTATCCCCCTCCCTATTTTACGCATATATACTAACATTTTCCCAGCTACCATCAATTCTGAGGAAGGGTGACCAGACCTGAAACACTAACTCTGATTTTTTTTTCCCACAGATGCTGCCAGACCTGCTGAGCTTTTCCAGTAACTTCTGTTTTTGTTCCATCACTTATTGTGGTGCTCCAAATTAACTAATTTGGAAAAATAAGAAACTATCAGTTGATTTAGTTCAGATTTATCAAAAATCCACATTTTTAAACTGAACGCAGGTTTCAACTGCAGCTATAATTACTTATATACACAATTTAAACAGAAATTCCTTCTAAAATAAACAAAATAATTTTCCAGTAAATCATTTTCACTTACCACAGTTCATCTCATCACTTTTATCTTTGCAGTGAAACCAACCATCACACTTGTTGCTCATGAGCTCACATTTTCCATCTCCACATATGTGCATTCCTTTGCATTCTGTAACACAATGCAAGTGGGCAGTATATTGCATGAAATAAGATGAAGGCTTTTGTTCACATTTTTCTGTCCTTACTGCCTAGGTCCCAGCCAAAGACAAGTGTACAACTTTGTCAAGAACTTTGACTGTGCCACTATTAAAAACAGCCACTGCGAGGTATCTGAGTGCACACTAGGTCAAGTGGTTTCCATCCTGAGCAAACAGTAGGCTGGTTGAGATTACAGATACATTAATCACAGCCATCACTTCAACCACTTGGAGGCTCTTGTTGCACAGTGGTAAGGTCCCATCCTCTGGGCCAGAATTCATGTCCCATCTGCTCCAGAGGCTTGTTATAACATGTCCAAACAGGATGATTAAAATAACTATTAAAATTTTAAAAAATCGCAAGGTTGGAAATGAAGGAGAAAGAATGGACAGCGATAGGATGGAACAAAAACTGAGAATGGAAGTGGGGTGGGGAGCAGAAGGAGAATGACGATGGAGATAACCTGAATGAGGATAAATAGGATTGAATTTTTCCATCCCTACGGTGACGGGTTTGGAGATGGAGAGAGCCATAACAAGATCCAATCTTGCCATTGTACCAGCTCTTTGTTGCAAACAGAATGATGCCTCACATTCTGCAGAAACTGCCATCAGAATGGTGCCACTGAGGTCATCAGGACCACAGGCTCCATGTATCAAACAGTGCACTGCAGCTATTGCCTCCATCAACCCACCCACAGGAGTTTACCCTCTACTTTGACAGGTCTACTGTTTTGACCCTAAAAATTTTAACAATTAGTTTTGACCATTTAAAAACGTTATGCTAAATTTCTACAAAAAAATTACTTATTTATTTCCTATAATCTTTTGTAATGATATCCTTGAATACCAGTTTATTATTTTGCAAATCCATTTATGGAACAGAACGTGTTACATCTTAAGTATGTAAGCCAAGCATAGCGTATTTGTATTTAAACATGACTAAAAATTTATTTCTAATTAGAGTGAAATACTGCAGGTTTGAAATAGAAACAAAGTGCTGCAGAAACTGAACGTGTCTGACAGCACGCTGTGGAAAGAGAATATTCCAAATAAGAGTCAAATTGGGTGCAAACCTTTAATTTTCTCTGCACATGTTGGCAGAGTACTTCAGTTACTCCAGCATTTGTTTTCAATTTATTTCATATGTATGTGACAGGTTAATTCATGGAACGGAATCCTGCAAGAATTACAGAGTTACACAAGCCTAACACTAAATGTAAATATGGTCAAACAGCAGGACTTTATTTGGTAACTTTAAATAAAATTTTAAAGTTTTGGCAAATAAAGGAATATGCAAATTAATTAAATCCTTAACTTCTTTTTTAAAAATCACTTTTGGTTCTGGTTATAAAACCCCTACCATAACAGGGTGAATAATTAAAGGGGACTTTGGCAGAAATGCCATGAAAACATTGTGGAAATGCTATGAACCTAATTTACACAACCCCCTGAGATATTTCATGATGCATCGGTGAAATTGTGACAGATTAGTAGTAGAATCCCCAGTGTTCTAGTTCCATTTTGTAGATGGGGCCTATCCCTGTTTAAGCTATGAAAAAAAAATTATAAAATATACTACTTTAGCTCAATGTTTGACTTTAAGATGGGGCAAATAAGGGTAGGTGGAGTTTTGAATGGAATCCTGAACAAGTTCCTTGCTCTGAAGCTTGGCTTTTTCAACTTCCGAGCTGCACTTAGTTCAAATCTGTCTCTTGTCTAAAACCAGTGGGAGATACCTGAAGCTTACTGGGAGTCTAGATCAGGCTAACAGGTGGTAGAAGCAGGCTAGATCAGGGCAAAAGAAGCCCAAGGTTTCTTTGTTTGGTCAGGAGAAGCAGATTTGCTCCTCCTGGACCACAAGAAACTTTTCAAAAACTTAATAAACTATTTTCCGCAGTATTACGGCTCAACGTTGCTTGCTGCCAGCTTTTACTGATGCTTTGGAAACAATATTAGTTTGGAACTCGCTGCCAATTTAAGTCATTAATTGTTGATAGTATGATTCAGTGATACAGTGAGAATTCAGCACTTTATGAATGACTACCTAAAACATCCCTCCTGCCTGCACCTTTTTTGTTGGGCAAACAGGATTACTTTATCTTGTACCTCTCACCATGGGGGATATCTGGAGTCTTATTATTTAATGATGAGCTCAACGTTGAATAAGATACGGTAAAATAGAATAAAACTGGTTCACACTCTTTAGTTTTACTAAGGCAAACAAGTCAGGTAAGTGTAGATTTTTTTTTATAAATTATACATATCTACATCTTTTGGTGAGAAAATACCGATTATGTTGAGCAGTATGCTTTTTTGACATGGTAGCTGGTAGTATCAACTTGCCTATGAAAAATGGAATAAAACTATTTAATAATAGCTAATTCCAGGAACTAATTCAGTGTGTGTAAACGTGTAAGCGAAAGTCACATGACAATCCGAGATGTAGAAATATTGGACTTTCGTACCGGAAAATAACTGCATCTTCTTGCGTCTATGACATTGGATATATTAAAACAAACCAGTTTAACACAAAAGTAAATACAGTTTACTCCAAAAGAAAGTAGTTTGATGATTCGAGATGATTAGGGCCCCTGTATTCCTATGGCCAACACCTGGTTCATCTGACAACCCGTTATGGTGATGCCATTTTGTCAACTGGTTTGAATTTGATCCATTTTTATAACATGTTGTACCTAGCAAAAGTGGCTAAGAACGCCTCACCCATATCAAACTTGAAACACAAGGTTTAACACCATTTTACATGACTTACTGAGTTCACTAGAAGTGCTCACCTTCTTCAGGATCAAAGCTGCTGTATTCAGCACGAAATCCAAGATTACTGGTGTAAAAGTCTGAGTGAAACTGTACTTTTAGGACATTAGAGGCACTAGGTACCACCAACGACCTGGAGTGTTCACCGCAGTATCTAAATAAAGAGAAGCAGTCACTGTAACCATAAACTGTGAAATTACGTACCATAAATCCACATCAATAACAATCATAAATCCATATAATTACACATATGAATAATAGGAGTGATCCCATATGATACATAAATACAAAAAATATTGGCGGTGGCTCACTAAAGTACATTCTGCTCTGATTACATGATCAACTGATGCAGTGGTAAGGAAGGTGATTGCACAGAAAATCAAAGATGCATGTAGCAAGAATGCTTTAATAATTATAGGAGACTTACATCTCATATAGACTATATGAACCACATTAGCAATAATACCGTGGGATTGAGTTCCTGATGGGGAACAGGCTATCCTACATTTGGTTTTGTGCAATGAGAAAGGGTCAATCAATAGCGTTGTTGTGAGAGGACTTTTAGAAAAAGTGAACATAATATGATGGAATTCTTCATTGGCACAGAAAGCAAAATAGTACATTCTGAAACTATGGTCCTAAATTTAAACAAAGGAAACAATAAAGGGAAGAGGGTAGGTTGGTTCCATTAGAATGGGTAACTTCCCTAAAAAAGCATGGCTAGTGGATGGGCAGTGGTTGATACTGAAGGAATGAATGTACGCATTACAATAATTGTACATTTCTTTCAGGTAAAAGAATGCAACAAAAAGCATGTCCCAACCCTGGTTAAGGATATTAAATACAGATATTAAATCTTGCTCTTGCTAGTACTTTGTTGACCCTCAGGTTAAAGTAATTATCAAAAGCTTTCACAACTTCATCAAAAACTACCAGAGAAAATTCTGAAGGAGAGAATTAATCTCCACTTGGGAAGGCAAGATCTGATCAGGAATAATCAGTATGGTTTTGCCAAACAAATTTCACTGAATTCTTGAGGAGGTGACCAGATGTGTAGATGAGGATAGTGCAGTTGATGTAGCTTTTACATTTATTTCAGCAAAACCTTTGACAAGGTCCCACATCAGAGTAAAAGTACAGGTGATCCAAGTTAAGTCCACAGATCACACAAAGATTGGCCAGATGGCCAGTGGTGAGGGAGAAAGCCTTAGATTACAAGAGCAGATAGATGGATTGGTTAGATGGACAGATCAGTGGCAGATGGAATTTAATTCTGATAAGTGTGTGCTGTTCAGTCCGTTACAAGACAGGGGAGTACTTAATGATTCAGAGGACACTAGGAAACTCAGAGGGATCTTGGGATGCTTGTCAACAGATCCCTGAAGGCGCAAGACAGGTTAATAGGCTAGTTAAGATGATATATGGGACACATGCCTTTATCAGTCGCGGCATACATTTAAGAGCAGGGAAGTCATGTTGGAGCTGTACCAAACTTCAGTTAGGCCATAGCAGAGTACTTTATGCAGTTTTGAACACCAGAAGGATGTGACTGAACTGGAGGGGTGCAGAGGAGGTTCACCAGGATGTTGCCTGGGATGGAACAGTTTAGTTGGGAAGAGACCCTAGGGAATAAGCTCAGGTTCTTTACTTTTAGAGAAGGCGAAGAACAGACCCGACTGACATGTATAGATTATGAGGGGCATGGACGGGGTGGATAGAAAGTAACTGTTTCCTGAAGTTAAAGGGTCGAAAGAATCAGTAACAAGGCAGCAAATTTGTAAGGTGTAAGAGAGGAGATTTAGAGGGGATTTGAAGAAAGATTTTCACCCAGACAATGGTGGAAATCCGAATGTCTAGCCTGGAAGGGTAGTTGAGATAAGAAACCTCACAACCATTAAAAAGTACTTGGATGAGCACTTGAAATTTCTTAACATTCATCGCTACTGGCCAAATGCTGGAAAGTGGGACTAGTGTAGATTTAGAGCACTTTTTGTCAGTACAGACTCAATGGGCCAAACAGCTTCTTCTGTACTGTATTATTCTATGAAAAGCTCTGATGCTCCTTTTATGCCCTGGCAATGGATAACTTCATCAGCTGTAGTTCCACTCAAATACAACGGTGCGTTAACTTGTTCAGCTTTTCACTTGTTAGCTAGTTTGGAAGTAAGTTTGTATCTTAAGAATTGCTTTCTCCAAAATGTCCAATTCTGTGTACCATTTGGCCCAGCATTAAATTGCAGAATCTCATGTCAGTCCATTCTGTCCCAAGTTAACTGGAGAAGATTGTCTTGTCTTAAGTGGGGGCAGAAGCAAGGTGTCACCCATGATTAAGTGGGACTGGCCACCATGCTTCCCACTGTGGAAGACTGCAAAAAATCCAATTCCATAAATGAATTCACTGGAAAAAGGGAACATTGCTTTCATTAATTCAGTAGAAATGGACATCTACACATTGCATAAATGTATGTATAAGTTGTAGGTTGGACCATAAGACAGTAGAATATTGAATCAGATTTTATGGTTCAGATAGCCAATATCAAAAACAAAAACATCCAAGTAACACATTCCATTAATGTCTATCTCAATCTCCCTTTTTTCTCACGTTACATAATTTCATGGGTAGTCTGTGTCACGATCACAAAATAGTCAAATTTGAATTGCATGTCCATCTTTTATCTTCTATGCTTGAATCAGCTGCCTAGTTCTAGAGGTACAGTAAACAAAAAAATACTGGTCACTTGTGCTGATGGCATCAAAGTTGACATGAAATTACAAGGTAGCCAATGCCAAATGATGTTAACTAGTTGAAATGACTGTGTCTCAGTACATTGTGATTGTTGCGTGGTATCAAATCTGTCCAAGGAGTGCATGGTGATATGGGATTAAGCAGGCAAGGATGATATTTACTACATGGTGAGTCATTCAGGGGCACATGCCTTTATAAATACAGAGTAATGCATCTAATAGTTAGTAACTAAAGTGGATGAACAATGGCAATGTACAAGTCAATGGAATTCATGCCATAGGCTCAAGCCAAAATGAAACAACCAATAAAACTCATCACGATGCAGAAAGGTTAAATACAGCCACTGGATTATTTTTATTTCAATGTTGTAATATGAATTAGTATTGATGCTGAATGTAAACATTCTATGGGTTTATTTTTCCCCGCGTTTCAATAGCTGTTTTGTGCTTTTATGTAGAGGAGCATACACCAGGGTCTCATGAAGAAATCTTTGAATGTATTTGGGCATAGGGTTCCAATAATTTCTAACTTGCTTCTGGTTGGTTTCTACAGAACCCAGGCTATGTCCTGAATTAGTAAGCTTAAAAACATGTCTGTATAAACACAGCACAGAACATTAGTCATTATGTTAAACAAATACAAATCCCTCTGTGCTAACAAATATTCCTTCCTTCTATTCTTGGGTCCTAGAAAAGGCAGTGGTGTGTAGCAAATGTAGCATACTCTCCCAGAGCTTTCCACTGAGCTTTTAGGGTCATAGTCATAGAGATGTGCAGCACAAAACAACCCTTTGGTCCAATTCATCCAGTCCGACTAGATATTTTAAATTAATCTAGTCCTACATGCCAACATTTGACCCATATCCCTCTAAATGTTTCCTATTCATATACCATCCAGATGCCTCTTAAATGTTGTAATTATACCAGCCTCCACCACCTCCAACCGTGGAAACATCCTTGTAAATCTTTTCTGAACCCTTTCACATTTGACAACATCTTTCCTGTAGCAGAGAGACCAGAATCTGAAATTGCCAGACCATATGGGACATGCAAAGGTGATAGCAAGGGTCACAGGCCACACTCGGGTTGAGATATAACTGGGTGCTTCAGATTGTCAGCAGACAGAAGAGTGTCGAATGCCCATAAATGCAGAATGGAAGCTAAGCTTGTATGGAAGGCTCAATAAGCTGGTGACTAACATTGTATAGTGGCTGCTACATGAAAGGGTCACTTCAATGTGCAAGAAAGTACTTCAAAGAATGAACGAAAGGTTGTCCTTTATTCGGTATTGTGTACAAAAAATGAGCAGATTTCCTGGTGTATTTTGTGACGGTTGCAGCAGCTGCACAGAATATAAGAAGAATTTGATCATCATCACATTGAAATTTTGGCCAAAACGAGAAGCCAGGGAATTTAGTTTTGACTCATGATCAATGCTTCTTCTAAAGTCCACAGGCATAGGATGCAGAATGTGCCAAACAAGGATAAACAGGCCATGCCAAGGTTCCTAGTGCTGTCTAAGTCTTACAGGCACCAATTGCTTCTCATTTCAGGAGTTTTAAACAAAACAGAACTCTGAAGGTTCCTTAGATAGCACCTTCTAAATTCAGTACCTCTGGAATCTAGATGGTCGAGGATAGCAAATACATGGGAACACCACCACCTGCATGTTTCTCTCCAAGCCACTCACCATCCTGACTTGGAAATATATTGCTGTTTTTTCAGTGTCACTGCATCAAATCCTGGAACTCTCTTCCGAACAGCACAGTGTGTGTCACTACACGAAATGGACTACAGCAGTTCAATGAATGCCAGGATACTTTAGGAAGCGCAGAGGGAACAGAGGGATTTTAGAGTGCGTGTCCACAGAATATGGCAGGAACAGGTTGACAGGATGGTTAAGAAGGCATATCAGTTGCGGCCTAGATTATAAAAGCAGGCAAGTTATGTCGGAGCTGTTCAAAATTCAGTGTGACCACAGCTGGAATACTATATGCAGTTCTGGTTCTGTAGGAAGGACGTAATTGCACCGGATGGGGTGCAAAGGTAATTCACCAGGATGAGATAGCAAGAACTGCAGATGCTGGAGTCAGCGTCAATACAGTGTGGAGCTGGAGGAACACAGGTCAGGTAGCATCAGAGGAATAGGAATGCCGATGTTTCGAGTTTACACCCTTCATCAGGTCTCACCAGGATGTTGCCTGCATTGGAGCAGTTTAGCTATGAATAGAAGCTGGAATAAACTCAGGTTGCTTCTTGTTTTCAGCGACAGCAGCGTGAGCCAGGGTGTCGACGGGAAGGTAGCGTTGTTTTTTTTCCCTGTATAAAAACTTACCTCATGCAGCAGTAGCCTTCTTGTTTTCAGCGGCAGCAGCGCGAGCCAGGGTGCCAACAGGAAGGTAGGATTTTCAGTCGTTCAGCGGCAGGAGTCTGGGCGACAGCGCGAGGGCAGCCGGGAAGGTAAGCTTTCGTTATAAAAGTCCTACCTCGCGTGACTGAGGCCTTCAGTTGTTCAGCACAGGGAGGAGTCCCAGAGTGGGAGTGAGTGGTCGGCTGGATTATCATTCACCCAATAAATTTGGGAAGTAACTAATACCCAAGGCATTACATGTGTTGTGTCTCCCACCCTTCCACCTCCTCTAACCTAATAATAAAGACTAAGTGTGGTGAGCAGGTAAGCTATTTGCATTTTTTTTCTCATCTCTTTGTTATCTTTTGGGGAGGTCACCGAGATGCCAAATCCTCTGGGAGCAGTTCAGAAGGCAAAACTGGAGTCTGTTTGAGTATATAACAGAGTAAACCTACTGGGGCAGAGAACACTTAAAGAGAGAACACTGTGAAACCAAAAAAAAATCTAATTAATTTTAAATAATTAACTAAGTAGACATGGCAGGTCAGGTGACGTGTTGAAGCTGTATGATGTGAGAGCTAGCTGATCCCATTGAGAACAGCAGTGACCACATCCGCAGCAAGTGTTGGTTGCTTGAGGAGCTCCAGCTCAAAATTGATGAGCTGGAATCCAAACTCCAAACACTGCGGCACATCCAGGAGTGGGAGAGATACCTGGATGCTGTGTTCCAGGAGGCAGTCACACCTAGTAGATTAACAAATGTTGATGCGATCAGCGGCCAGGGACAGCACTGTGTGACTGCGAGTGAGGCAGGCAGAGGGACACGGCAGACAGGAACACAGGAGCCGCAGCCATAAGACCATAAGACATAGGAGTGGAAGTAAGGCCATTCGGCCCGAGTCCACTCCGCCATTTAATCATGGCTGATGGGCATTTCAATTCCACTTACCCGCACTCTCCCCGTAGCCCTCGATTCCTTGCGAGATCAAGAATTTATCAATCTCTGCCTTGAAGACATTCAACGTCCCGGCCTCCACTTATCTCCGTGGCAATGAATTCCACAGGCCCACCGCTCTCTGGCTGAAGAAATGTCTCCTCATTTCCGTTCTAAGTCGACCCCCTCTAATTCTAAGGCTGTGCCCACGGGTCCTCGTATCCCCACCTAACAGAAACAACTTCCCAGCATCCACCCGTTCTAAGCCATGCATTATCTTGCAAGTTTCTATTACATCTCCCCTCAACCTTCTAAACTCTAATGAATACAATCCCAGGATCCTCAGCCGTTCATTGTATGTTAGGCCTACCATTCCATGGATCATCCGTGTGAATCTCCGCTGGACACGCTCCAGTGCCAGTATGTCCTTCCTGAGGTGTGGGGCCCAAAATTGGACACAGTATTCTAAATGGGGCCTAACTAGAGCTTTAGAAAGTCTCACATTAAGCCCATAAAGCCCTTGACATTGTCCCACAGGTATGAGGCACTTGCTCCCTGCGTGGATGAGGAACAGGGCTGCAAGGAAGGATGAGTCAACTGACCATGGCACCATGGCAATTCTAGAGAGGGGAGCTAAAGGACAGATTGTAGTTGTAGGGGATTCTATCATCAGGGGATAGACAGTATCCCTTGCAAGCAGGATAGAGAGTCCCGCATGGTATGTTGCCTGCCCGGTGCCAGGGTGCGAGACATCTCTGACTGGCTTGAGAGGATATCAGAGAGGGAGGAGGAGGATACAGTTGTTGTGGTCCACGTGGGTACCAACAACATAGGCAGGACTAGGAAAAAAAGACCTGTTTCGGGATTATGAAAAGCTAGGAACAAAATTAAAAAACAGGTCTACAAGGGTCATAATCTCTGGATTGCTGCCCGAGCCACATGCAAATTGGCATAGGGAGGCGAAGATCAGGGAAGTAAACACATGGTTAAAAGCCTGTTGTGGAAAGAGGGTTTCCTTTTCATGGTGTACTGGCATTAGTTCTGGGACAGGAGGGACCGATGCCGCTGGGATGGACTCCACCTGAACAGGGCCAGGTCCAGTGTTCTGGCGAAAAGAGTAAATAGGGTGGTCAATAGGACTTTAAACTAGTAAGTAGGGGGAAAGGGAGGAGCGAGCATACAGGGATTATAACAATTAATGGAAGGCAAAGCAGCAGGTTAGCAGGTGACGAGGAAGCTTCAACTCCATTGAAAATTAGGAAAAAAGTTAAAGGGAAGGAGAACTCAAGAGCTGTTAGTAATGGAAGTGACAGGATTCAAAAAGAAGGTGCAAAAACTGGCATAAGGGCACTTTATCTGAATGCTTGGAGCATTTGAAACAAGGTGGATGAGTTGACGGTGCAAATCATGGCAAATGGGTATGATTTAGTGGCCATTACAGAAACATGGTTGCAGGATGGTCATGACTGGGAGTTAGATATCCAGGGGTATCAAACTGTTCAGAAGGACAGACACAAAAGTAAGGGAGGTAGTGTCGCTCTGATTTTTAAGGATGATATCAGGGCAGTAATGAGAGATGATATAGGTTCTACTGAACAAAAGGTTGAATCCATTTGGGTGGAAATTAGGAATAGCAGGGAGAAGAAGTCACTGATAGGTGTGGTCTATAGGCCACCAAATAATGACATCGTGGTGGGGTGGGCAATAAACATAGAAATAGCTAATTCATGTAAAAATGGTACAGCAATTATCATGGGGGATTTTAATCTTCATATCGATTGGTCAAACCAGGTCAGTCATGGCAGCCTTGAGGTGGGGTTCATAGAATGCATCCGCGAAAATTTCCTTGAACAATATGTGATGGAACCTACAAGGGAGCAAGCTATCCTAGAGCTAGTCCTGCGTAATGAGACAGGAATAATTAATGATCTCACAGTTAGGGATTCTCTCGGAATGAGAGATCACAGTATGGTCAAATTTAAAATACAGATGGAGCATAAGAAGGTTAAATCCAGTACCAACGTCCTGTGCTTAAACAAAGGAAACTACGAAGGAATGAGGGAGGAGTTAGCTAAGGTAGAATGGGAGCAAAAACTTTATGGTGGGTCAATTGAGGAACATTGGAGGACTTTCAAAACAATTTTTCAGAGTGCTCAGCAGATGTATATTTCAGTGACAAGGAAGAACTGTAGGAAAAGAGGTAGTCAGCCATGGATGTCAAAGGAAATAAAGGAAAGTATCAGATTGAAAAAAAAACACATATAAAAAAGCAAAGAGTAGTGGGAAACTAGTCGACTGGGAAATCTTTAAAGGCCAACAGAAGGCCACAAAAAAAACTTATAAAGTAAAGTAAGATAGATTATGAGAGTAAACTAGCTCAGAATATAAAAACAGGCAGCAAAAGTTTCTTTAAATATGTAAATCGTAAAAGAGTGGCGAAGGTAAACATTGGTCCTTTAGGGGATGAGAAGGCCAATTTAATAACTGGGAATGAGGAAATAGCCAAGGCATTAAACAGTTATTTTGTGTCGGTCTCCACAGTGGAAGACACAAATAACATGCCAAAAAACCGACGGCAAGGTTATAGCAGGTGAGGACCTAGAAACTATCATTATCACTAAGGAGGCAGTGCTGGGCAAGCTAATGGGGCTAAAGGTAGACAAATCTCCTGGCCCTGATGAAATACATCCCAGGGTACTAACAGAGGTGATGGGGGAAATAGCAAATGCAACAGCAATTATTTACCAAAATTCACTGGTGGTTCCCGCAGATTGGAAAACGGCCAATGTGATGCCACTGTTTAAAGAAAGGAAGTAGATAAAAAACAGGTAACTTTAGGCCAGTTAGCTTAACTTCGGTAGTGGGGAAAATGCTTGAATCTATCATTAAGGAAGAAATAGCAAGACATCTGGATATAAATTGTCCCACTGGGAACACCCAGCATGGGTTCATGAAGGGTAGGTCATGTTTAACTAATTTGGTGGAATTCTTTGAGGACATTACTTGCATGGTGGACAATGGGGAACCTGTGGATGTGGTGTATCTGGACTTCCAGAAGGCATTTGACAAGGTGCCACAGCAAAGGCTGCTACATACGATAAAGTTGCACGGTATTACAGGTAATGTATTGGTGTGGATAGAGGATTGGTTGACTAGTAGAAAACAAAGAGTAGGGGTAAATGGGTGTTTTTCTGGTTGGCGGTCAGTGGCTAGTGGTGTGCCTCAGGGATCAGTGTTGGGACTGCAATTGTTTCCAATTTACGTGGATGATTTGGAGTTGGGGACTAAGTGTGGTGTGTCAAAATTTGCAGATGACACTAAGGTGAGTGGTAGAGCTAAGTGTGCAGAAGACACTGAAAGTCTGCAGAGGGATATAGATAGTCTAAGTGAGTGGGCAAAGGTGTGGCAGAGGAGTACAATGTTGATAAGTGTGAGAGCAAAATCGACTGTGTTTTAAATGGTAAAAAATTGCAGCATGCTGCTGTGCAGAGGGACTTGGGTGTCCTTGTGCATGAATCGCTGAAGGTGGGATTGCAGGTGCAGCAGGTAATTAAAAAGGCAAATGGAATTTAGTCTGCCATTGCTAGAGGGATGGAGTTTAAAAGCAGGGAGGCCATGCTGCAGCTGTATAGGGTCCTGGTGAGGCCACACCTCGAGTACTGTGTGCAGTTTTGGTCTCCTTACTTGAGAAGGGATATACTAGCACTGGAAGGGGTGCAGAGGAGATTCACTCGGTTGATTCCAGAGTTGAGAGGGTTGGATTATGAGGACAGACTGAGCGGGCTGAGATTATACTCATTGGAATTCAGAAGAATGAGAGGAGATATTATAGAAACATACAAGATTATGAAGGGAATAGATAAGGTGGAGGCAGGGAGGTTGTTTCCACTAGCAGGTGAAAGTAGGACTAGAGGGCATAGCTTCAAATTAAAGGGAAGCAGATGCAGGACTGAGGTCAGGAGGAACTTCTTCATCTAAAGCGTTGTGAATCTGTGGAATTCCCTGCCCAGTGAAGCGGTTGAAGCTACCTCGCTGAATGTTTTTAAGGCAAGGCTAGATAAATTTTTGAACAGTAAAGGAGTTAAGGGTTATGGTGTGCGAGCGGGTAAGTAGAGCTGAGTCTCAAAAAGATCAGCCATGATCTTATTAAATGGTGGGGCAGGCTCGAGGGGCCAGATGGCCTATTCCTGCTCCTAGTTCTTATGTTATTTTGAGAAAACAGAAAGGGGGTCTTTGATTGAGGTGTCCAAGATTATCAGGGGCTTGGACAGGGTGAAAAGGAAGCAGTTGTTCTTCTTAGTTAAAGGGTCAATAATGAGAAGGCACAATTTTAAGATGAAGGTTAGGAGGTTTTGAGATGGTTCCTGGAGAGAAACTTCTTCACCCAGGGGATGGTGGGACTCTGGAATGCACTGCCTAGGATGGTAGTAGAGGCAGAAAATCTCACAATCTTTCCAAACTTGGATGAGTGTGTGAATTGTAATAATTATCAAGGTTATGGGCAGAATGGGATTAGTGTAGATAGGTCATCTCAGACTTTAGGGATTCTTTTTTGCTGTATGATCTATGACTTTAGGGCAGGTCACATCACCTTCTCAAGGGCAATTAGAAATGGGCAATATGTTCTGGTCCAGCCAGGAAGACCACATTGCCTGATTAAAAAATAAATCATCAACAAACAACCCCACTTCTGATCTTGTGTTGCAGAGATGGTCACTGAGAGTGGGTGGGTACACGGCAGGCTCGTAATGTTATCTATTTTACATACTCTCACACCAAAAGCACAACTGGCAGGAACATGTATTATCCAGCCTTAAGTCACACTTGGAACAGGAACATTCAGCAAATGATTTAATAAACATATTGCTGAACATGGAACAATGCATTTTGACTGTTATGCTCTCATACCGTTTACCATCAATCGAAATCCAGTCTTTTTCACAGTTTGGCTGTAAGCCTTCCAACCTCAGGGTTGGAAACTGGATCCGGAGTCTCAGCTTTGGGTTCGGAACCTAAGCACAAAACAAAAATCTTAGCAAATACTTATAATGTGCACAGTCTCTACTTCAACGCTAAATTAAAGTTAATGTGCTCAAGTGATGCAAGCCTTAAGATCCCATTGGTCTATATTTACTATCTGACATTGTGTCAGTGATACTGATCTGATGGTATTATTTCTTTTCTAATATCCAAGTTGCAAAGTCCAAAACCATGAGATTACAGATTGTGGCTGGATACATTGCTGTTGCAGCTCGCACGTAGCTTCTCTTGGGAGTTGAGTTCGAGTTGCAGTATCTGTTCTGAATCTATTCCTTTAAACATAGTAGTGGTGCCACGTAGCACAGAATCACAAATTGCTATGGCGCAGAAGGCAGCTATTTGGCCCATCACGACTGCATCAGCTCTCTAAACGAGCATCGTGTTAGTGCCATTCTCGTGCTTTTTTTGGACAACCCTGCACATTAATTTCTATTTAATTGATTAATGTCCTCTTCGGTGCCTAAATTGAACCTGCCTGTACCACACTTCCAGGCAGTACATTAAAGACCGGAAACATTCGCTGTGTGACAAAGTTTCTTCTCATTTCACATTTACTCCATTTGCAAATCACTTTAAATCTGAGTCAGCTGTTCTTCATTTACCACAGGAGCAGTTTCCCACGGTCTATTCAGTCCATATCTCTCCATGATTTCAGAAAACTTTAATCAAATCTCTTCTTAACTTTCTTCTCTCCAAGGGAAACTGTCCAACTTTACCAATCTGTCTTCACAGCTGAACTTCACCATACCTATAGCCATTCTTGTAAATACTTTCCGCACTTAAATGGATGTGCCTCAGTTCGAAGAGGTTCTCATTTAAGGAGTCAGATCAGTTGGAACCGTGACTTAAATCTATCAGTTGCAAGAAAGCATGTGACTGCAGTTGAGTGACTGGGAGAGCCCCTATAATGTTAATGAATAAAACTGTTTATACTGTTGGATTTATGATAGGCAGAATAAACACATTAAGGCAATTTGTTAGTTTTGACTTCAAAACAGAAGATTAAATGTTTTAATTCAGAAGAGCCTAGAGATCTGTTCAGAAGATAGAATAGATTCTTTTAACAGGAAAATCAAGTCAACTCAGAGGAACGAATTACCCTGGCAGAAATGGCTTCTTGTCTTTGCAGCTTCTAAGACAGCAGAGTTTGGATGGAAATCTTCAAGTTGTTAGAACTGAGAAAGATAAGGCCATCAGAATTATGAGAGTTTCATGCCAGCAGACTGAGACAGGAATCATTAAAATTTTCTCCACCATTTAAAATTAGAAAGCTGTTGAAATTCAGTTCAGTAAAGATTTTAAAAGAAATCTGAGAAAGGAGTGATATTTCTCTGGGACTGAGTCTCTATAACAGATGACATTGGGAAACAGAGAACCTCATTACTGTGTTTTCTACAGTGATTCTCCTAGTCTGTTCTAATTCTGCTCACTCTGCTGTATTTGTTATCAGAGATGTTCAGCTCTGTGACATTATTACAAGGTTGCTCTAGGCTCCTACTACCCTTACACAATAATCACCATGAGCGATACAAGCTCTTTTCCATATTTATTTATTGATTGGAATTATATTTTACCAACAGCCATGAAAGGATTTGAACTTGCATCTCCAAAGCAGTAGTCCAAGCCCTTGGATGATTAGTCCAGTACTATTAATGCATAAGCTCCTATTCCTTCGCTGTTACTATTCCTACATATGAGTATTATTTAAATCTTGTTGCCATAGAAATAAAAAGCTTTCCATCAATCTCTACATCATATGTTGCCAAGTGCTTATCTCAAAATCGCTGCAACATTTCAAAGTCATTTTATGCTTAGTTTGCTGAAACTGCACAAAATATTCAGACATATTATTCCACCGTGATCTATTTGAAGTATATTAGGTTACCTGTTTGGGATGGATCTAAAAAGGATGCTTAAAGAAAGGGTAAGTAAAATTCTGTTGAAGGTTGTCAGTAAGGCAAAAATGGCAAACCACCCAGTGGAAAACAAATTGAGTCATTGTGCTGCAGATCCAAAAACTGTCAGACTGGATAGTTAGTCTTGTATTTTCTTTCATTAACATTGAAAATGTGCATACAGCACTTTACTTCATTTATTTCATTTCATAAGGGATCACAAAAAAGAGATATGTCCAGTGTGTTGGTATGCTTTGTCAAATGCCCTTCTATAATTTGTACTCTCTTAGTTATTGTACACAGATACAATTATTGACTCAATGTTTTTAATCCATCTTTTATTTCTGCTGGTAAGGCACATGAAAGAAGTAAATTCTACAACGGGACTGGCCAGTCTATTACTAAGGTGATTCATTATATAATGCAATTCTAGAAAATTCTGTTGTCAGTGTAAAAAGCACAAAGCATACCAATTTAACAGAGGAACAGTCTGTGCTTGAACTATACAAGTATTGATCACTCTGCTAAATTCAGAGCACTTTCTTTTAGGCATCTTCGACATGTGATGATATCCTGACTGAAGACTGTTCAGCATCTCTCGTGGCCTTCAATTCCAAGTAATTTGTTTTAGTGTAAAGGGAAACCTCATCTCATGAGAAAACAAGGGAGTGCTCACCCAACTACACAGAAGTTGCTATTGGAAACTTCATACCACTTTACACCAACCCTGCAGACCACTCTAAAATCCACTTCCTAGATTATTACAATGCTGCTGCTAGTAAGGCAAGTGATGTTATGTTGATGTTTTCAATTGTGTGAGCAGCCTGTGGGGTCATGATCAATGTAAAAAGGTCAAGTTGAAATATATTGCTATAGTCTAAAGACCAATTTAACTTGGGAACATGTTGTTGCTATTACAAGAGGTCTGGCCCCAGAGATAGATAAAGTGTAAAGTCTGATCTCCTAACATAACTGATAATCTAAATTTTTTTGCACTAACGTTAATAGAAGAATGAATGCCAGAGAGGTTGAGTTAGAATAGTTTCCCTGCATCAGATAATATGCAGGCATTTTCCCAGTTTAAGTGCCTGGATTAACCTGGTGGGAACGTCCACTTCCAAATGACTGCACTCCTCCAGAACGTGAGAGTGTGTTTCTTCTAATCTAGATGTGTACCTACATGACTGGGGGTGTATCTCAGGGGCTCACCAATCAGGGAAATCCTTAAATCCTCCACACTCTCAGCCCAGAAACCTTCAAATGGCAGCTCATCAATCCAATGAGTACCAGACTTCGACTCTGAAGTGAGCTCCATTACTGCTAGTTGTCAGGCATTCTGTTCAGTAGGTCTGCTGTTGGATTCACAGATCAGGCTTCTGCTTGGAATTAAAGCAGCATAGGACGCAATGCATTCATGCCCTGATCTAAGTTTGGCTGTTGCACCACTTTCTCATTGGACTTACAGCAGAACAGTGCTGGATGGACTTCATGCTATTTGCATAATTACATTTGCAGCAATTAATTTGTCAGACTGGACACAAAGTACGTACCTAGAGTGATAACCTTCTTAAATATTGAATAAAATACCTATGTAAAAACAGTTGTGGAGTTAAAACTAATGTTGGTTCACAATCTCCAAAATGATCTCTTAAGGTATTAAGTATCTGAGACCAATACTGCATTCCAGGTTACAGTGCATTGGTCAAATTACAGCTATTCAAATGAAAACTAATTCCATTTGGGAAAACTACAAGAGATTATAAAAAACCCCTTGAAGTATTGAATTTCTAATCCTTATGTATCAACAGAGTGATAAGGGACTTTGGCAGGATTTGCAAACAACCACATGAAACAGAAAAGTAGATTTAGAAACAATGCTTTGCAGGTTTTTAGGTCAGTTTTTCAATATACAGGTTCTGTTCAAAACAACATGAAACTATATCAAGGAAACTTGCAGATAACTACAGTCACACTTAATTTTGAAATAAACTATTACTTCTTCATCCTATGTGACTATGACAAGTCCACAACCTGGAGAGCTTATGAAATTGGATGTACAGTATTTACAGGGCTTCTTGGACTAGTTCTGTATCTTTGAGACTTTTAATGAAACTATCTCCTCTGAATCTATAGTCGTGCTGCATAGTTAGTTACCAATCAACGTGCTTACACCAGATGTGGGATTCCTTTTTAAAAAATGCTGTTTCATTAAAAGAGTTTAAGGAAAGAATTATATGTCAAAACGAGTCACAAGCCAAAAACTTAATGATGTCATTTCCGGTTCCTTGTAACGTAGGAAATGTTCCCTACCGCAGGTGAGAGTATCAAGCATTCTCAAGACTCGAGCGAAACAATTGCTTTACTGTACCCGAGCAACAGACTTCAAGCCCTGACCACATTAGAGTATCCATTGTACCAATACTCAAATTTGTTAGTTAGCACTGAATTAAATGCCTGAACACTTTTCCCCTGAACCTGAAGACCTTTGCCACTTCCAGGCATTCTACAATCTCATAGGCAGTCACTGACACCAGCTGCTCTAACTCCCAGTAGTCAATGGTGACAAGATAATCAGTTCCTATGGGCGTGAAGACTTCTGATAGATTCATCTATGATCTGTCTGGGAAATCATGCATATCATAACCAATTCTTTAACTTGCTTAGCTCAGTATTCCTTACAAACACTACTCTAGTTTATGTGGTCCTTAATCTAATTGCTCATGTTTGGCCTGTACAGCACACACTTGCTTTCCTCACATTAGTTTTAATTCCTTGTTAGCTTGTATGGATATGCTACAACATTACTAAACTCCTTAGGTATAATGACTCATCTCTTTGGACAAGGTGCCATCTTGAGCTGTCACTTCATCTCTGTATGTGAAATACTCCAGACAATGATCAGTATCTAGTACAATTGCGAAACAAAGCTCACTAGATTAACCTGAGATTACCAGGAAAAGATACAACTGAACATGTCTTAAGTAAAGTCGCCAAATGACAGTGAAAGGAATTCACCGACGTCCTGACAAGGCGATAGCCGTATCAGAGTTGCGACAACCAACACTGAAAGCAATACAATGATTTGTTGGATCTATTGATTATTTCCTGATTTGTCATCAGAGTGTGAACCTCTCTGCAAGCTCACTGTGAAGGATGTGCATTGGCACTGTGGCATTGACCACAAAGCTGTTTTCACTAGGATCAACTAGAAACAACTGTTCCAATGCTGAGGTACAACGATATCATTGATGAAGACATCTTGCAATGTGTTGTCAGCAAGTTAGAACTTCGAGCTACCCTTATGCAACAAACAAATGAGTTTCAGTTGCGTCTAGGTCATTAACACAAATTGACTATCACTATGATAAATAGTGCTTGGCTATTTGCTTTGCTTGAGAGCATTTTAATCAATACCTGTTTGGGAAAGACAATGTGGCAGTGGAGTGAGGGTTACTAATTCAAGTTTCAGTCTTGCTTCAGCTGACATGAATGGAGTTTGTTTACTATCTATCATCTGGAACTAAAGATCTTCATTTTTTCGACTGCATTCAGCTCGTGGCTTCAACGGTTCTCTTGGCATGAGATCTTTTTATCATAAAGCCTGAACCTCACTTTTGAGGGTTTCAGTTATGTATCATCGTCCTTTGTGAAATAATATAGCATGCAAAGCTCATGATGTTACACAAAGCATTGGTATCTTTGTAGCAATTCATATTCACCTATATTCTCTTTCCACAATCATCACTTTGACAGTCACAAACTACATATCACCTTTGGATCACAGGATATCAACCTGTTGAATGTTGTGAAGTGATTCATCAGGATGATTGGCTGAAATCTCCTCAGCCACCATCTTTGTGGGCTTGTTTTGCTTCTTTCTAATATTTTTGTGCAATGTGATTCAGCTTTTTGGAGTTAGGGCATTGTTTTCCCCATACTGGACATGTTTTCTTCCTGGATTTTCAGTAAGCGTTTCTTCCTTTTTTTCTAATCTGTTACTCTCATTCAGCCTGCAATGCTGTCAGCGTAATGCAAAGCATCATCTGTTCCCCCGTTAACATGCTCTAGCTGATGATGGACAAGATCAGAGCTTCTGCATATGTCTATAGCTTTCTGGAGAGGACATTTCTCCTCCTTCAGCAGACATGCTCTCAAGGCAGGGTCTTTCATGCCTCAAACAATTCTCTCTCTCACGATACCATCTATCAGTTATCTAGGCACTCAGGATTCAATTAGATGTTTTGTTTCCCTTTCCCCTTTTATTCAGATATTGAAGAAACATTGCTGACAAATAAGGCTAATATGGGGCTCAAAGTGTATTTTGAAAGCCCACAAAACCTCTTCTGCCTGGCTTGTCTGATCCTCAGTGAGATCTAGGCTGCAATGTAGCATGTACACTCTTGCTCCAGCACTGATAGCAGTATAGCAAATCTTATATACTTAACTTATTTAATTAATTCTGTTGTTACTTCATACTTTTGCCACAGAGTAGAAAAATTCCAATTCAGGCTCATACCTCCTTACATTTCCATAGCAACAGGGAGTGGAAAATGCCCAACCATTTTGACTCACAAAGTCACAGACTCTGTTTTGTTTTCACTTTTTCCTTGCTTCTTATTTCAGTAGCTGCCTCCATACATTTCCAGCTGTCATCTCTCTGAAATGTTACAAGTGATGTGTGTCTAATGGCTGCACAGACTGTACACAAAGGCACTTATGGTACAGGTAGAAATCACATGACTGTGGCAAGACAGCCAGTACATCATGGGCACAAAAACAGAAATTGCTAGAAAAGCTCAGCAGATCTGCGGAGAGAAATCAGAATTATCACTTCGGGTCGAGTGACCCTTCCTCAGAACTGGGTATAATTACTTTTGTAGTCTGTGTCTATATGCAGCGAGGTCTAGATTACTTTCAAGCAAAGGTGGATATGTGGCAGGTAACTGTCACACCATGCATGTACCAGGTAATGACCATCTTCAACAAGAGAGAATTTAACCACTCCTTGATAGTCAATGACATTGTTCATGCTGAATCCCTCACTATCAACATCCTGGTAGTTATCATTAACCTGAATCTCAACTGATCCTGTCATACTTATACTATGGCTACAAAAGACAGCTGAAAGGTGGAAGTTCTGTGGCAGGTAACTCATTTCCTGAGTCACTTTTTCAAAGCCTGTCGACCATCTGTAAGGCACAAGTCAGAAGTATGATGGAATACTACCCACTTGCCTGGATGAGTGCAACATCTACAACGCAAAGGATTTCAATATCAATCAGGAGATTTGTCAGAATGCAAATCATTAGACTAAGTATTCACTCCCTCCAACACTAATGCAGAGTGGCAGCAGTGTGTACAACTTCCACTTACCAAGCTTCCTTCATCAGCACCTTCTAAACCTGAAACTTTATCAGCTGGAAGAAAGTGATTAGGAATGTGACTGCACATCATTCCAACATGAAATTACCATTCCTTCACTGTTGCTGGGTCAAATTCCTGGACGCACCTCTCTAACAGTGCTGGGGGTGTGCCATATCATATGGACTGCATAGGTTCAAGGTGTCAGCTCACCACAATCCTCAAGAGTAATTAGGAATACTGGCCTAGCCAATGATGTTCAGAACCCAGAAATGAATTTTTAAAATGTAGCAATGAGTACAAAAACTAATTTTAGATTGAACTGTTTCTTACAGCAACCAAAAGACATTTATCCCATTAGCTTGGAATGGCTCTGAATCTCGCTCATCTGCAGCAAAAACGAATACTTGAATGATTGATGCAATCAGTTTTCTTAGAGAAAGGTTTTCAACATCACTCACAAGAAATGGAATGTATATATATATAAAATCAACGAGAACTAGAGATGGCTCCTTTTGATTGTTCTGCCAATTTCTCTGAACCAAGTCTCTTATCAACTCCCCTGAAAGCATTTGATTCTTTGCAATGTCCTAATGGCACCCTGTCCAAGTGGTGAAGTTCAACATATAAATTTAAACAGCCAGCTTAATCTATTGAGAACATGCCCGGTAGTGACCAGAGATAACTTTAGCCCCACTTGGGAAAAGAAAGTTTGATTTTAACAGTTCAGACAAATATTTTTGTGCTCTTGTGTAGTTTTTAAAGAGGTCCCAACATCTCTGTTAAAAGAATGTTTCCCATAAAGATTTTTTTGAGAAGATTTGTAGCTCACAAAGCAACAACCACCCTGCGACAGCTACTGACGACCATAAAGGATCCCATACCCATAACCAATAAAACTAATGTCATATACAAAATACAATGCAAGGACTGTGAGAAACATTACATAGACCAAACTGGAAGAAAACTGACAATAAGGATACACAAACACCAACAAGCCACTGAAAGACACAACCAATTCTCACTGGTCTCAATACACACGGACAAAGAAGAACACGAATTTGACTGGGACGACACATCCATAAAAGCACGTGCCAAACAGGGACATGCCAGGGAATTCCTGGAGGCCTGGCATTCCAACTGAAACTCCATCAACAAACACATTGAACTGGACCCGATATATAAACCACTGAAAAACAGAACCAGAAGTAATGCCAACCACTCCAACAAACTGACGCATATAAATAACAAGTGGGACAGAACATCAATGGCTTCACTGGAGCCACACTGACGATATTACCTAGCAGGGCGACGAACGTCTGCAATCAAACAAAATGGTTTGGTAAGCAAACTTGCAACCTAATGTTTCCCATATTTTTAGCCTTTATAACAATGATTAATAAAGTACTGACATTATTCAGTCATGATGCAGTTTTCTAGTAAATCAATTTTGTTAATGTAGAATTTATAATCACGTATTGAACTGGCACTGTATCATGTTTCACATCTGCTGTGGTGGGTAGGCTTGCCGAGCTGGCTCATTGTTGTTCCACAGATGTTTCATTACCCTGCTGGGTAACATCATCAGTGCAGCCTCTGATGCAGCGCCGTTGTGTTTTCCCACCTGGTTTTTAAACTCCGAGTCCATTGAGCTGGATTACCTCACTTCCAGTTTTCCTTCATAGTGGAGTGTATATGGGGTTGAGCTCTACGTGTTTGTTAATGGCTTTCTTCGTGAAGTACCAGGCTTCTAGGAATTCCTATGCTTGTCTCTGCTTTACTTGTCCCAGGATCTTGGTGTTGTCCCAGTTGAATTGGTGGTTCTCCTTGTCCATGTGGATAGAGATGAGTGAGTACTGGTCAGGTCTTTTTGCAGCAAATTGGTGTTTGTGTACCCTTGTTGTTAATTTCCTTCCTGTTTGTCCAATGTAATATTTGTCACAGTCTCTGCAGGGAATCTTATATATGACATTGGTCCTGTCCATAGTGGATAGTGGGTCTTTGGTTCAGGTGAGCAGTTGTCGTAGAGTTGATGTGGGTTTGTGTGCCACTCTGATGCTATGACCAATACTCACTCATCTCTATCCACATGGATAAGGAGAATCAACAATTCGACTGGGACAACATCAAGATCCTGGGACATGCAAAGCAGAGACAGGCACAAGAGTTCCTAGAGGCCTGGTACTCCACAAAGAAAGCCATCAACAAACACATAGAACTCGACCCCATATACACTCCACTGCGAAGGAAAACCGGAAGTGAGGTAATCCAGTTCAATGGACTCTAGGGTTTAAAAACCAGGCTGGAAAATACAACGGCGCTTCATCAGAGGCTACACTGACAATGTTACCCAGCATGGTAACGAAACGTCTGCGAAACAAGAAACCAGCTCGGTGAGCCAACCAACCATTTGATATTTACTGGCACCCTACATGATCGTTGCAACATTTCACGAGTTAAAGTTTTAAAAACCATGCATAGTATTCTGCACCCACACAACAATTGCAGGACAGTGATAACACAGTGTGGAGTGGAAGAACACAGCAGGCCAGGCAGCATCAGAAGAGCAGGAAAGTTGACATTTCGGGTCGGCACCATAAAATTTTCTGAAGAAAGATCCTGACTTGAAATGTCAACTTTCCTGCTCCTCTGATGCTGCCTCGCCAGCTGTGCTCCTCCAGCTCCACACTGTTTATTCTCAGAATCCAGCATCTGCAGTTCTTAATATCTCCAAATGCAGGACAGTGACTTAAACAAAATAGATTCAATCAATACCTAACAAATAGACAGAGAAGAAATTTGTATTTGCAATTTCATGTTGCTTGATGCATGAACCTACAAATGTACAGGTTTTGGTTGGTCAATTCTGAAAGGAAGAATTAGATAAGAGGCAGTTTCGTTGAAATCCAGCAAACCCTTTTACGTTGTAAATTTAACAGATTATTGTTGTATGTATATCTGAATAGAACAATTTCATATTTTAGTCTAATTCTAACAAAACAGAAGATTGGAAGATAAGATCAATGTTAGTAAAGCCCACACAAAACAGGTGCCAGTCTAGACACCCTTCATTAATGCAAAAGCAAAAACAAATGCTACAAACCACCAGTTATGTCGTTATATAGTAAGGTTATAGTTATATTGTGGGGTTCCAATTATGCATAATTTGTACATAAATAGTTCAGAATCATAAATTTTACTTACTGTAATTGTCCAGAGGCAGTTGATATTTGGAGGGTAGTTACTGGGATACAAGGGAGAGGCCAGTGATCCATTATAAGCAGTTATAGTTCCACCACAGGCTGAAAATAAAAAAGAATAGGAACAAATAACACATTTCAATTACACTGAAATGCAAAATAATTTATGCGTATTTTTACCAAAGTATATCAAAACTTCCAAGTTATACCATGATTAAAAGCCTCTGACTAAAGACAAAGTAGTTTTGTTTTTAACTATACAGTTAAAGTTCAGAGGAAATGTCTGTGGGCACAATATTTTGTATGTCCTTGGCAGTGAAATCATAAACCCGTTATGTCATGTGTGTTTATAAATTCACTGGAGAAAAAATGGAAATTGTCCTTCCCCCATTTCAATCTAAAGGTAAAAGTGACATTTATTAAGAAAATAGGAACAGGTGTAGACCATTCAGCCCTTTGAGCTAATGCCCATTCAATACGATTACAGTTGATCATCCTGCTCAGAACCCCGTTCCTGCTTTCTCCCCATACTCTTTGATCTCTTTGGCTGTAAGAAATATACCTACAGGAGGGTTGCGACCAGGTTCTATTCTAGGGTCACTTCCAAGTCAAAACACAATGGAGGACAATATAAAACAGCTATTTATAAGTTCAGAAGTGTTCGTATGTTGGGTCTTTAAAATTACACCCCTGCATGAGATTGCATTCATAAGAAAGAACATTTGTAAGCTGTACATTCATAAATCAAGGACCCTATGCAACTCCTTCTTGAAAAGATTCAATGTTTTGGCCTCAAACAATTTCTGTGGCAGAGAATTCCACAGGCTTACCTCTCTGGCTGAATAGATTCCTCCCCCATTTCAGTCCTAAATGGCCTACCCCTATTCTTAGCCTATGACCCCTGGTTCTGGACTCCCCAGTAATCAACAACATCCTTTCAGGATGTTATAAAAATCTCAGTCACAAAAACAGTTCAATAAACAATGTGAATTATCTTTTTCAGAAAACACTCCAGTGACTTTTTTTGCTCTCTGACATCTTGTTTTTAGATAGTAGTTCGTCTACAAGATGCCAACCCAAGTCACTGCCTTTTTCCCTGGACCTATTTGTAAAAGGTAATGACAATGCACAGTACAACCAAAACCCAGGAACAATCCTCCACCTTACAACTCTCACACCCCATATCTAAGGCTCCTAACTCACATTTATGGCTTTCTTAGAATAATAAATTCATACAATTTAAATGCCAAAGCACTCATAAAATCTCCAGAAATCTATGAAACTCTATGAAGATGCGACTTACTCAGTGACTGTAAACTACTATGATAACAAGATGTAGAGCTGGATGAACACAGCAGGCCAAGCAGCCTCAGGAGGAGCAGGAAAGCTGACGTTTCGGGGATAGACTTTTTTCTGAAGAAGGATCTAGGCCCAAAATGTCAGCTTTCCTGCTCCTTTGATGCTGCTTGGCCTGCTGTGTTCATCCAGCTCTATATCTTGTTATCTCAGATTCTCCAGCATCTGCAGTTCCTATTATCACTGTAAACTACTAGGTAGGATGTATTTCCTTCATATAAAAAAAGTCTCATTTCCTGCAATATCAAAAGCAACACTGCATCTAGACTTGGCTTGAGACACAAAAGTGACAATCTTTCTCCAATCTGATCAATGTTAAATTCCTCCAAATACTGAAACTGCAGATCTGTTTTTTTGGAAAGCTTTTGCTCATAGGAATTGTTTCGAGAGTGTGTTTTTGCTCCTTTCGGGTAATTACATTTAGTTTGGAGGTAATTTTCTACTGCTCTGAGTTACAGTGTTTGTAATCCAGACCTTCCAGCTATCAACCTTTAGATCAGAGTGGGAATTGTTTATGGAACTTTAACTTGAACCTTAGGTGCAGAATTAGATCACCAACAGCAGGAGTTGCAACTTTCTCATCACCCACTTGTCACGCCGCAGTAGTTACAGATGAGGAGACGTCCAGATTTCAGGAAGCAATGCATCCATCATAGGTTTCTGACAGTGTAAACTTCACAACTTTAATAAGTTCAAATTGAAAGAATTAGCAGTATCTTTCCAGGATAAATTGTTTCTTGAGATGAAAGGGGCAAGGAGAAGCTGTTACAAAGGAATTTAAAGCAACAGGCATATTAACCATCCCTCAGAAGAGGAGTTAAAGCAACATAAACAAGCTGCTTCCTGGGAGACAGGTGATTACATTGCTTGGTGACCTGCTGCCTCATGACAAATGGGCAATTAAGACTGCCTGTAGAAGGAATGTCCTGAACTAAAGGGGTTAATTGCAGGACAGGCTGTTTCAAACACAGTTGATCAGGTGGCTCCCATTGTATCTTCCTGGTCAGATCTCCAATGGATGGCTTCCACTTTAGGTGTAAAGATCTTGAGTAAGCTTGATTGGCACAGGATAAAAAGATCATTGCAACTCCCTGGAAAGCTTGCACAAACATGCATGCAGTGGTTTTTGTGTTTGATAAAGAGGAAACCTGTTTGATTGATGAAGACTCCAGGGTGAGCTACTGCATATGCAACTGATGGCTCCCTGAATCTGTGAGAGGTCGTCAGAATGGCAATGTCTAATGCCTGCTCATTCTGACCAGCCTCATCAGTTGAAAAGCACACATAATTTTCTCTCTTTAAAGTCTATGGAGTGACATTACTGATGATTCAATAGAATTTTTCATCCCCAACACTGACTACCCCTTTGGAGATCTCAACTCTGCAGTTTGCCTTCTGATCAGAAGTAGCTCTCCTGTTCCTTATTACATTCGGTAACAGCTAACACTGAAAAGCACACATAAGAACCAGTCTTGGGCAGCACAGGGTGCCAACAGCAAAAATATCAAGGGCTGACTGATGTTGACAGCCAGTAACAAAATATGCCCACTAGGCAGATCTATTTGTGGGAGACCACCCTCAGGAGGCAGTTGAAGACACTGCATCAGAAGGCAATGGCATTTGATGGCTCCTGGAGACTGACCTCCACCAAATAGATTTTCTGCCCAGAGGGCAGTTATAATTCCTTATTCTTCCTTTGTCCACTATCCCTCCACGATGCTTCACAAGTACTAGAGCCAGACTGCTCTGATCCCTGCTCTGTTGCTCTTGACAGATGTCTTCTGGGTTTGAGAATATGTGACAGTCCTGCCAATGAATGTTCCAAATGTATTTATGCAGTGGTAGACTCAGCCATTAGGACAGAAAGTAGCAACGGGACTCTGACTGAGGCAAGGTGAAGAGAAATAAGTCAACGTCCCAATTCAATGTCCTTTTTTCTCCATCTCCCCTCCCATGGCTCATCTCTACTTCCTGCTAGCAATAAGTAGGACAGTATTTTGCCACAAACCATGGAATGGAGATATGGTTTTAATCAATCCTATTTAAGGCCACATTGATGACAGATTGCAATTGCTTTGTCAACTGTCATTTCACATAGGCATCCACTCTTCCCACTGTCACAGGTATCACCCTGAAAGCCTGAAAAATTGTGGCAGTCAAGTTAGTGACAAACTCCGTCAATCTCTCTCCAGTGCACAGTTCAGGTTGGAGGCTGACAGAATGTTGCCTTTTCTGCTGCTCCTTCAGAATTGACTTCTCTGTTATGTATCTCACTTGGGAGAGCACTGTGCTTCCTTCACTTTGGCAGAGCTCTCCACTGCAGTCCCTATCTGCACTTCCAGCTCCTGCTCATTTGTCATGTGCGAGGCAACATGTGACAATTCTCACAACTGCTAGTCCCACCAAGGAGTGCGTACGTGAGCCAATGACTAGGGCATGAGTCCTGTAATAAATGTCCTCCTCTGAGAAATCTTCCTCCTCCTCTGCATTACTTTCTACTGGAGGTATGAAGTCCATGTAGGTCATGAAAGATATAAATTAAAATAGTCAAGGTGAGAAGGTGCCATGTCGTAATTGTGCATGATATCATATTTCAACAGCTGCTGACAGCAAGTTGAGAGGGTCAGTGTTGTATACTGTGTGGCCTTTGGATATTGAATACCGTTGCCAGGTAAGTTAGAGGCTCTCACTTCTCCATCTCTATTAGCCAGACACACTCAGCTTGCCTCCACTGCGTCTTCCTCCACAACTGTCTGTACAGAAATGGTTAGAAGGCCACCTCTGTTTCTCTGCCTTTCCCTGATGTCCTGTGGCCTCTTCTCCGGTGAAGAAAGAAAGAGACCGATGAGTGTAACAAATGGAATTTCTTAATCAGCAGTATTTGTGGGATGCCCCACGAGGAAAAGGCATCATATGGAATTGTCTATGACGAATTGTTATATAGGAATGTGAGGCAGTCCAACTCAGATAGGATGAATGCACTGTAAGGTAAGTTTGAATGAGGAGTGATGTGCAGAAGTAGGTGTTTAGGGTTAGAGCCACATCAGGATATATCTTGATGTGTAATGCCACTGACCTTTCTTGCCCTGACTAGGTCATTGGACTTCTTGCAGCACCATATCAAAGGGTCTAGCATTTTACCCCTGGTGCTGAATGATTTCCAATCATGCCTTCTTATTCTCTGTGGCAGGCTCCCTCCTCCCACTAGCAGGAAACAAATTCTCTCTCTGATTCGTACAGCTCACAGCACCGTTTCCAGGTACCATCAGTGAAGCAAGCTATTGCCTTACAACACTGAGTCCACTGTCACATTTTCTGGGATGCTGAAACACTTATACATTGCTTCAAGTCTCATTCAAGCAGGATTCCTTTAAACATTGAAAATGACTGACTGAAGGCTGTCATCACAGCTACTTGTCCGAAGTGGTTAGGAATTCTGGAAGTCAGGTACAAGTGCAGCTTAAAAATGTTCTTAAAAATGGCTTGCTGAAATCTCCAGTTCCCCATGTGCTAATGAAACAGTCAACATCAAACCCATTGCCTTCAAGCTGCAGCATTTCCTACACCACTATGCTATAAATGGTAGAAATCTGAAATAAAAACAGAGGACATTAGAAATACTCTTTACATGAGGGAGAAACTTAGTTCATGTTTCAACTCTGCCACCTTCATCAGAATTCAAACTTCTGATGCTAGGTCATCAATGTGATACATTAATCATGTTTTCCTCTCCAGCTGAGTGTGTCCATTATTATTTTTTAATATTTACTTTCATACTTCGTACGTGAACTTTTACAAGACTTCTGTGACTGAGTCTTCTGAGCATTTCCTTGAAATCCAAGTATATTACATTTCTTTTTTGTTAAACAAAAATGCAATCACCCTAAATTATTGAACATGGTGAACGTGCAGTAAATCTTTAATACACGTCCTTTTCTTGTGCTGTGCTTGCTCACTTGATGCAAAAATATGGGTTGTAAGAGTTTACATTTAACTAACATTAAACTAACTAGTCCCTGGTTATTCAGTTGATTGTTCTGTTGAATTGGTGACGTCAACTACGTACCAGACTGCTAACATAACTTGTACATCCATATAAGATTGTAAGGGGCTTACAAAATTTAACAGCTGGAAAGTCAAAATGTTGACTCACTTGTTGTCTTGATATATTGTACTGTAGCTTCAAATTGATTCATACTTTGGGATTGTGAAAAGAATATAGCCAACATCACATTCCCTGAAGATGTCACAGTGAAGGTCTGCAAGGGAAAGAGTTGGCTGCTGGAACAAATCCTGTCAAATAAAGATACAACTTTGAATATTGTGTAAAGCTGGTTCTAATGTACGGTTAGAGATTAAGAACTGCTTTTTTCAAAATAATTCTAATTTACACAACTGGCATTTCTAAAGCAATAAAAATAGCCAACTGTTTATGTAATAATATCAAGTCACTTCAAAACTACAAAGAAGGAATATGATCAGAAATTACTGAGGTTTTAGTACGTTTGAATGTAAGGTGGAGTCAGCAAATGCCTCAGGCTTCAGAATAAAATAATGTCCTGTTTCAAAAGTATTTGATTATTTGGGACTTTATGGTCAACAAATCACTTGTGTATCAGAAGAGATTTTGCATTTAACTAAACAATACACTGAAGGATACTGCAATCTTTTTGAACCTATCTCAGCATAGGATAAAGCAAATTAAGTTGCAATATTATGTGTTTTATCTGCTCCCCAATAATCCTACAAAGCCAACATTCAACAAAGTGCAACTGAATTGTCAGCTGGTATTGATCTGAAATTGCTTCAACATGCTTGATGAGATTGTACTTTAAAAATAGTTTGACATTTACTGTAACTGTGCAATGAATATAAAATATATTATTCAGTATTGGTACATCAAGATAATTCACCACTTTGAACACAAACAAGACAAACAAATTATTTCAAAACAACTCAAATGAATCAGAACCATTTCCAGACCTCATTAACTTGATGACATACAAAGCCTTCCTCTCAGCTGTGAAGGGAGTTTTGAACAACAATGAGAACATTATCGGGAATGGACGAGTGAACATCGATATAATTTTATGGAACTGAATCTACTTAGCAGTTCAACTTATGAATGCAAAACAAATAGCTTTATCAGAAGATTAAGGTAAAAGAACCAAGTTACACTGCAATGAACAAGATAAAAATGTTCAAAAACAAGTATGCTGGACATTGAAAATCTGAAATAAAAACGTAAAATGCTGGAAATAGCATGTCTGGCAGAGGCTGAAACTTTTCACCTTGATTACCTTTCGTCAGAATTGGAAATAGCTAGAAATGCACTGGATTTTAAGCAAGTGATGGGGGGAAGAGTGAAAAAAGCACAAATGTAAATGACTGCTATATCACCTTCAGAGGAGGAGGAGGATTCATGTGAGGCATCACAGTCAAAATAGTCAAGCACACGACAAATAGCGCAGAAATACATTCCATGTTGCAGCCTGAAATGAATTTAGAATAGGTGTCACATGGTAACCAGCACTTCACTTTGAACAGGAAGAGGCAGAGCTAGTTATGAGCATCCTCTATAGAAAATGGAGGACAGCTCCAAATAAGGTCAGCTGAGTAGAGCTGCAAAGCCTCATAAGTCACATACACGGTGAGGGAGGCGTCAGGGTAGGCGATGTCTTAGTGGTATTATTCCTCGACTACTAATCCAGAAACCTAGCTAATGTTCTGGGGACCCGGGTTCAAATCCCACCACAGGAGATGGTGGAATTTGAATTCAATAATTTAAAAAAAAAGTCTGGAATTAAGAATCTACTGATCACCATGACATCATTGTTGATTGTTGGAAAAACCCATCTGGTTCACTAATGTCCTTCAGGGAAGGAAATCTGCCACCTCACTTGGTCAGGCCTACATGTGACTCCAGACCCACAGCAATGTGGTGGACTCTCAATTGCCCTCTGAAATGGTCTAGCAAGGCACTCAGTTGTACCAATTGCTACTAAGTCTCAAAGAAATGAAACCGGACGGATCACCTGGCATCGATCTAGGCACCAGAAAAGACAACGGTAGAAACAGCCCAGTTGAGCCTGCAAAGTCCTCCTCACTAACATCTGGGGGTTAGTGCCAAAATTGGGAGAGCTGTCTCACAGACTAGTAAAGCAGCAGCTCGACACAGTTACACTCACAGAATCATATCTAACAAAGTCCCAGACACCACCATCACCATCCCTGGATATGTCCTGACCCACCGGCAGGATAGACCCAGCAGAGTGGCGGCACAGTGGTGTACAGTCAGGAGGGTGTTGCTCTAGGAATCCCCAACATTGACTCCGGACCCCATGAAGTCTCACGGCTTCAGGTTAAACATGGGCAAGGAAAGCTCCTGCTGATTACACATACTGTCCTCCCTCAGCTGACGAATCAATACTCCTCCATGTTGAACAACACTTACAGGAAGCACTGAGGATAGCAAGGGCACAAAGTGTACTCTGGGTGGGGGATTTCAATGTCCACCACCAAGAGTGGGTCAGCAGCAGTACTACTGATCAAGCTGGTTGAGTCCTAAGGGACACAGCTGCTAGACTGAGTCACATGGTGAGGGAACCAACAAGAGGGAAAAACATACTTGACCTTATCCTTACTAATCTCCTAGCTGCAGTTGCATCTGTCCATGACAGTATCGGTAAGAGTGACCATCGCACAGTCCTTGTGAAGACGAAGTCCCGCCTTCACATTGACATCAACCTCCATCATGTTGTGTGGCACTATCACCGTGCTAAATGGGATAGACTTCACACAGATCTTGCAACTCAAGACTGGGCATCCATGAGGCGCTGTGGGCCATCAACAGCAGCAGAGCTGTACTCCAGTACAATCTGTAACCTCATGGCCCGGCATATCCCCTGCTCAACCACTCAATAATCAAGCCAGGGGATGAACCCTGGTTCAATGAAGAGTGCAGGAGGGCATGCCAGGTGCAGCACCAGGTATACCCGAAGATAACGTTTCAACCTGGTGAAGTCCAAACAGGACTACTTGCACGCCAAACAGCGAAAGCAGCAAGTGATAGACAGAGCTAAGCCATCCCACAACCAACGGATCAGATCTCAGCTCTGCACTCCTGCCACATCCCGTCGTGAATGGTGGTGCACAATTAGACAACTCACTGGAGGAGGAGGCTCCACAAATATCCCCATCCTTAATGATGGAAGAACCCAGCGCATCAGTGCAAAAGTTAAGGCTAGAACATTCGCAGCAACTTCAGCCAGAAGTACCAAGTGGATGATCCATCTTGGCCTCCTCCAGTGGTCCCCAGCATTACAGATACCAGTCTTCAGCCAATTTGATTCACTCCACGTGATATCAAGAAATGGTTGGAGACACTGGACACTGTAAATGCTATGGGTCCTGAAAACATAACAGCAACAGTACTGAGGACTTGTGCTCCAGAACTTGCTGCGCCCCTAGCCAAGCTGTTCCAGTACAGTTACAACACCGGTATCTAACCGGCAATGTGGAAAATTGCTCAAGTATGTCCTGTACACAAAAAACAAGACAAATCCAACTCGGCCAATTACCACCCCATCAGTCTCCTCTCAATCATCAGTAAAGTGATGAAAGGTGTCATCAACAGTGCTATCAAGCAGTACCTGCTCAGAAATAACCTGCTCAGTGACGCCCAGTTTGGGTTCCGCCAGGGCCACTCAGCCCTTGACCTCATTACAGCCTTGGTTCAAACATGGACAAAAGAGCTGAATTCCAGAGGTGAGGTGGGAGTGACAGCCCTTGACATCAAGGCTGCATTCAACCATGTGTGGCATCAAGGAGCCTTAGCAAAACTGGAATCAATGAGTATTGGGGGCAAACTCTCCGGTGGTTGGAGTCATAGCTGCCAATATAGCAAGACAGTCGTGGTTATGGGAGGTCAATCATCTCAGCTCCAGGACATCTCTGCAGGGTAATGTCCTAAGCCCAACCACCTTCAGCTGCTTCATCAACGACATTCCCTCCATCATAAGGTCAAGAGCGGGGATGTTCGGCGATGATTGCACAATGTTCTGCACCATTCGTGGTTGCTCGGATGCTGGAGCAATCCATGTTCACATGCAACAAGATCTGGACAATATCCAGGCTTGGGCTGACAAGTGGTAAGTGACGTTCGCATCACACAAATGCCAGACTATGACCATCACCAACAAGAGACAATCTAACCACCATCCCTTGACATTCAATGGTGTTACCATCACTGAATCCCCCACTATCAACATCTGGGGTGTTATCATTGACCAGAACTCAACTGGGCTAACCACATTAACACAGTGACTACAAGAGCAGGCCAGAAGCTGGGAATACTGCGGCGAGTAACTCATCTCCTGACTCCTCAAAGCCTGTCCATCTTCTACAAGGCACAAGTCAGGAGTATGATGGAATACTCCCCACTTGCCTGGATGAGTGATGCCCCAAAAACACCCAAGAAGCTTGACACCATCCAGGACAAAGCTTGATTGGCACTACATCCACTCCCTCCACTAACAATACTCAGTAGCAGCAGTGTGTACTATCTCCAAGATGCACTGCACAAATTTACCAAAGATCCTCAGACAGCACCTTCCAAACCATGACCACTTCCATCTAGAAGGACAAGGGCATCAGACATATGGGAACACCACCACCTCCAAGTTACCTTTCAAGCCACTCACCATCCTGACTTGGAAATATATCGCTGTTCCTTCACGGTCGCTAGGTAAAAATACTGGAATTTTCTCCCTAATAGTATTGTGGGTCAACCCGCAGCAGGAGGACTGCAGCGGTTCAAGGAGGCAGCTCACCATCACCTTGTCAAGAGCAACTAGGGATGGGTATGAAATGTTGGCCAGCCAGCGACGCCCACATCCCACAAATGAATAAAGAAAAAGAAAATAATACAAGATAGCTCTTTTTATGTGGCTAACAGTGCCTTCCAGGCATTGGTAAGAAATAGCATACTTGTCTACATGACAGATGCTAGGTGGTGATCATTCCTTTTAGGAAAGGTTGGGTACGAAGTGAATACCATCCAGAATGCCTTACCCTCAAGAGAAATGTGCTTGGATCAGTGCAACCTGAGCTACTCTGCCACCTTGCAATGGCCTGATGCTCACGCCGAACCACTGGAAGTTACTGAGCTCCATCATGTCTTCCACCTCCTGTGGATAAGTGCCATTCATCCACATCTTTCATATGTCTAAAAGGTTATGTTTTACAGAGGACAGCACACAACCACCATGCGAGAAACCCTTAATGGACTGAACTGGATCATGGCCCACAACTATCAAGGCACAGGAACCACATCTTCACAAGGGTTCAGTGAACTCATCAATGGTGGCACAGGCACAGTGATAGCAGCAGTCATAGGGACTGTATTGTCAGGCTACGCAAAGGTACCAACAGTAATTACTTCAATGGATAACACTCAACTCTAGCAATCGTATAAATAGTCTCTCTAGCGGCACCTGAAATTGCCTCAGGAGAAAGGCAACTGGCTTAAGATCTTGTCTACACTTGCAGATGGTCACAGCCTGCAACTAAAGAAATCTTGCCATGGAGGAAAAGTGCACACTCCTCTGGGCTGGAGTGGTTCTGTCAATTTGGAATTCAAAGTATTCTACTGACATCTCATACTAGACATCTGTCACTGACTAGATGCTATGATTGGTGACTGTTTGAAAGTTGTCACCCAGGGCTACAGCCACTTCCTAGAATGAGCCAGTGGCAAAGGAGTTCAAGACTATTGTCACTTTCACATATAATGGCAGGACAAGCCCACACAATCAGCAAGGCAGGAGATCCACCACTTCAAGGGGGCACAAATTAGCAATAACCTGTCATGGTAGGTGCGCCTTCAGGAGCTGGAACTTTAGGGGTATGCCTTGTGGTGAACGTAGCATCTTCAAGCCATTCCTGTCCCTTGGGCATTACTTTCTGCATCCCAGGGCACGCCAGCAGAGCCAAGGGAAGCAGGCAGATGTGAACAACGCCACTAAATCTCTTTTCAAAACACACACCATATTTAACTTGGTACTATTTCGCTGTTCTTTCACTGTCATTAAACCAATATCCTGGAATTCCCTTCTTAATAACACTGTGGATTTCCCTAAACCACCTGGACTCACAAGGTTCTGGGCGAAACAACACTCATCCCCTGTGAATGAAGAAAATAAAGTATATTTAATCCTACCTCTGCAAAACAAAAATGGAAATTGTTTCATTTCACAGCATTAATGCCCCTCAGATTGATAGAGAAGATTTCATCCTCTGAAACATGTCTATATTCTTTACCTATTTCCAACGGAGTGCAAATACACTGATGTGTTCATTGGGCATCATTCCAATCGCATAACTGTAACAGGTCCCAGCCGCTCCTGTTCAAAACCAAAAACCCCTGTTTTAAATCTCGGAGGCCTTCCGCAAAGGAAATATCAGTGATGCCCATCCAAATCTATTCTTCAAAGGCAGAGCCATGCCTTCCCAATTCACTCAAGTTCCCACTGAGACCCAGACTGGTCAAACCATTCTTTGGTTTATTAAATCAGGAGTCAAACAGTCTGAGGACAATCCATCCCTTTTTCACCGATAACCTCACTCTAAGAAAGATCCACAGACTTCAGACAACTTCAAACTAATTCAGTCTCAAGCTTCCCTAAAGCCCTTCAGTATACAATGTGGACGGTGATGAGGAGTTCTTGCGATATATATAAAAACTCTGTCCCACTCACCATCTCACAGGCTTGTTTGGCACAAAAGGTAGAGGCAGGTTATAAACTCCCTGAATAAAAATGAATAACTTTGTATTTATGAGAGATAATCCCAGAAATGGAGCGTTCAGGTGCATATTGCCATCCTCTATGCATCTCTTCTCTCAGCTGAAAGAGGCCTTACATCTTTCAACCCAGACATTTTATGGCCACTATTACAGTTTTCGGAATGCAACCTGTTTGTAGCTATGATTGCTTACAAACATAACTGAACTGAAAACTGTTCAAAAAACTGCACTTTTCAAATTGCTCAAACATTTGGAGCCAAAACTGCAAGAAATCCACAGCATTCATCAAGTATCAGGGAACTGGAAAAACTTAAACTTACAAGTTGATAGCATTTGAATTTGGAAAGGCTGCAAAAGGTCAGGTAAAGTTAATTAAGTCAGCTTTAATGATTGCTTTTATTTCCACAGAAGAAGAATGGAAAACCAGTCAAATCTAGTTTTTGAATAACCTATTGCTGAATGAGCCCACAGGCTAATGCTTTCATGGTGTGTGAACATGGTCTGCACACATCCAGTAGGCATTCTCAGATTATCCCCTGTAACTTTTAAAGAGAGAATGTTTGCAATCGCTTCTTTACTTGAGAGGTGACAGACAAGATGCAAAAAGAAGTCATTTTTTTGTTGCCAGTGCACCACTCATTTATATATATCATATATTTTTGCATTTCAATGCGGCATAACCTTTTGTCCTTTCTGTTAAACCAGTTTATTTTGCTCTTCTATTATAGATTTGAACAAGGTTTACTTCACATCAGCTGAAAAGCTTATTAATCATCTTTATGAATTCAAGTGGTGCCCCTTTTAGACTCTCAGACTTAGACAAATTCTTCTCAATAGTATAGTGAGATATAATAATTTTGTTACTATTAAAACCAGAAAGGTGTGGTACTACATCTGAAATTTAGGCAATATCCCCAATTAGTGTAAAGTTGAAAATCACAGAAGATTTCTTGGTTGACTTAGCTTATATTAAACTGGTTCAAACATTGAATGAGGGTGCCTGCAAATTATTAGCATGTACTTTAGAATGTAAAATATAATGTTAAGCACTGAAAATAGTTATGGGTTAAAATGGAACCCTGAACTCTGCTTTGAGATTTTTTTTTACAATTTTGTTGGATTCAATTTGTTTAATAAAAACTGAATTGCTTTGGGTTATAGACAAGCTGTTCCAGAACAATTCTTATCACATACTTATATCATTGCTGAAAGTATTAGGCCATTAGGAAAATACAATTCATTTCTATTTTACCCAAATAGCTTGCCTTTGTGACTAACACATATTCACAAGCATCTGATTGCATAGTTGTGAGCTTTGGTGCCAACATTCTACATCAAGAAAAAGCACGTTTAGCAACAACTAGCAACGTGCTGATAACGACGCATCTTTATTTTAACACGTCATTCTTTCTCTGATTACAATTAAAATGTCTCTTTTAGTTTCTTTTACGCAGGTTAATGTGAGGATTGGGTAAGGTTGTGAGAAACAAATTAGATTTTCCCTCTTTGCATCCAGTATCAGAACCCTTCTGTTTACTTGTAGCACAGCCACATGAATTCAGGCTGACGGTTGATAATGTCCTCCTTTTTCTGGCGAAAAGGAACCCACAAGAAATGTGTCCAGGGGTAGTCTCAATCTAATTCTCAAGTGGCATGGGTTCACAGCTTAAATTTGGCACAAAAGTAACAAACTCACTCAGGCCACAGGGTAACTGGTGCTACAAATGGAAAGGAAATGCCACTGTGTGCAGTGAGGGGTGTTCTGAACTTGGTTCTGAGGTATATTGTTAGTGGAGGGGGCAGTGGCATAGTAGTAACATCACAGGACAAGTAATCCAGACACCCAGACTAATGTTCTGGAGCCATGGCTCTGAATACCACATCAAATTTTGCCATATGCCATGAATTAAATAGAAACAAATCTGGAATAAAAAGCCAATCCAGTGGTGACCACGTAATTATTGTCATTTGTCAAAATTGCCCTCTGGTTTGCTTATGTCTTTTAGGGAAGGAAATCTGCCATCAAGGCCTACATGAGACTCTGGACACACAGCAATGCTGCAGACTCTTAGGTGCCTTCTCAGATGGCCTAGCAAGACACTCAGTTCAAGAGTAATTTGGTACGGGCAACAATTGCACTTTTCACAAACGGGGTCAAGTGGACAGCCAAACTCTACAGCACCATGGCAATGCTCTGAGTAATCAGAACGGTCTGAGAATTAAGATTGACTGCTATCTGTTTTGGCTGCATGTCAATGCCAATGATGGCCTAATCAATCAGCATCCCTTTTCTCATTCTGTATAAAATGATGTCGCTTTGTTCAGCTGTGTTTCTTGCATCCTTGTTCTGGTGAGTGAAAGACGAAAAGCTTCAGCTTCTAGTTTCTGTTTGACAATATTTCAGTTCTGTACTAGCAGATATTTATTCTCATTTCAAATCAGTCAATATTTACCAAACCAAAGCTCAGTGCTAACCTAATAATGAAAAAAAATCAACAAATGTAGGATGTTTAGAATTAGTGAGCAGATTTCCTCAAATTGCTTGTAAATCATTTGAGTCAAAATTCATTCCCAGGTGAACTTTGACACATGCTGTATCTATTGATTTGGTAGATGCTTTCCATGATGAGTTGACACAACACAAACTTTGTCATTATTCCTGATAATTTGGCTCTTTTGATTTAATTCTATTATATTTTGTCCTTCAAATAGCTGTTTGGCAGTACCAAATTTGAATATTGCTGGAAAAAAGACATTTTGTTAAAGCTTTTGTCATGCATTTTTCAGGACAATTTGCAAGAAATACCAAAGTGAAGAGAAAATTAAAATTAGATAGTAGGACAGAAAAGGGCTGATTGGTTGGTAAATGGGCTTTCTCCATGGAAACACTTCTACCAATTACAGTCTGAACACTGGAAGTAACCAGCACTCAGAAATTCTGGATGCTGGAGAGTTCCAGTTGGTCAAATCCTGGATGACACAAATTATGATTAAAAAGTAAATACACTGAAATTCAAGTCATCAACTACTATTTCATGTGAATTGAAGGGAGTTCAATTAAAGATTCACATAAGATTCAATGGTGTAGGGTTACTGGCAACATAATTATTGGCTGCAGAACACTATAGGTTGTGCTAAAATTGTAAATGGTGCTGTTCAAATACAAATACAGAGATAACAAGGTGTAGAGCTGGATGAACACAGCAGGCCAAGCAGCATCAGAGGAGCAGGAA